>JASUUJ010000197.1:0-549137 GCA_030449895.1 Citrus mangshanensis
CAGTATACTTCGTTCAGTTGTATTGCTATAGCTCACTGTTTTTGGGCATTTTGCGGCGGACGAACTTAGGGGCCAAGGACCTTCGGGGGGCTTATTACAGGGCGCGGCCGTGTCCGTGACAGCCTGGCCCACGGCACACGGAGGGCGCTGCAAGCCCTCGCCCCATTCCGAGTCCGGCGGACGATTGGCCAGCCCCCACTCCCCCAAGGCTATAGCCCACCCGTTTTGGGCATTTTTGCGGCGGACGAACTTGGGGACGGGACCTTCGGTGGATTTTGGGCGCGGCTGTGCAGTGGCTATTTTTGGCACACGGAGGTGTTTGCAAGTCCGCCCCATTCAGCGAGTACGGCGGATGAGTTAGCCCGCCCCTCCCCAAGGCTATAGCCCACTCGTTTTAGGCATTTTGCGGCGGACAAACAGGGCACGGGACCTTCGGGGGGCTTATTGGCCCATGGCGCTGTGCCAGCGGCTATTTACAGCACCGGGCGCTCGCAAAGTCTCACCCCATTCCGAGTTATTGTGAGATTGGCCAGCCCCCTCCCCCAAGGCTATAGCCACCCATTTTAGGCATTTTGCAGCGCGAGACGAACTTGGGGAGGCCCGGGACCTTGGGGGGATTATTTTTTGGGCGCGGCGGTGCCCGTGGCTATTTTTGCGCAGGAGGGCACTCGAAGTCTCGCCCCATTCCGAGATCCGAGGCGGACGAGGGATTGTAACCCCTCCCCCAAGGCTATAGCCCACCCATTTTTAGGCATTTTACGGCCCAGACCCGAACTTGGGGCTAAGGACCTTGGGAGGCTTATTTTTGGGCGCAGCTGTGCCGCCCAGCTGGCCCAGCACACGGAGCGCTGCAAAGTCTCCACCCCATTCCGGGATTCGAGGCGGGACCAGTGGGCCAGCCCCCTCCCCCAAGGCTATGGCCACCCATTTTGGGCATTTTTGCGGCGGACGAACTTGGGGGGCCAGGACCTTCGGGGATTATTTTTTGGCGCGGGGTGCCCGTGGCTATTTTTGCCACACGGAGGCGCTCGCAAAGTCTCACCCCATTCCCGAGTTCGAGGCGGACCCGAAGTTGGCCAGCCCCTCCCCCAAGGCTATAGCCCTTACTCATTTTAGGCATTTTACGCGGACAAACTTGGGCAGGACCTTCGGGGGGCTTATTTTGGCGGCTGTACCGGCAGCCTATTTTTAGCACACGGAGCGCTGAAGTCTCACCCCATTCCGAGTTCGGCGAGACGAGGTGGCCCAGCCCTCCCCCAGGCTATAGCCCACCCACGTTTTAGGCATTTTTGCGGCGGACGAACTTGGGGACGGGACCTTGATTAGCTTATTTTTGGGCGGCTGTGCCCATGGCCTATTACAGCACACGGAGGGTGTTTGCAGAATCTCGCCCCATTCCGAGTCAGCGGATTGAAGTTGGCCAGCCCCTCCCCCCAAGGCTATAGCCCACTCGTTTTTTGGGCATTTTTACTTGTTTGACAAACTTGGGAAGAGGACCCAGGGGGCTTATTTTGGGCGCGACTGTGCCCGCGGCCTATTTTTTGGCACAACGGAGGGTGTTTGCAAAGTCTCGCCCCATTCAGAGTCCGGCGGATGAAGTTGGCCAGCCCCTCCCCCAAGGCTATAGCCCACCCGTTTTTGGGCATTTTGCGGTGGACCGAACTTGGGGGCCAGGATCTTGAGGGGGGCTTATTTTAGGGCGGCTGTGCCATGGCTATTTTGGCACAAAGGCGCTCGCAAAGGTCCGCCCCATTCAAGTCCAGGACGAGATTGGTAGCCTCCCAGACTCATAGCCCACCACGTTTTGGGCATTTACAGCGACGAACTTGGGGGCCAGGACTGTCGGGGCTTATTTTAGAGGCGCTGCTGCCCGCGGCTATTTTGGCACACGGAGGCGCTCGCAAAGTATCGCCCCATTCCAAGTCCGGGGACGAAGTTGGCCAGTCCTCCCCAGGCTATAGCCCACCCGTTTTGGGCATTTTACGGCGGACCAAACTTGGGAGGCCCAGGACAGCCGGGAGGCTATTTTGGGGCGCTGCTGTGCCGCAGCCCTGTCCCACAGCACCACGGAGGCGCTCGAGTCTCACCCCATTCCGAGTTAGGCGGACAGAGGTGTGGCCCCTCCCCCAGGCCTGGCCACCGTTTTTAGGCATTTTTTGCTGCGGACCCGAACTTGAGGCGGGACCTTCAGGGGCTTATTTTGGGCGTATTGCCCGCGGCCTATCCCTTGGCACACACGGAGGCAGCTCATAAGGTGGCCATTCAGTTCGGTAGGACAAAGTTAGCCCCTCCCCAGGCTATAAGCCCACCCATTTTTAGGCATTTTCTGCGTGGACGAACTTGGGACGGGACCTTCCAGAGGGGATTATTTTTGGGCGCGCGGTGCCCGCGGCCTATTTTTTTGCACACGGAGGCGCTGCAAATTCTCGCCCGGCCCGAGTCAGCGGACGAAGTCGGCCAACCACTCCCCCAAGGCTTAGCCCGCCCGGTTTTGGGCATTTTTGCAGGCGGAGCGAACTTGGGGAGGACCAGGACCTCGGGAGCTTATTTTTGGGTGCGGCTGTGCCTGCGGCCTATTTTTGACACGGAGCGCTGCAAGTCTCGCCCCATTCCGAGAATCAGCGGACGAGTTAGCCAACCCCTCCCCCAAGGCTATAGCCCACCCGTTTTTAGGCATTTTTGCTGCGGACGAACTTGGGGGCCCAGGACCTTCGGGGAAAAAACTATTACACAGGCGCTGTGCCCACCCAGCTATTTACAGCACACGGAGGGGTGCTCACAAGATCTCGCCCCATTCCGAGTCAATGGACGAAGTTGGCCAGCCCCTCCCCAAGGCTATAGCTCACCTGTTTAGGCATTTTGCGGCGGACGAACTTAGGGGCGGGACCGCCGGGGATTATTTTTAGTGGCCAGTGCCGCGGCCTGGCCCCCTGCACACGGAGGCGCTCGCCATTCACCGCCCCATTCCGAGTCCGGCGGACAGCCGGCCAGCCACTCCCCAGGCAGCCCGGTTTTAGGCATTTTGCAGCGGACGAACTTGGGGCCAGGACCTTGAAAGGGGGCTTATTTTTGGAGTGCGGCTGTGCCTGCGACCTGGCCCACACAGCACGGACGCTCGCAAGAATCTCGCCCCATTCGAGTCCGAGCCCGGGCGAGTTGCCAGCCCACTCCCAGGCTACCAAGCACCCGTTTTTGAGCATTTGCAGCCGAGGCGAACTTGGGGACGGGACCTTCCAGGGCTTATTTTGGGCACGGCTGTGCCCACGGCCTATTTTCGGCTGCACGGAGCGCTCGCAAGTCTCGCGTTCGAGCCCGGCGGGACGAGTTGGCCAGCCCCTCCTCCCAAGGCTACCGCCCACCCGTTTTGGGCATTTTTGCGGCGAGGGCCGAACTTAGGGAGGCCGGGACCTTCGGGGATTATTTTTGGGCGCGGCTGTGCCCATGGCCTATTTCCGGAGTGCACGGGAGCGCTCGAAAAGTCTCGCCCCATTCCACGAGTCCCGTGGTTGAGATTGGCCAAGCCCCTCCCCAAGGCTATAGCCACGTTTTTGGTCATTTTGCGGCAGACCAGACTTAGGGGCGGGTGCTCCAGGCTATTTTTGGGCACGGCCTTGCGGCCTATTTTAGCACACGGAGGCGCTCGCAAAGTCTCGCCCCATTCCCAGTCCAGGCGGACAGTTGGCCCCTCCCCCAAGGCTATAGCTCACCTGTTTTGGGCATTTTGCGGCGGGCCGAACTTGGGGATCGGGACCTTCGGGGGCTTATTTTTTGGCGAGGCAGTGCCCGTAGCCTATTTTTGGGACACGGAGCGCTCGCAAAGTCTCGCCCCATTCTGAGTCCGGCGGACGAAGTTGTACCTCCCCAGGAAGCTGCAAGCCCACCGTTCTTTAGCCATTTTTGCGAGGCGGGCCGAATTTGGGGGCCAGGACCTTCGTTGGCTTATTTTTGGCGGCTGTGCCCCGCGCTATTTTACGGAGGCTCATGAATCTCGCCCTATTCAGTCCAAGCGGACGAAGTTGGCCCAGCCCCTCCCCCAAGGCTTCTGCCCACCCCGTTTTAGGCATTTTTGCGGCGGACGAACTTGGGGACAGGACTTCCCAGAGTTCTATTTTTGGGAGGCGGCTGTGTTGGCCTATTTGGCACACGGAGGGTGTTTGCAAAGTCTCGCCCCATTCCGAGTCCAGCGGATGAAGTTGGCCAGCCTCCCCCAAGGCTATAGCCCACTCGTTTTTAGGCATTTTGCGGCGGACGAACAGGGGCCAGGACCTTGAGGGAGAAAAAAACTTATTTTTGGGCGCGGCTGTGCCCGCGGCCTATTTTGGCACGGAGCGCTGCAAAGTCTCACCCCATTCCGAGTTCGGCGGACAGGATTGGCCCCTCCCCCAAGGCTATAGCCCACCACGCTTTTGGCATTTTTGCGGCGAGACGAACTTGGGGAGGCGGAACCTTCGGGATTATTTTTGGCTGGCGGTGCCGCGGCCTATTTTGCACCACGGGCGCCTCATGGAAATTTCTGCGCCCCATTCCGGAGTCCGGCGGGCCAATCCGGCCAGCCCTCCCCGACCGCCACGCCCGGTTTTGGGCATTTTTCGTGGTGTTCAGGAATGGCAGGACCTTCGGGGCTTATTTTAGGTGCGCTGTGCCTGCGACTAACTTTCCCAGCACCACGGAGGCGCTCGCAAAGTCTCGCCCCATTCCGAGTCAGCGGACAGAGTTGGCCAGCCCCTCCCCCAAGGCTGTAAGCCCACCGTTTTTTAAGGCATTTTTGCTGCGGAGAACTTGGGACGGGACCTTGAGGCTTATTTTGCATTGTGGCTGTGCCCATGGCCTATTACAGCACACGGAGGGTGCTCACAGAATCCGCTATTCCGGAGTCAGCGGACGAAGTTGGCCAGCCCTCCCCGAGGCTATAGCCACCCGTTTTTAGGCATTTTGCGGCGGACGAACTTAGGGGCCAGGACCTTCGGGGGCTTGCAGGCCCAGCTGTGCCCACGCCTGGCCTAACCACACAGCACCTGGAGTGCTGCAAAGTCTCGCCCCATTCAAGTGCGGCGGACGAGAGTGGAGCCAGCCCTCCCCCAAGGCTATAGCCCACCATTTAAGGCAATTTGCGGAGGGCCAGCGAACTTGGGCAGGACCTTAGTTCCTTTATTTTTGGGTCTTGATTTGTACATGACCCTATTCCAACTTACACAGGCGCTCGTAAGTATCGCCCCATTCCGGAGTCCGAGCGGACGAGTGGGCCAACCTCCCCCAAGGCTATAGCCCGCCACGTTTTTAGGCATTTTGCTGCGAGGCGAACTTGGGAATGGGGACACCCGAGGAGCTTATTTTGGGGCGCTGTGCCCGTGGCCTATTTTGGCACACGGAGGTGTTTACCCAAAGTCTGCTTCCCAGTGAGTCCAGGCGGATGAAGTTGGCCAGCCTCCCCAGGCTATAAGCCCGGCTCGTTTTGGGCATTTTGCGTGGACGAACTTGGGACGGGACCTTCGAGGGCTTATTTTTGGGCGGCTGCCACGCCCGGCCTGTTACCCAGCACCGCGGAGCGCTCGCCAAAGTCTCAACCCATTCCGAGTTCGGCGGACGAGAGTTGGCAGCCCTCCCCAAGGCTATAGCCCACCCAATTTTTAGGCATTTTGCGAGCGGACGAACTTGGGGGCCAGGACCTTCGGGGGGATTATTTTTGGGCGCGAGGCGGTGCCCGCCAGCCTGTTTACACACGGAGGCGCTCGCATTCTGGCCCCATTCCGAGTCCGCGGACGAGTCGGCCACTCCCCCAGAGGCTTAGCCCGCCCGGTTTTGGAGGCATTTTGCGGCGGACGAACTTAGGGGCCAGGACCTTGAGGGCTTATTTTTTGGGTGCGGCTGTGCCTAACGACCCTATTTTAGCACACGGAGCGCTCACGCAAAGTCTCGCCCCATTCCGAGTCCGAGGCGGGCCAGGGGATTAGCCAGCCCACTCCCCCAAGGCTATAGCCCACCCGTTTTTGGGCATTTTTGCGGGCGGGCCGAACTTGGGGACGGGACCTTCAGGGCTTATTTTTTGGGCGCGCTGTGCCCCCGCCCCGGCCTGGCCCACGGCACACGGAGGCGCTCGCAAGAGAGTCTCGCCCCATTCCCGAGTCCGAGCGGACGAGGATTGGCCAACCACTCCCCCAGGCTATAGCCCACCCGTTTTGGGCATTTTGCGGAGAGCGAACTTGGGGACGGGACCTTGGGGGGCTTATTTTTGGCGCGGCTGTGCCAGCCCGGCCTGGCCCACAGCACGGGCTCGCAAAGTCTCGCCCCATTCCGAGCCCGGACGAACTTGGGGGCCGGGACCTTGGCGGGGGCTTATTTTTTGGGGCAGCGGCTGTATCCCGCGGCCTATTTTGGCACACGGAGGGCACTGCGCAGAATCTCGCCCCATTCCAGTCCGGCCCGGACGATGTTGGCCAACCCACTCCCCCAAGGCTATAGCCCACCCATTTTTGGGCATTTTACGACGGGCCGAACTTGTGGGCCAGGACCTTGGGGAGCTTATTTTTGGCGCGACTGGCCACGCGGCCTAGCCCACAGCACCACGGGCGCTCGCAAGTCTCGCCCATTCAGTCGGCCCACGAGGGCCGAACTTGGGGACAGGACAGCCAGGGGCTTATTTTTGGGCGCGAGCTGTGTGGCCTATTTTGGCACACAGGAGGGGCACTCGCAAAGTCTCGCCCCATTCCGAGTCCACGTGACCCAAAGTTATTAGCCTCCCTCAGTGCCAAGCCACCATTCTACAGGTATTTTGCGGCGGACGAACTTGGGGAGCGGGACAGCCGAGGGCTTATTTTTAGCCCGCGGCTGTGCCCGTGGCCTATTTTGGCACACTTAGGGTGCTGAAGTCCGCCCATTCCGATCCGGCGGACGAGTTGTCCAGCCCTCCCCAAGGCTATACCCCCACCCCGTTTTTGGGCATTTTGCGGCGGATGAACTTGGGACGGGACCTTGGGGGCTTATTTTTGGCGTGACTGTGCCCTTGACTATTTTGACTTTTTATAAGGAGGCGCTCGAAAAGTCGCCCCATTCGAGTCCGCGGACGAAGTTGGCCATCCTCCCCCAAGCCTATAGCCCACCCGTTTTGGGCATTTTGCAGCGGGCGAACTTGGGGACGGGACCTTCGAGGCTTATTTTTGGGGGCGCGGCTGTGCCGCAGCCTGGCCCAGCACCACGGAGGCGCTCGCAAAGTCTCGCCCCATTCAGTCCGTGAGACCCGAGAGTTGGCCATCCCCTCCCCCAAGCCTATAGCCACCCGTTTTTGGGCATTTTCACCGTGAGACCCGAACTTGGGAGCTGGGACCTTGGGGGCTTATTTTTTGGGCGCGGCTGTGCCCGCGGCTATTTTTACAGTGCACGGAGGCTCGCAAAAGTCGCCCCATTCAGTCGGCGAGACGAACTTAGAGGCGGGACCTTAGGAACTTATTTTTGGGCGCGGCTGTCCCCGCTGACCTATTTTTTAACACATGGAGGCACTGTAAAAGTCTCGCCCCATTCCGGGAGTCCGGCGGACGAAGTTGTCCAGCCCCTCCTCCCAAGGCTATAGCCCACCCGTTTTTGGGTATTTTGCGGCGGACCGAACTTGGGGACGGGACCTTGGGGCTTATTTTTAGTGCGTGTGCCCATGGCCTATTTTTAGCTTTTACGTAGGGTGCTACGTAAAAATCTGCTTCATTCCCGAGTCAATGGGGCCGAAGTTGGCCAGCCCCACTCCCTAATTTCTGCCGCCGTTTTGGGCATTTTTTACGAGTAGGACGAACTTGGGGACGGAGACCTTCGGGGGCTTATTTTTGGGCGCGCTGTGCCACCCAGCCTATTCCCAACTTTCTGTGGAGCGCTCGTAAGATCTCGCCAGTCGGAGTCCAGCGGACGAAGTTGTTGGCCCCTCCCCCAAAGGCTATACCCCACCCGTTTTTGGAGGCATTTTTGCGGCGGACGAACTTGGGGCGAGACCTTCGGGGGCTTATTTTGGGCGGCTGTGCCCGCGGCCTATTCCCCACAGCTACGGAGGCGCTGCCACGCAAAGTCTCACCCCATTCCGAGTTCGAGGCGAGACGAAGTTGGCCAGCCCCTCCCCAAAGGCTATAGCCCACCGGTTTTAGGCATTTTACGGCAGACCCGAACTTGGGGCCCGGGACCTTCGAGGGCTTTGGGCGCGGCTGTGCGCGGCTTCTTTTGCCACACTGAGGGTGCTCGCAGTCTCGCCCCATTCCCGGAGTCCGGTGGAGCGAAGTTGGCCAGCCTCCCGGGGCTATAGCCGCCCGGTTTTTGGGCATTTTGCGGCGGACGAACTTGGGGGCCCAGGACGCTTCGGGGGCTTATTTTTGGGTGCGGCTTTGCCCGTGGCTATTTTTGGCACACAGAGGTGCTGAAATCTCGCCCCATTCCGAGTCCGGCGGACGAAGTTGGCCAGCCCCTCCCCGGGCTGCGCCCCACCCATTTTTGGGCATTTTGCGGAGGACGAACTTGGGGCGGGACCTTCCGGGTATTTTTGTGCTGGCTGTGCCAGCGGCTATTTTTTGCCACCACGGTGGGCGCTCGCAAAATCTCGTACCATTCCGAGTCCGGCGGACGAAGTGGGCCCAGCCCCTCCCCGAGGCTATAGCCCACCCATTTTTGGGCATTTTGCGGAGGACGAACTTGGGGGCAGGACCTTGGAACTATTTTGGGCGAGCCTGTGACGCGGCCTATTTTTGGCACACGGAGGCGCTCGTAACGTCTCGCCCCATTTCGAGGTCCGAGGCGGACGAAGGTGGCCCGGCCCCTCCCAAGGCTGTAGCCACCCGTTTTGGGCGTGTCGGCGACGAGACGAACTTGGGGAGGCGGGACCTTCGGGAGGCTTATTTTGGGGCGCGGCTGTGCCCGCGGCTAGCCCACACACGCACCTGGAGGCGCCGCAGGTCTCGCCCCATTCCGAGTCCGAGCGGACGAGTTGGCCAGCCCCTCCTCCCAAGGCTATAGCCCACCGGTTTGGGCATTTTGCGGCGGGCGAACTTGGGGACGGGACCTTCGGGCTTATTTTTGGGTGCGGCTGTGTCCACTCCTGGCCTGGCACACGGAGGCGCTGCGCAAAATCGCGCCCCATTCCAAGATCCGGCCAGACCCGAAGTTGGCCAGCTCCTCCCCCAAGGCTATTGCCCACCCGTTTTTGGGCATTTATGCGTAGCACGAACTTGGGAAGGGACCCAGCCGGGGGCTTATTTTGGGCGCGACTGTGCCGCGGCCTGGCCCGGCACACGAGGTCCGCTGCCGTCTCGGCGCATTCCGGAGTCCGGCGGGCCGAAGTTGGCCAGCTCCCAAGGCTGCATAGCCCACCCGTTTTCGGCATTTTGCGAGGCGGAAGAACTTGGGGCGGAGACCTTTGGGGCTTATTTTTAGGCGCGGCTGTGCCCGCTGACATGACCCACAGCTTTTTTATGGAGGACGCTCATGAAGTCTGCGCCCCATTAGGAGTCCGATTGGGCCAGGGGATTGGCCAACCCCTCCCCAAGGATATAGCCCACCCATTTTTTGGGCATTTCTGAGCGGACGAGAACTTGGGGGCCCGGGACCTTCGGGGGCTTATTTTTATGGTGCAACTGTGCCCATGGCTATTTTTTGGCACGGGCGCTCGCAAGTCTCACCCCATTCCAGTCCAGTAGGACAGTTGGCAACCCCTCCCCAAGGCTATTGCCCACCCGTTTTTGGCATTTTCCGGCGGACGAACTTGGGGGCGGACCTTGGGAGCTTATTTTTGGGGCGCAGCATGGACGCGGCCTATTTTGGCACGGAGGCCGCTCAGTCTCGCCCCATTCCAGGAGTCAGCGGACGGTTGTGGCCCCTCCCAAGGCTATAGCCCACCCGTTTTGGGCATTTCTGTTGGACGAACTTTGGGACGGGACCTTCGGGAGCTTATTTTTGGTGTGGCTGTGTCCGCTGACCTATTTTAATTACACGGAGGCGCTCGCAAAGTTTCACCCCATTCAGAGTCACAGCGGTGTTGAAGTTAGCCAGCCTACCCCAAGGCTGCAAGCCCACCCATTTTTGGGCATTTTCGTGGAGACGAACTTGGGGGCGGGACCTTCGGGAGGCTTATTTTTGGGCTTGGCTGTGACGCGGCCTATTTTGGCACTCGGAGGCGCTGAGTCACCCCATTCCGAGTCCGAGCCCAGCGGACGAGTTGGCCAGCCCCTCCCCCAAGGCTATAAGCCCACCCATTTTTAGGCATTTTGCGGCGGACGAACTTGGGGCGGGACCTTCGGGGGCTTATTTTTGGGCGCGGCTGTGTCCGCGGCCTATTTTTGGCACAGGAGGGAGTTCGTAAAAGTCTGGTCCCATTCGAGTCCGAGCGGACGAACTTGGCCAGCTCCTCCCCCAAGGCTATAGCCCAACAATTTTGGGCATTTTGCGGCAGAGCAGAACTTGGGGACCAGGACCTGCGGCACTTATTTTAGGTGCGGCTGTGCCCGTGGCTGAAAGCCCAGCACCACGGGAGGCACTCTACAAAGTCTCGCCCCATTCGAGTCTGAGGCGGACGAACTTGGCCAGCCCCTCCCCCAAGGAGGTATAGCCCACCCGTTTTGGGCATTTCTGCGAGCGGAGCGAACTTGGCCAGCCCAGCCTCCCCCAAGGTATAGCCCACCCGTTTTGGGCATTTTGCGGCGGACGAACTTGGGGTGGGACCATCGGGCACTTATTTTTGGGCGAGGCTGTGCCGTGGCCTTTTGGCACACGGAGCGCGCTCGCAAGTCTCGCCCCATTCGACCGAATCCGAGCGAGACCGACGGCAACCCAGCCTCCCCCAAGGCTATAGCCCACCCGTTTTTGGGCATTTTTACGCGAGACGAACTTGGGGGCGGGACCTTGGTGCTTATTTTTGTGCGTGGTTGTGCCCAAAGGCCTATTTTTGGCACCACAGAGGCACTCGCAAAATAAGCCCCATTCGAGTCCGAGGCGGGCCAGACTTCAGCCAGCCCCTCCCCAAGTCTATAGCCCACCCATTTTTGGCATTTTTTGCGGCGGGCTGAAGTGGGGCCGGGACCTTCAGGCGCTTATTTTTGGGCACGACTGTGCCACTTTGACCTATTTTTGGCACGGAGGCGCTCGTAAAGTCTCGCCCCATTCCGAGTCAGGCGGACGAACTTGGCCAGCCCACTCCCGCCCAGGCTATAGCCCACCCATTTTTGGGCATTTTGCGGCTGTGTGAACTCGGGACCAGGGCTTCGGGCACTTATTTTTAGGCACGGCTGTGCCCTTACGGCCTATTTTAGCACACAGAGGGGCACTCACAAAGGTGTCGCCCCATTCCGAGTTTGGGCGGACGAACTTGGCCAGCCCCTCCCCCAAGGCTATAGCCCACCCGTTTTGGGCATTTTGCGGCGGACAAACTTGGGGCCAAGGACCTTCGGGCGCTTATTTTGGGTGCGGCTGTTCCGAGTGGTAGCCTATTTTTGGCACACGGAGGCGCTCCACAAGTCTGCGTCTATTTCGAGTCCGGTGGACGGGCAGCCAGCCCCTCCCCAAGGCTATAGCCCACCCGTTTTTGGGCATTTTGCGGCGGACGAACTTGGGGCCGGACCTTCGGGAGCTTATTTTGGGCGCGGCTCTGCCCGCGACTTATTTTAACCACGGAGCGCTCGCAAAGTATCGTCCCATTCCGAGTTCGGCGGGCCCGAACTTGGCCTGCCCCTCCCAAGGCTATAGCCCACCTGTTTTTAGGCATTTTGCAGCGGACGAACTTGTGGGCCAGGACCTTCGGGCACTTATTTTTGGGCGCGGCTGTGCCCGTGGCTATTTTTGGCACACACAGGGCACTTGCAAAGTGTCGCCATTCCGAGTCCGAGGCGGGGAACTTGGCCAGCCCCTCCCCCAAGGCTATAGCCACGCCCCATTTTTGGGCATTTTGCAGCGGACGAACTTGGGGCGGGACCTTGGGGCGCGGCTGTGCCCGCGGCTGACCCCCTGGCACACAGTGGGCGCTCGCAAAGTCTCGCCCCATTCCAGTCAGCGGACAGAACTTGCCAGCCTTCCTCCAAGGCTAAAGCTCACCCCACGTTTTGTGTATTTTACGGCGTGACGAACTTGGGGATGGGACCGTCGGGCACTTATTTTAGGCACGCTGTGCAATGCTTCCCGGCCTAGTTTTGGCACACGGAGGCGCTCACAAATCTCGGCCCATTCCCGAGTCCGAGCGGACGAACTTGGGGGCAGGACCTTTGGGCGCGGCTATGCCCGCGGCCTATTTTTGGCACACGGAGGCGCTCGCAAAGTCTCACCCCATTCCGAGTCGTGGACCGAACTTGGCAGCCCTTCCCCAAGGCTATAGCCACCCGTGTTTTGGGCATTTTGCAGGCGAGACCAACTTGGGGACGAGACCTTCGGGGGCTTATTTTTGGGCGCGGCTGTGCCTGCGCCTGGCCATTTTTGAGTACGAGGCCGCTCGCAAAGTCTGCGCCCCATTTGGCGTCCGAGGCGGACGAAGGGATTGGCCAGCCCCCTCCCCAAGGCTATAGCCCACCCGTTTTAGGCATTTTTGCGGCGGACGAACTTGGGCAGGCGGGACCTTTGCACAAGGAGCTTATTTTTGGGCGCGGCTGTGCTCACAGCCTATTTTTAGGCACACGGAGGGCACTCAAAGTCTCGCCCCATTCCGAGTCCGCCGGACGAACAACCTCCCGCAGGCTATAGCCCACCCATTTTTGGGCATTTTGGCGCGGACGGGCAGACGGGAGGACCTTCGGGGGCTTATTTTGGGTGTGGCTGTGACCGTGACGGCCACATTTACACACGGCGGCCTCGCAGAGTCTCGCCCCATTCCTAGTCAATGAGGCGAGACGAGAGTTGGCCAGCCCCTCCCCCTAAGGCTATAGCCCACACCCATTTTAGGCATTTTGCGGCGGATGAACTTGTGGGCCCAGGGACCTTCGGGGGCTTATTTTTGGGCGCGGCTGTGCTTGCTAACCCCCAGCACACAGAGAGGGCGCAAGCAAAGTCTCGCCCCATTCCGAGTCAGCCAGACGAAGTTAGCCAGGCCCCTCCCAAGGCTATAGCCCACCCGTTTTGGGCATTTTGCGGCGGGCGAACTTGGGGACGGGACCTTCGGGGCTTATTTTTGGGCGCGGCTGTGCTCACAGCCTATTTTTGGCACACGGAGGGCACTCAAAAGTCTCGCCCCATTCGAGTCCGCGGACAGAAGTTGGCCAGCCCCTCCCGCAGGCTATAGCCACACCCATTTTTGGGCATTTTGCGGCGGATGAACTTGTGGGCGGGACCCCATTCGTGGGCTTATTTTTGGTGCGGCTGTGCCAGGCCTATTTTGCCCACAGCACACGGAGGCCGCTCGTAAGGTCTCGCCCCATTCCGAGTCCGAGGCGGACGAGGTTGGCCAGCCCCTCCCCAAAGGCTATAGCCCTCCGTTTATTGGGCATTTTTACGCGGGCGAGACTTGGGGCTGCTTGCGGGACCTTCAGGGGGCTTATTTTGGGCGCGGCTGTGCCGCGGCCTGTACAACACCAGAGGCGCAAGCAAAGTCTCGCCCCATTCCGAGTCAGGCGAGACCCAGGGTTGGCCAGGCCCTCCCCCGAGGCTATAGCCCACCCGTTTTTGGGCATTTTGCCGGCGCGGACGAACTTGGGGCTGGGACCTTGAGGGAAGGCTTATTTTGCACAGAGGCGCGGCTGTGTCCAGCGGCCTATTTTGGCACCTGGGAGGCGTTCGCAAAGAGTCTGCGCCCCATTCCGAGTCCGGCGGACCCGAGGGGCCAGCCCCTCCCCCAAGGCTATAGCCCATCCGTTTTTAAGGGGTTTTTGCGGCCCAGGAGATGAACTTGGGGAGCGGGACCATCGGGGCTTATTTTTGGGCGCGGCTCTGCCCGCGGCCTATTTTTAACACTGCAGCTGCCGCTAAAGTCTCGCCCCATTCTCCCCAGTCGAGCGGACAGTTTGGCCATCCCCCACCCCCAAGGCTATAGCCCACCCGTTTTGGGCATTTTGCGGCGGACGAAATTGGGAGCAGGACATTCGGAGGAGGCTTATTTTTGGGCGGGGCTGTGCCCACGTGACCTATTTTGGCACACAGAGGCGCTGCAAAGTCTTGCCCCATTCAGAAGTCCGAGGCGGGGCCCAGTTGGCCAGCCCCTCTCCCCAAGGCACATAGCCCACCCACCGTTTTTGGGCATTTTGCGGGCGGACGAACTTGGGGCGGGACATTCGGAGGGTCTTATTTTTGCGAGTGCAATATGTCAAGCCTATTTTGGCACCGGTGCTCTGCAAAGTCTCGCTCCATTCGAGTCCGGCGGACGAAGTTTGACAGCCCCTCCCCCAAGGCTATAACCCACCCGTTTTGCGCATTTTTCACGAGGCGAGGCGGTTGAACTTGGGGGCCAGGACCTTTGGGGGCTTATTTTTGGCGCGACTGTGGCCAGCCTCTTTTTGCCCAGCACACGGAGGGCACCGCAAGAGTCTCAAACCATTCCCGAGTCCGGCCCAGACCAGGGTTGGCCAGCCCCTCCCGCAGGGCTATAGCCCACCCATTTTTGGGCATTTTTGCGAGCGGAAGAACTTGGGGACGGGACCTTCGGGAATGTTTTGGGCGCGGCTGTGCCCGCCCGGCCTATTTTGGCCACCCACACGGAGGTCGCTCATAGTCTCGCTCCATTCCGAGTCCGAGGCGGACAGCCCGAGGGTTGGCCAGCCCCCTCCCCCCAAGGCTATTGCCCACCCGTTTTTGCACATTTTGCGGCGGACAAACTTGGGGGGCCGGACCTTGAGGGCTTATTTTTGGGGCGCGGCTGTGTCGCGGCCTATTTTTGGCTATGGAGGCCGCTCGCAAAGTCTCGCCCCATTCCGAGTCCGAGCGGACGGAGTTGGCCAGCTCCTCCCCCAAGGATATAGCCCACCGTTTTTGCACATTTTGCGGGGCGGACGACTTGGGGACGGGACCTTGGGGGCTTATTTTTGTGCGCAGCTGTGTCCGCGGCCTGGGTTTGGCTGCGGAGGCCGCTGCAAAAGTCTCACCCCATTCCGAGTCCGAGCGGACAGCCAGTGAGCCAGCCCTCCCCCAAGGCTCCTCCACCCGTTTTTGGGCATTTTGCGAGCGGATGAACTTGGGGAGCGGGACCTGCGGGGAGTTTATTTTTGGCGCGGCTGTGCCTGCAGCCTATTTTTAGCACACGGAGGCCGCTGCAATGTCTCGCCCTATTCCGAGTCCGGCGGACAGAGTGGGCCAGGCCCTCCCCCAAGGCTATAGCCCACCGTTTTGGACAGTTTTGCGGCGGGCGACTTGGGGGCGTGACCTTTGAGCACCAGGGCTTATTTTGAGGCGGCAGCTGTGCCCGCAACCACTTTGGCACACGGAGGGTGCTCGCAAAGTCTCGCCCATTCCGAGTCCGGCGGCGGATGAAGATGGCCAGCCCCTCCCCAGGCTATAGCCCACCCGTATTTTGGGCATTTTGCGGCGGACCGAACTTCGGGACGGGACCTTCGAGGCTTATTTTTGGGCGCGGCTGTGCCCGCAGCCTGGCCCACAGCACCGGAGATTGGCAGTCGCAAAGTCTGCTTCCCATTCAGTCATTGGCGAGACGAGTTGGCCAGCCCCTCCCCCAAGGCTATAGCCCACCCATTTTGGTCATTTTGCGGCGGACGAACTTGGGACGGGACCTTCGGGGGCTTATTGTTGGGCGCTGGCTGTGCCCGCAGCCTAATGTGGCACACGGGAGACCGCTCATAAAGGCTCGCCCCATTCCGAGTCCGGCGGACAGAAGTGGGCCAACCCCTCCCTCTCCAAGGCTATAAGCCCACCCATTTTTGGGCATTTTGCGAGCGACGAGCAGGGAGCGGGGACCTTGGGGGGATTATTTTTGGGGCGCGGCGGTGCCGCGACCTATTTTTGGTGGTACACAGAGGCGCTCGCAAAGTCTCGCCCAGGATTCGAGTCCGGCGGACGAGATGCCAGCCCCTCCCCAAGGCTATAGCCCACCCGTATTTTAGGCATTTTGCGGCGGACGAACTTCAGGGGCCAGGGACCTTGTGAAGGCTTATTTTGGCGCGCTGTGCCCGCCCAGCCTGTCCCACACACAGCACACGGAGATTGGTCGCAAAGTCTGCGCCCCATTCCGAGGTCCAGGCGGACGAAGTTAGCCAGCCTCCCCCAAGGCTATAGCCCACCCATTTTTGAGTGTTTTTGCGGCGAGACGAACTTGGGGGCGGGACCTTCGGGGGGCTTATTATTGGCGTGGCTGTACGCCAACCAAGCTGTGTGGCACCACGGAGGCCGCTCGCAAAGGCTCGCCCCATTCCGAGTCCGAGCGGACCAGAAGTGGGCCAGCCACGCCACTCCCTCGAGGCTATAGCCCACCCATTTTTAGGCATTTTGCGGCGGACGAACTTGGGGCCTTGGACCTTCGAGGGGATTATTTTGGGGCGCGGCGGTGCCGCAGCCTAAACCTTTTAGCACACTGGCACACAGAGGGGCGCTGCAAAGTCTCGCCAGTTCCGAGTCCGAGGACGAGGAGTGGGCCAGCCCCACTCCCGCCAAGGCTATAGCCACGCCCCGTTTTGGGCATTTTGCGGCGGACGGAGCAGGAGGCGGGACCTTGGCGCTTATTTTTGGGGCGCGGCAGTTCCCGCTGTCTATCTTTGGCACACGGAGCGCTGCCAAAGTCTCGCCCCATTCCGAGTCCGGCGGATGAGTTGGCCAGCCCTCCTCCCGATGCTATAGCCGCGTTTTTGGGCATTTTGCGACGGACGAACTTGGGCAGGACCTTCGGGGGCGTGTTATTGGGCACGGCTGTGCCCACCAACCTATTTTTGGCACATGGAGCGCTCGCAAAGTCTCGCCCCATTCCGAGTCCCAAAGATCGGCGGACGAAGAGTTTGCCAACCCCTCCCCCAAGGCTATAGCCCACCGTTTTTGGGCATTTTGCGGGGGTCGAACTTGGGGACGGGACCTTCAGGAGCTTATTTTGGGCGCGGCTGTGCCCGCGGCCCCTGGCCACCACACGGAGGTCGCTGCGCATAGTCTCGCTCCATTCCGAGTCCGGCGGACCAGAAGTTGGCCAGCCCCTCCCCCAAGGCTATAGCCCACCCGTTTTTAAGGTATTTTCTGGCGGGCAGTAGACGAACTTGGGGCCAGGGACCTTGGGGGCTTATTTTGGGCGCCCAGGCATGCCCGAGACTATTTTTTACACACGAAGGGTGCTCGCGAAGTCTCACCCCATTCAGATCCGAGCGAGACGAAGTCGGCCAGCCCCTCCCCCAAGGCTATAGCCCACCTGTTTTTGGGCATTTTGCAGCGGACGAACTTGGGCACGGGACCTTGGGGCTTATTTTTGGGTGCGGCTGTGCCGCGGCCTATTGCCCAGCACACGGAGGCGCTCGCAAAGTCTCGCCCCATTCCAGTCTGGCGGACGAACTCGGCCAGCCCCTCCCCCAAGGCTATAGCCACCGTTTTTTGGGCATTTTGCGGCGAGACAGGAGCAGGAAGGGACCTTCGAGGGGCTAATTATTGGGGCGCGACTGTGCCGCGGCCTATTTTACAGCACCTGGAGGCGCTGCAAAGTCTCGCCCCATTCCGAGTCCGACGGACCCGAAGTAGGCCAGCCCCTCCCCCAAGGCTATAGCCCACTGATTTTTTTTTAGCATTTTTACGGCGGACGAACAGGGGAGGCGGGACCTTAGGGCTTATTTTTGGGGCGCGGCTGTGCCCGCGAGACTATTACCACAGCACACAGAGGCCGCTCGCAAAAGTCTCGCCCCATTCCTAGTCCGAGGCGGATGAGTGGGCCAGCCCTCCCAAGGCTATAGCCACCCGTTTTGGGCATTTGCGGGGGGTCGAACTTGGGGCCAGGACCTTCAGGGAGCTTATTTTTAGGCGCGGCTGTGCCCGCGCCTGGCCACGGCTTTTTAGCACTTTTGGAGGCGCTCGCATAGTCTCGCTCCATTCCGAGTCCGGCGGACGAAGTTGGCCCCCTCCCCCAAGGCTATAGCCCACCCGTTTTTGGCATTTCACGTGCGGACGAACTTGGGGACGGGACCTTGGGGGCTTATTTTTGGGCGCGGCTGTGCCCGTGACTATTTTACACCACGAAGGGTGCTGTGAAAGCTCACCCCATTCCGAGTCAGTAGGGCCATGAAGTCAGCCAGCCCCCTCCCCCAAGGCTATAGCCCACCCAGTTTTTAGGCATTTTGTGACGAACTTGGGAGCCCTTCGGGGCTTATTTTGGGTGCGGCTGTGCCCAGCGGCTGTTTTGGCACAGCACGGAGGGTGCTGCAAAGTCTCGCCCCATTCCGAAGTCGGCGGACGAGGCTCAAGCCAGCCCCTCCCCCAAGGCTATAGCCACCCGTTTTGGGCATTTTGCGGCGGACGAACTTGGGGAAGGGACCTTCGGGAGCTAATTGTTGGGCGCGACTGTGTCCTATTTGGCCACTATTTTGGCACACGGAGGCGCTCGCAAAGTCTCGCCCCATTCCGAGTCCGAGAAGACGACCAGTAGGCCAGCCTCCCAAGGCTATAGCCCTGTTTTTGGCATTTCACGGCGGACCGAACTTGGGGGCGGGACCTTGAGGGCTTATTTTTGGCGCGGCTGTGCCCATTACATGCGGACTATTGCTTTTAGAGGCCGCTCGCAAAGTCTCGCCCCATTCCTAGTCCGAGGCGGACCAGGAGTGGGCCCCCTCCCCAAGGCTATAGCCCCACTGTTTTTGGGCTTTGTGCGGCGGACCGAACTTGGGGACCAGGGACCTTGGGGGTCTTATTTTTGCGTGCGGCTATGCCCGCGGCTATTTTTAACATGGAGGGCCTCGAAAGTCTCACCCCGTTCTGAGTCCGGCCAGACAAAGTGGGCCAGCCCCTCCCCCAAGGCTACCCACCCCGTTTTTGAGCATTTCGCGGTCGAACTTGGGACGGGACCTTCAGGGAGGCTTATTTTGGGCCAGTGGCTGTGCCCGCGAACTATTTTACCCAGCACCACGGAGGCCACTCGCAAAGTCTCGCCCCATTCCTAGTCGACGAGCCCAGTGGGCCAACCCTCCCCAAGGCTATCGCCCACTGTTTTTGGCATTTTCGCAGTGGACGAACTTGGGGACCGGACCTTGGGGCTTATTTTTGGCGGCTGTGCCCGCAGCCTATTTTGGCACATGGAGCGCTCGCAAAGTCTCACCCCATTCCGAGTCCGAGCGGACGAGTTGGCCAGCCCCTCCCCCAAGGCTATAGCCCACCGTTTTTAGGCATTTTTGCGGCGGGCCAGACTTGGGGCGGGACCTTCGGAGGCTTATTTTGTGTAGCTGTGCCCGTAGCCTATTTTTAGTACGGAGGCGCTGCAAAGTCTCGCCCCATTCCGAGTCAGGCGGTTGGCCAGCCTCCCCCAATGCTATAGCCTACCCGTTTTATGGGCATTTTGCGGCGAGACGAGGGGCGGGACCTTCGAGGGGCTTATTATTTGAGGCGGCTGTGTCCGCAGCCTATTTTTAGTGCACGGAGCGCTGCAAATCTCCCACCCCATTCCGAGTCCGGCGGACGAAGTTGGCCAGCCCCTCCCCCAAGGCTATAGCCCACCGTTTTTGGGCATTTTGCGGGTCGAACTTGGGGCCAGGGACCTTGGGGGCTTATTTTTGGGCGCGGCTGTGCCCATGGCCTGGACACACGGAGGGTGCTCGCAAAGTCTCGCCCCATTCCGAGTCCGAGGCGGACGAAGTCGGCCAGCCCCTCTCCCCAAGGCTATAGCCCACCCGTTTTTAGGCATTTTGCGGCGGGCCCGAAGGAACTTGGAGTCACGGGACCTTCAGGGGGTTGTTTTTGGCGCGGCAGTGCCGCGGCCTATTTTGGCACCCACGGAGGGCTCTCAAAAGTCTAGCCCCATTCGAGTCAGTGAGGAAGTTGGCCAGCCTCCCCCAATGCTGCCTACCGTTTTATGGGCATTTTGCGGCGGGCTGAACTTGGGGATGCGGGACCTTCGAGGGCTTATTATTTGGCGGCTGTACCCACGGCCTAGAATTTTGGCACACGGAGCGCTCGCAAAGTCTCGCCCCATTCCGAGTCCGAGCGGACGAGTTGGCCAGCCCTCCCCCAAGGCTATAGCCACCCGTTTTTGGGCATTTTGGCGGCCCGACGAACTTGGGGCCAGGCGGGACCTTCGGGGGGCCTTAATTTTGGGCGAGGCTGTGCCCGTGGCCTGGTTATGCACACGGAGGTGTTCGGGAGAAGTCTCGCCCCATTCCGAGTCCGGGCGGACGAACTTGGCCAGCCCTCCCCCAAGGCAGATAGCCCACCGTTTTTGGGCATTTTTTGTGGGATGAACTTGGGGGCGGAACCTTGGGCGCTTATTTTTGGGTGCAGCTGTACCCACGGCCTGGCCCACGGAGCGCTCAAAGTCTCGCCCCATTCCAAGTCGGCGAGGCTTGGCCAGCCCCTCCCCCAAGGCTACAGCCCACCGTTTTTGTGCATTTTTGCGGCAGACGAACTCGGGCGGGACCTTCGGGCACTTATTTTTGGCGCGGCTGTGTCCCGCGGCCTTTAGAAACACGGAGTGCGCTCACAAGTCTCGCCCCATTCCGAGTCCGGCGGGGGAAGTTGGCCAGCCCCTCCCAAGGCTATAGCCCACCCGTTTTTGGGCATTTTGCGGCGGACGAACTTGGGGCGGGACCTTCGGGGCTTATTTTAGGCAATGCTGTGCCGCGGCATATTTTTGACACACGGAGGCGTTCGGAAAGTCTCGCCCCATTCCGAGTCCGGCGGACCAGAAAGTTGGCCAGCCCTCCCCCTTAAGGCTATAGCCCACCCGTTTTTAGGCATTTTGCGGCGGGCGGAGCTTGGGGGGACCTTCGGGGGCTTATTTTTGGCGCGGCTGTGCACCTGGCCTATTTTACACACACGGAGGGCGCTCGCAAAGTCTCGCCCCATTCCGAGACCGGCGGACGGTTCGCAGCCCCCTCCCAGAGGCAATAGCCCACCCGTTTTGGGCATTTTTGCAGCCAGCAACTTGGGGCCAGGACCTTTCGGGGCTTATTTTGGGAGGCGGCTGTGCCCACAGCATAGTTTTGGCACACGGATGGCGTTCGCAAAGTCTCGCCCCATTCAGTCCGGCGGACAGAGTTAGCCAGCCCACCCCAAGGCTATAGCTCACGGTTTTTGGGCATTTTGCGGTGGATGAACTTAGGGACGGGACCTTCGGGGCTTATTTTTGTGCGCCGCTGTGACCACGGCCTATTTTAGCACAGGAGCGCTGCAAAGTCTCGCCCCATTCCAGTCCGAGCGGATGGTTGGCCAGCCCCTCCCCATGGCTATAGCCCACCCGTTTTTGGGCATTTTGCGGCGGACGAACTTGGGGGCGGGACCTTGGGGGGCTAATTTTTGGGCAGGCTGTGCCCGCGGCCTATTTTATGCACACGGAGGGTGTTGGAAAGTCTCGCCCCATTCCGAGTCCGGCGGACAGTGGGCCAGCCCCTCCCCAAGGCTATAGCCGCCGTTTTTGGGCATTTTCTCCGGGTGAACTTGGGGACGGGACCTTCGGGTGCTTATTTTGGCGCGGCTGTGTTCGCGGCCTGCACCACGGAGCGCTGCAAAGTCTCGCCCCATTCCGAGTCCGAGCGGACCAGAAGTTGGCCAGCCCCTCCCAAGGCTATAAGCCCCCGTTTTGGGCATTTTGCGGGTGTCGAACATGGGGGCCAGGACCTTGAGGAGCTTATTTTTGGGCGCGGCTGTGCCGCGGCCTGTTTGACACACGGAGGTGCTGCAAAGTCTCGCCCCATTCCGAGTCCGAGCGGACAGGTTGGCCAGCCCCTCTCCCCAAGGCTATAGCCCACCCGTTTTGGGCATTTTGCGGCGGACGAACTTGGAGTGGGACCTTCAGGGGGGTTGTTTTGGCGCGGCTGTGCCCGCGGCCTATTTTGTGGCACGGGAGGGCTCTGCAAAGTCTCGCCCATTCAGTCCGGCGGACGAGTTGGCCAGCCCACTCCCCCAATGCTATAGCCTACCCGTTTTATGGGCATTTTGCGGCCAGACGGGGCCAGGGACGGGACCTTCGGGGCTTATTATTTGGCGCGGCTGTACCCGTGGCCTAGTTTTGGCACGGAGCGCTCGCAAAGTCTCGCCCCATTCCGAGTCCGAGCGGACGAGTTGGCCAGCCCCTCCCCAAGGCTATAGCCCACCCGTTTTTAGGCATTTTGCGGCGGACAGTGGGTATAGGACCTTCAGGGGTTGTTTTGGGCGCGGCTGTACCGCGGCCTAGTTTTGGCACACGGGTGCGCTCACAAAGTCTCGCCCCATTCTGAGTCATGAAGTTGGCCAGCCTCCCAAGGCTATAGCCCACCCGTTTTTGGGCATTTTGCGGCGGACGAACTTGGGATGGGACCTTCGGGGCTTATTTTAGGGGCAATGCTGTGCCGCGGCTATTTTGACACACGGAGGGCGTTCGGAAAGTCTCGCCCCATTCCGAGTCCGGCGGACGAAGTCGGCCAGCCCCTCCCGCAAGGCTATAGCCCACCGTTTTTGGGCATTTTGCGGCGGGCGAACTTGGGACGGGACCTTGGGGCTTATTTTTGGCGCGGCTGTGCTCGCGGCCTATTTTACCACGGAGGCGCTCGCAAGTCTCGCCCCATTCCGAGACCGGACCGAGTTTGCCAGCCCCTCCCAAGGCAATAGCCACCCGTTTTTGGCATTTTGCAGCCGGCGAACTTGGGGGCGGGAGCTTCGGGGGCTTATTTTTGGGAGCGGCTGTGCCCACAGCATATTTTACAGCACGGATAGCGTTCGCAAAGTCTCGCCCCATTCCAGTCCGCGGACAGAAGTTGGCCAGCCCGCCCCAAGGCTATAGCTCACCGGTTTTGGGCATTTTTGCGGTGGATGAACTTGGGACGGGACCTTCGGGGGCTTATTTTTGGCGCGCTGTGCCCATTCGGCCTATTTTGGCACACGGAGGCGCTCGCAAGTCTCGCCCCATTCCGAGTCCGGCGGATGAAGTTGGCCAGCCTCCCCCAAGGCTATAGCCCACCGTTTTGGGCATTTTGCGGCGGACGAACTTGGGGCGGGACCTTCGGGGCTAATTTTTTGGACGAGGCTGTGCCCGCGGCCTATTTTATGCACACGGAGGGTGTTCGGAAAGTCTCGCCCCATTCCGAGTCCGAGCGAGACAGAGTGGGCCAGCCTCCCAAGGCTATAGCCCACCGTTTTTGGCATTTTTTCTCCGGGTGAACTTGGGGCGGGACCTTCGGGTGCTTATTTTTGGCGCGGCTGTGCTGGGCCTATTTTGCACACGGAGCGCTCGCAAAGTCTCGCCCCATTCCGAGTCCGAGCGGACGAAGTTGGCCAGCCCCTCCCCAAGGCAATAGCCCACCCGTTTTTGGGCATTTTGCAGCCGGCGAACTTGGGGACGGGACCTTCGGGGGCTTACTTTCAGGGTGCAGCTGTGCCGCGGCTATTTTGACACACGGAGGCGCTGCGCAAAGTCTCGCCCCATTCCGAGTCGGCGAGACGATTGGCCAACCACTCCCCCAGGCTATAGCCCACCCGTTTTTAGGCATTTTTGTAGGCGGAACTTGGGGACGGGACCTTTGGGGCTTATTTTTTTGTGCGGCTGTGCCCACGGCATATTTTAGCACACGGAGGCGCTCGTAAAGTCTCTCCCCATTCCGAGTTAGCGGAATTAGCCCACCCATTTTGGGCGTTATTTTGGCAGACGAACTTGGGAGACAGGACCTTCTGGGGCTTTTTTTGGTGCGACTGTGCCATTGGCCTATTTTGGCACACGGAGGCGCTCGTAAGTCTCGCCGCATTCCGAGTCCGGCCCGGACCGAAGTGGGCCAGCCCCTCCCCAAGGCTATAGCCCACCCGTTTTTGGGCATTTTGCGGCGAGACGAACTTGGGACGGGACCTTAGGGGCTTATTTTTGGGTGCAGCTGTACCCCCAGCCTGGCCCACAGCTGGAGGCCGCTCGCAAAGTCTCGCCCCATTCCGAGTCCGAGCCCGGACGAAGTCGGCGACCCCTCCCCCAAGGCTATAGCCCACCCGTTTTTAGGCATTTTGCGGGCGGACGAACTTGGGGCCCAGGACCTTGAGGGCTAATTTTTAGACGAGGCTGTGCCCGTGGCCTGGTTTATGCACACGGAGGTGTTTGGAAAGTCTCGCCCCATTCCGAGTCGGCGGGACCAGACTTGGCCAGCCCCTCCCCAGGCGATAGCCCACCGTTTGGGCATTTTGCGGCGGATGAACTTGGGAGGCGGAACCTTGAGCGCTTATTTTTGGGTGCAGCTGTACCCGGCTATTTTGGTACACAGGCGTTCAAAGTCTCGCCCCATTCAAGTGCGGCGGACGAACTTGGCCAGCCCCTCCCCAAGGCTACAGCCCACCCGTTTTTGTGCATTTTGCGGCCAGAGCGGAGCTCGGGGAGCGGGACCTTCGGGCGCTTATTTTTGGCGCGGCTGTGTCAGCGGCCTATTTGGCCACACGCAGTGCGCTCACAAAGTCTCGCCCCATTCCGAGTCCGGCGGACGAAGTTGGTCAGCCTCCCAAGGCTGCCATGCCCACCCACGTTTTTAGGGCATTTTGCGGCGGACGAACTTGGGAGCGGGACCTTCGGGGGCTTATTTTAGGGCAATGCTGTGCCGCGGCTATTTGACACACGGAGGCGTTCGGAAGTCTCGCCCCATTCCGAGTCCGAGCGGACGAAGTTGGCCAGCCCCTCCCGCAGGCTATAGCCCACCCGTTTTTGGGCATTTTGCGGCGGGCGGAACTTGGGGGCCCAGGGGCCACCTTCGGGGCTTATTTTTGGCGCGGCTGTGCTCGCGGCCTATTTTGCACACGGAGGCGCTGCAAAGTCTCGCCCCATTCCGAGACCGGCGGACGAAGTTTGCCAGCCCCTCCCAAGGCAATAGCCCACCCGTTTTTGGGCATTTTGCAGCCGGAACTTGGGGGCCAGGACCTTCGAGGGGCTTATTTTGGGAGCGGCTGTGCCCACAGCATATTTTTGGCACACGGATGGCGTTCGCAAAGTCTCGCCCCATTCGAGTCCGAGCGGACAAGTTGGCCAGCCCACCCCCAAGGCTATAGCTCACCGGTTTTGGGCATTTTGCGGTGGATGAACTTGGGACGGGACCTTCGGGGCTTAGTTTTTGGGCGCAGCTGTGCCACGGCCTATTTTGCCACAGCACGCGGAGGCGCTGCAAGTCTCGCCCCATTCCGAGTCCGGCGGATGAAGTTGGCCAGCCCCTCCCCCAAGGCTATAGCCCACCCGTTTTAGGGCATTTTGCGCGGACGAACTTGGGGCGGGACCTTGAGGGGCTAATTTTTGGGCGAGGCTGTGCCCGCGGCTATTTTATGCACACGGAGGGTGTTCGGAAGAGTCTCTCGCCCCATTCCGAGTCCGGCGGGCCAGTAGCCAGCCCTCCCAAGGCTATAGCCCACCCGTTTTTGGGCATTTTTCTCCCGGGTGAACTTGGGCGGGACCCGGGTGCTTATTTTTGGCGCGGCTGTGCTCGCGGCCTATTTTGGCACTGGAGCGCTCGCAAAGTCTCGCCCCATTCGAGTCAGCGGACAGAAGTTGGCCAGCCCCTCCCCCAAGGCAATAAGCCCACCGTTTTTGGCATTTTGCAGCCGACGAACTTGGGGGCCAGGACCTTCGGGCTTATTTTTGGGTGCAGATGTGCCCGGCCTATTTGACACGGAGGCGCTGCAAGTCTCGCCCCATTCCAGAGTCCGACGAGACGAAGTTGGCCAGCCACTCCCCCAAGGCTATAGCCCACCCCGTTTTTAGGCATTTTGTAGGCGGGACGAACTTGGGGGCGGGACCTTTGGGGCTTATTTTTGTGCGGCTGTGCCCACGGCATATTTTGGCACATGGAGGCTCATAAAGTCTCTCCCCATTCCGAGTTCGGCGGACCAATTAGCCCACCCATTTTTGGGCGTTATTTTGGCGGACGAACTTGGGGCAGGACCTTCTGGGGCTTTTTTTGGCGCGGCTGTGCCCGTGGCCTATTACAGCACACGGAGGCGCTCGTAAAGTCTCGCCGCATTCCGAGTCCGAGCGGACAGAGTGGGCCAGCCCCTCCCCCAAGGCTATAGCCCACCCGTTTTTGGGCATTTTGCGGCGGACGAACTTGGGGACGGGACCTTGGGGCTTATTTTTGGGTGCGGCTGTGCCCGCAGTCTATTTTACAGCACACGGAGGCCGCTGCAAGAGTCTCGCCCCATTCCGAGTCCGAGCGGACAGAGTCGGCCAGCCCCCTCCCCAAAGGCTATAGCCCACCCGTTTTAGGGCATTTTTGCGGCGGAGACTTGGGGCGGGGACCTTCGGGGGCTTATTTTTGGCGCGGCTGTGCCCGCCCTAGTTGCACACGGAGGTGCTGCAAAGTCTAGCCCCATTCCGAGTCCAGTGGACGAAGTTGGCGAGCCCCTCCCCCCAAGGCGATAGCCCACCCGTTTTTTGGGCATTTTTGCGGCGGATGAACTTGGGGACGGTACCTTCGGGCGCTTATTTTTTGGTGCAGCTGTACCCACGGCCTATTTTTGGTACACGGAGCGCTCACAAAGTCTCGCCCCATTCCAAGTGCGGCGGACAGACAGCAGCCCCTCCCCCAAGGCTACAGCCACCCGTTTTTGTGCATTTTTGCGGCAGGCGAACTCGGGAGGACCTTCGGGCGCTTATTTTTGGCGCGGCTGTGTCCGCGGCCTATTTTTGGCACATGGAGTGCGCTCACAAAGTCTCGCCCCATTCCGAGTCCAGGCGGACCAGAGTTGGCCAGCCTCCCAAGGCTATAGCAAGCCCGTTTTTGGGCATTTTGCGGCGGACGAACTTGGGGCGGGACCTTCGGGGCTTATTTTAGGGCAATGCTGTGCCCGCTATTTTGGCACACGGAGGCGCAAAGTGTCACCCCATTCTGAGTCAGCGTGACGAACTTGGCCAGCCCCTCCCCAAGGCTATAGCCCACCCATTTTTGGGAATTTTGCGGCAAAAGCGAACTTGGGAGGACAGGACCTTGGCGCTTATTTTGGGCGCGGCTGTGCCCGCCTGGCCTATTTTTACAGCACACGGAGGCGTTCGACAAGTCTCGCCCCATTCCGAGTCCGCGGACGAAGTTGGCCAGCCCTCCCCAAAGACTATAGCCCACCCGTTTTTGGGCATTTTGCGCCGGACGAACTTGGGGCCAGGGACCTTGAGGGCTTGTTTTTTCTTGCGGCTGTGGCTTGCAGCCTTTTTGGCACCACGGAGGGTGCTGCAAAATCTCGCCCCATTCCCAGTCCGCCCGGACAGTTGGCCACCCCCTCCCCCAAGGCTATAGCCCACCCGTTTGTGGGCATTTTTGCGTGACGAAGCTTCGGGACGGGACCTTGGGGGCTTATTTTTGGGCGCGGCTGTTCCGGCTGGCCTACACTCACCTGGAGGCGCTCGTAGTCTCGCCCCATTCCGAGTCCGGACGAGTTGGTCAGCCCACTGCCCCCAGGCTATAGCCCACCCATTTTTGCAGGCATTTTGCGGCGGGCGAACTTAGGGACGGGACCTTCGGGAGGCTTATTTTTGGCGCGGCTGCGCCGCCCTAGCCCAGGCACACGGAGGGCACTCACAAAGTCTCGCCCATTCGAGTCCGGCGGATGGGAATGGCCAGCCCCTCCCCATGGCTATAGCCCACCCATTTTTAGGCATTTTGCGTGAGACGAACTTGGGGCGGCACCTTCGGGAGCTTATTTTAAGGCGCGGCTGTGCGCGCGGCCTATTTTGTACACGGAGGCGCTCGCAAAGTCTCGCCCCATTCCGAGTCCGGCGGACGAGTTGGTCAGCCTCCCCAGCGCTATAGCCACCCGTTTTTTGGGCATTTTGCGGCGTAAGAACTTGGGACGGGACCTTGGGGGCTTATTTTTGGGTGTGACTGTGCCCGCTGGCCTATTTTTGCAGCACACGGAGGGTGCTCGCAAAGTCTCGCCGCATTCCGAGTCAGCGGACAGAGTTGGCCAGCCCCTCCCCAAGGCTATAGCCCACCCGTTTTTAGGCATTTTGCCGGGACGAACTTGGGGACGGGACCTTGAGGGCTTATTTTTGGGTGCAGACTGTGCCCGCGGCCTATTTTGGCACCACGGAGGCGCTCGCAAAGTCTACCTTCATTCCGAGTCCGAGCGGACGAGTTGGCCATCCCCTTCCCCCAAGGCTAAACCCACCCGTTTTTGGGCATTTTGCGGCGGACGAACTTGGGGCGGGACCTTCGGGGCTTATTTTTGGGTGCGGCTGTGCCCCGCGGCCTATTTTGGTACACGGAGGCGCTCGCAAAGTCTCGCCCCATTCGAGTCCGGAGGACGAGTTGGGCAACCCCTCCCCCAAGCCTATAGCCCACCCGGTTTTGGGCATTTTGCGGCGGACGAACTTGAGGCCCAGGGACCTTCGAGGAGCTTATTTTTGGCGCGGCTATGCCCAGCGGCTATTTTGGCACGGAGCGCTCACAAAGTCTCGCCCCATTCCGAGTCCGGCGGACGAACTTGGCCAGCCCCTCCCCAAGGCTATAGCCCACCCGTTTTGGGCATTTTGCGGCGGACGAACATGCGGGCCAGGGACCTTCGGGGGCTTATTTTTGGGCACGGCTGCACCACGGCCTATTTTGGCTCGGAGTGCGCTCGTAAAGTCTCGCCCCATTCCGAGTCAGGCGGAAGTTGGCCAGCCTACCCCCAAGGCTATAGCCCACCCGTTTTGGGCATTTTGCGGTGGACGAACTTGGGGGCGGGACCTTCGGGGGCTTATTTTGGGCGCGGCTTTGCCCGCTCCCTATATTAGCACCACGGAGGGTGCTGAAAGTCTCGTCCCATTCCGAGTCCGCGGACGAAGTTGGCCATCCCTCCCCCAAGGCTATAGCCCACCCGTTTTTGGGCATTTTGCGGCGGACGAACTTGGGGCCAGGACCTTCGGGCGCTTATTTTGGGTACAGCTGTGCCCATGGCCTATTTGCACACGGTGGGCGCTGCAAAAGTCTCGCCCTATTCCGAGTCCGAGGCGGACGAACTTGGCCAGATCCCTCCCCCAAGGCTATAGCCCACCCGTTTTTAGGCATTTTGCGGCGGACGAACTTGGGCGGGACCTTCGGGTTCTTATTTTTGGGCGCGGCTGTGCCCACAGCCTATTTTGGCACACGGAGGTGCTCGCCAAAGTCTCACCCCATTCCGAGTCAGGCGGACCGAACTTGGCCAACCCCTCCCCCATGGCGATAGCCCACCCGTTTGGCATTTTGCGGCGGATGAACTTGGGGACGGAACCTTGGGCGCTTATTTTTGGGTGCAGCTGTACCCACGGCCTATTTTGGCACATGGAGGCGCTCGCAAAGTCTCGCCCCATTCCAAGTCAGGACGGACTTGGCCAGCCCCTCCCCCAAGGCTGCAGCCCACCCGTTTTTGTGCATTTTGCGGCGGACGAACTCGGGGCCAGGACCTTGGGCGCTTATTTTTGGCGCGGCTGTGCCGCGGCCTAGCCACACGGAGGGTGCTCGCAAATCTCGCCCATTCGGAGTCCGAGCGGAGGGTTGGCCAGCCCATCCCCCAAGGCTATAGCCCACCCGTTTTTGGGCATTTTGCAGTGAAACGAACTTGGGAGGGGGACCTTCGGGATTATTTTTGGGCGCGGCTGTGCCGTGGCCTATTTTGGCAGACGGAGGCGCTGCAATGTCTCGCCCCATTCCGAGTCCGAGCGGACGGTTGTGAACCCTCCCCCCAAGGTTATCGCCCACCCGTTTTTTGGGCATTTTTACGGCGGACGAACTTGGTGACGGGACCTTCGGGGGCTTATTTTTGGGTGTGGATGTGCCCGCGGCCTATTTTTGGCACACGGAGGGCGCTCACAGAGGCTCGCCCCATTCCGAGTCCGGCGGACGAAGTGGGCCAGCCCCTCGCCCACCCGTTTTTTGGGCTTTTTTGCGGCGGACGAACTTGGTGACGGGACCTTTGGGGGCTTATTTTTGGGCGCGGCTGTGCCCGCGGCCTATTTTTGGCACACGGAGGGTGCTCGCAAAGTCTCACCCCATTCCGAGTCCGGCGGACGAGTTGGCCAGCCCCACTCCCCCAAGGCTATAGCCCACCCGTTTTTGGGCTTTTTGCGGCGGACGAACTTGGGGACGGGACCTTCGGGGGCTTATATGTGGGCGCGGCTGTGCCCGCGGCCTATTTTGGCACACGAGGGTGCTCGCAAGAGTCTCGCCCCATTCCGAGTCCGGCGGATGAAGTGGCAGGCCCCTCCCCAAGGCTATAGCCCACCCGTTTTTGGGAATTTTTGCAGCGGACGAACTTGGGGCGGGACCTTGAGGGCTTATTTTTGGGTGCGGCTGTTCCGTGGCCTATTTTGGCACACGGAGAGTGCTCACAAAGTCTCGCCCCATTCAGTCCGGAGGGACAGTTGGCCAGCCCTCCTCCCAAGGCTATAGCCCACCTGTTTTTGGGCATTTTTGCGGCGAGACGACCTTGGGGCGAGACCTTCGGGGCTTATTTTTGGGCGCGGCTGTGCCCGGCTATTTTAACACACGGAGGTGCTCAAAGTCTGCCGATTCCGATTCCGAGGCGGACGAAGTTGGCCAGCCCTCCCCAGCGCTATAGCCCACCCGTTTTGGGCATTTTGCGTGCGACGAACTTGGGGCGGCCCCTTGAGGGCTTATTTTTGGCGCGGCTCATGAGCGGCCTATTTTTGGGAAACGTAGGGCACTCGCAAAGCCTCATCCCATTCCGAGTCCGGCGGACGAAGTAGGCCAGCCCCTCCCCCTCAGGCTATAGTCCACCCGTTTTTTGGGCATTTTTGCGGCGGACGAACTTGGGGACGGGACCTTTGGGGGCTTATTTTTTGGTGCGGCTGTGCCCGCGGCCTATGTTTGGCACACGGAGGGCACTCCCAAAGTCTCGCCCCATTCCGAGTCCGGCAGACGAATTTGGCCAGCCCCTCCCCTCAAGGCTATAGCCCACCCGTTTTTTAGGCATTTTTGCGGCGGACGAACTTGGAGACGGGACCTTCGGGGGCTTATTTTTGGGTCCGGCTGTGCCAGCGGCCTATTTTTGGCACACGGAGGTGCTGTAAAGTGTCGCCCCATTCGAGTCCGAGCGGACGATGTTGGCCAGCCCCTCCCCCAAGGCTCTAGCCCACCCGTTTTTAGCATTTTGCGGCGGACGAACTTGGCGACGGGAACTTCGGGGGCTTATTTTTGGGTACGGCTGTGCCTGCGGCCTATTTTTGGCACACGGAGGGCACTCGCAAAGTCTCGCCCCATTCCGAGTCCGGCGGACGAAGTGGGCCAGCCACTCCCCCCAAGGCTATAGCCCATCCGTTTTTTGGGCATTTTTGCGGCGGACGAACTTGGAGACGGGACCTTCGGGGGCTTATTTTTCTGCACGGCTGTACCCACGGCCTAATTTTGGCACACGGAGGGCGTTCGCAAAGTCTCGCCCCATTCCGAGTCCGGCGGACGAAGTTGGCCAGCCCCTCCCCCCAAGGCTATAGCCCACCCGTTTTTTGGGCATTTTTGCGGCGGACGAACTTGGGGACGGGCCCTTCGGGGGCTTATTTTTGGGCGCGGCTGTGCAGACAGCCTATTTTTTGCACAAGTAGGGCACTCGCAAAGTCTCGCCCCATTCCGAGTCCGGCGGACGAAGTTGGACAGCCCCTCCCCCCAAGGCTGTAGCCCACCCGTTTTTTGGGCATTTTTTCTTCGGACGAACATGGGGACGGGACCTTTGGGGGCTTATTTTTGGGCACGGCTGTGCCCATGACCTAACAGCACAAGGAGGGTTCTCTCAAAGTCTCGCCCCATTCCGAGTCCGGCGGATGAAGTTGGCCAGCCACTCCCCCCAAGGCTGTAGCCCACCCGTTTTTTGGGCATTTTTGCGGCGGACGAACTTGGGGACGGGACCTTCAAGGGCTTATTTTAGGGTGCGGCTGTGCTCGCGGCCTATTTTTGGCACACGGAGGCCATTCGCAAAGTCTCGACCCATTCTGAGTCCGGCGGACGAAGTTGGCCAGCCCCTCCTCCCAAGGCTATAGCCCACCCGTTTTTTGGGCATTTTTGCGGGGGATGAACTTGGGTACGGGACCTTCGGGGGCTTATTTCTGGGCGCGGCTGTGACCGCGGCCTATTTTTGGCACACGGATGGCGCTCGCAAAGTCTCTCCCCATTCCGAGTCTGGCGGACGAATTTGGCCAGCGCCCTCCCCCCAAGGCTGTAGCCCACCCGTTTTTTGGGCATTTTTGCTTCGGACGAACATGGGGACGGGACCTTTGGGGGCTTATTTTTGGGCGCGGCTGCCCCCGTGGCCTATTTTGGCAGGCCGCTCGCAAAGTCTCGCCCCATTCCGAGTCCGGCGGACGAGTTGGCCAGCCCCTCCCCAAGGCTATAGCCCACCCGTTTTGGGGCATTTTGCGGCGGACGAACTTGGGGCGGGACCTTGGGGGCTTATTTTGGGCCAGCTGTGCCCGCGGCCTATGTTTAACACCAGGAGGCCGCTAAAGTCTCGCCCCTTTCCGAGTCCGGCGGACGAAGTTGGCCCAGCCACCCCCAGGCTATAGCCCACCCGTTTTTGTGGCCTTTTTCCGCTGGGCCGAACTTGGCGCCTTGGCCTTGGGCAGTTATTTTTAGGTGCGGCTGTGCCCGCGGCCTGAGCACCACGGAGGCCGCTCGCAGAAGTCTCGCGCCATTCCAAGTCCGGCGGACGAAGTTGGCCAGCCCCACCCCCAAGGCTATAGCCACCCGTTTTGTGGCCTTTTCCGCTGGGCAGAACTTGGCGCCCGGCCTTCGGCCTTATTTTTGTGTGTGCCCGGCCTATTTTGGCACGGAGCCCGCTCGCAAAGTCTCGCGCCATTCCGAGTCCGGCGGACAGTTGGCCAGCCCCTCCCCCCAGGCGATAGCCCACCGTTTTAGGCATTTTGCGGCAGAGCGAACTTGAGGCGGGACCTTCGGGCACTTATTTTTGGCGCGGTTTTGCCACGGCCTATTTTTACACACGGAGCGCTCGCAAAGTCTCGCCCCATTCCAAGTCCGGCGGACAGGCAGCCAGCCCCTCCCCCAAGGCTACAGCCCACCCGTTTTTGTGCATTTTGCGGCGGACGAACTCGGGGCGGGACCTTGGGCGCTTATTTTTGCGCGGCTGTACCACGGCCTAATTTTGGCACACGGAGGCGCTGCAAAGTCTCACCCCATTCCGAGTCCGGCGGACGAACTTGGCAGCCCCTCCCCCAAGGCGATAGCCCACCCCGTTTTAGGCATTTTGCGGCAGACGAACTTGAGACGGGACCTTGGGCACTTATTTTTGGGCGCGGTTGTGCCGTGACCTATTACACACACGGAGGCTCGCAAAGTCGCGCCCCATTCCAAGTCCCGGACGAACTTGGCCCCCCTCCCCCAAGGCTACAGCCCACCGTTTTTGTGCATTTTGCGGCGGACGAACTCGGGGGCCAGGACCTTGGGCGCTTATTTTTAGCGCGGCTGTACCCACGGCCTAATTTTAGCACACGGAGGCACTCGCAAAGTCTCACCCCATTCCGAGTCCGGCGGACGAACTTGGCAGCCCCCTCCCCCAGGCGATAGCCCACCCGTTTGGGCATTTTGCGGCGGATGAACTTGGGGGGAACCTTCGGGCGCTTATTTTTGGGTGCAGCTGTACCCACGGCCTATTTTGGCACGGAGGCGCTGCAAAGTCTTACCCCATTCAAGTCCGGCGGACGAGGCCAGCCAGCCTCCCCCAAGGCTACAGCCACCCGTTTTTGTGCATTTTGCGGCGGACGAACTCGGGGCGGGACCTTCGGGCGCTTATTTTTAGCGCTGTGCCCGCGGCCTATTTTTGCACTGCGCTCAAAGTCTCACCCCATTCCGAGTCCGAGGCGGAACTTGGCAGCCCCCTCCCCCAAGGCGATAGCCCACCCGTTTGGGCATTTTGCGGCAGACGAACTTGAGGACGGGACCTTCGGGCACTTATTTTTGGGCGCGGTTGTGCCGCGGCCTATTTTTGCTTACGGAGGCGCTCGCAAAGTCGCGCCCCATTCCAAGTCCGAGCGGACGAACTTGGCCAGCCCCTCCCCCAAGGCTACAGCCCACCCGTTTTTGTGCATTTTGCGGCGGACGAACTGGGACGGGACCTTCGGGCGCTTATTTTTGCGCGCTGTACCCACGGCCTAATTTTGGCACACGGAGGCACTCGCAAGTCTCACCCCATTCCGAGTCCGGCGGACGAACTTGGCAGCCCCCTCCCCCAAGGCGATAGCCCACCCGTTTTAGGGCATTTTGCGGCGGATGAACTTGGGACGGAACCTTCGGGCGCTTATTTTGGGTGCAGCTGTACCCACGGCCTATTTTAGCACACGGAGGCGTTCAAAAAGTCTCACCCCATTCCAAGTCAGGCGGACAGACTTGCCAGCCCCTCCCCCAAGGCTACAGCCCACCCGTTTTTGTGCATTTTGCGGCGGACGAACTCGGGGGCCAGGACCTTCGGGCGCTTATTTTTGCGCGGCTGTGCCCGCGGCTGGCCTGGCAGTGCGCTCACAAAGTCTCGCCCCATTCCGAGTCCGAGCGGACGAAGTTGGCCAGCCCCTCCCAAGGCTATAGCCCACCCGATTTTGGGCATTTTGCGGCGGACGAACTTGGGGCCAGGACCTTCGGGGGCTTATTTTAGGGCAAGGCTGTACCCGCGGCCTATTTTTGACACACGGAGGCGCTCGCAAGTCTCGCCCCATTCCAAGTCAGCGGACGAGTTGGCCAGCCCCTCCGCCCAAGGCTATATCTCACCCGTTTTTGGGCATTTTGCGGCGGAACTTGGGGATGGAACCTTCGGGTTCTTATTTTTGGCGCGGCTGTGCCCACGGCCTATTACAGCACACGGAGGCGCTCGCAAAGTCTCACCCCATTCCGGAGTCCGAGGCGGACGACTTGCCAGCCCACCCCAAGGCGATAGCCCACCCGTTTTGGGCATTTTGCGGAGGATGAACTTGGGGACGGAACCTTGGGCGCTTATTTTTGGGTGCAGCTGTGCCCATGGCCTATTTTGGATCACGCAGGGTGCTCATAAAGTCTCGCCCCATTCGTCGGCGGACGAACTTGGCCAACACCTCCCCCAAGGCTATAGCCCACCGTTTTTGGGCATTTTGCGGGCGGACGAACTTGGGACGGGACGTTGGGGTGCTTATTTTAGGTACAGCTGTACCCATGGCCTATTTTGGCACACGGAGCGCTCACAAAGTCTCACCCCATTCCGAGTCAGGCGGACGAACTTGGCCAGCCCCTCCCCCAAGGCTACAGCCCACCCGTTTTGTGCATTTTGCGGCGGACGAACTCGGGGCCAGGGACCTTGGGCGCTTATTTTTGGTGCGGCTGTGCCACGGCCTATTTTGGCACCACCTGGAGGCGCTCACAAAGTCTCACCCCATTCCGAGTCCGGCGGACGAACTTGCCAGCCCCTCCCCAAGGCGATAGCCCACCCGTTTGGGCATTTTGCGGCGGATGAACTTGGGACGGAACCTTCGGGCGCTTATTTTTGGGTACAGCTGTGCCGGCGGCTATTTTGGTACACGGAGGTGCTCGCAAAGTCTCGTCCCATTCCGAGTCCGGCGGACGAAGTTGGCCTCCCCCAAGGCTATAGCCCACCCGTTTTGGCCATTTTGCGGCGGACGAACTTGGGGCCAGGACCTTGGGCACTTATTTTTGGGTGCGGTTGTGCCCGCCTATTTTAGCACGGAGGCGCTCGCAAAGTCTCGCCCCATTCCAAGTCCGGGCGGACGAACTTGGCCAGCCCCTCCCACCAAGGCTACAGCCCACCGGTTTTTGTGCATTTTGCGGCGGACGAACTCGGGACGGGACCTTGGGCGCTAATTTTTGCGCGGCTGTGCCGCGGCCTATTTTGGCACACACGGAGGGCGTTCGCAAAGTGTCGCCCCATTCCGAGTCCGGCGGATGAACTGGCCAGCCCCTCCCCCCAAGGCTATAGCCCAACCGTTTTTAGGCATTTTGCGTGAGCAGAACTTGAGGACGGGACCTTCGGGCACTTATTTTTGGGCGCAGTTGTGCCGCGGCCTAGCTGCGGAGCGCTCGCAAGTCTCGCCCCATTCCAAGTCCGAGCGGACGAACTTGGCCAGCCCCTCCCCCAAGGCTACAGCCCACCCGTTTTTGTGCATTTTGCGGCGAGACGAACTTCGGGGCCAGGGACCTTCGGGCGCTTATTTTTTGGCGCGGCTGTGCCCGCGGCCTATTTCTGGCACACGGAGTGCGCTCGCAAAGTCTCGCCCCATTCCGAGTCCGGCGGACGAACTTGGCCAGCCCCTCCCCCCAAGGCGATAGCCCACCCGTTTTTTGGGCATTTTTGCGGCGGACAAACTTGGGGGCCAGGGACCTTCGGGGCTTATTTTAGGGCAGGCTGTGCCCGCGGCCTATTTTGGCACACGGAGGCGCTGCAAAGTCTCACCCCATTCGAGTCCGAGCGGACGAACTTGGCCTGCCCCTCCCCCCAAGGCGATAGCCCACCCGTTTTTTGGGCATTTTTGCGGCGGATGAACTTGGGGACGGAACCTTCGGGCACTTATTTTTGGGTATAGCTGTGCCGGCGTATTTTTGGTACACGGAGGCGCTCCCAAAGTATCGTCCCATTCCGAGTCCAGGCGGACGAAGTTGGCCAGCCCCTCCCCCAAGGCTATAGCCCACCCGTTTTAGGGCATTTTGCGGCGGACGAACTTGGGGGCGGGACCTTGGGCACTTATTTTTGGGCGCGGTTGTGCCCGCAGCCTATTTTGGCACACGGAGCGCTCGCAAAGTCTCGCCCCATTCGAAGTCCGGCGGACAGACTTGGCCAGCCCCTCCCCCAAGGCTACAGCCCACCCGTTTTTGTGCATTTTGCGGCGGACGAACTCGGGACGGGACCTTGGGCGCTAATGTTTTGTGCAGCTGTGCCCACGGCTATTTTGCACACGGAGGCGTTCGCAAAGTCTCGCCCCATTCCGAGTCCGGCGGATGAACTGGCCAGCCCCTACCCAAGGCTATAGCCCAACCGTTTTTGGGCATTTTACGGCAGAGCGAACTTGAGGCGGGACCTTGGGCACTTATTTTTGGGCGCCGCGTGCCCTATGTTGGCACACGGGCGCTCGCATTTTTTTAGGCCGGGACCCAGGGACCTTCGGGCGCTGCATTTTTAAGTCTCACCCCATTCCGAGTCCGGCGGACGGCCCCCCCTCCCCAAGGCGATAGCCCACCCGTTTGGGCATTTTACGCGCAGACAGACGAACTTGAGGCGGGACCTTGGGCACTTATTTTGGGCGCGGTTGTGCCGGCCTATTTTGGCACACGGAGGCGCTCGCAAAGTCTCACCCCATTCCGAGTCCGAGCGGACAGTTGGCAGCGCCCCTCCCCCAAGGCGATAGCCCACCGTTTTAGGCATTTTTGCGGGATGAACTTGGGGCGGAACCTTCGGGCGCTCATTTTTGGGTGCGGCTGTGCCACGGAGCGCTCGCAAAGTCTCGCCCCATTCCAAGTCCGGCGGAAGGCCAGCCCCCCCCCCAGGCTACAGCCCACGAACCGTTTTTGTGCAACTCGGGACGGGACTTCGGGCGCTTATTTTTGGCGCGGCTGTGCCCACTTTTAGTGCGCTCGCAAGTCTCGCCCCATTCCGAGTCCGAGGCGGCGAGTTGGCCAGCCCCTCCCAAGGCATTTTTTTTGGGCGGACGAACTTGGGGCCCAGGACCTTCGGGGGCTTATTTTAGGGGCAAGGCTGTGCCCGCGGCCTACCTGACACACGGAGGCGCTCGCAAAGTCTCGCCCCATTCCAAGTCCGGCGGACGAAGTTGGCCAGCCCCCCCCCAAGGCTATAGCTCACCCGTTTTGGGCATTTTGCGGCGAACTTGGGGCGGGACCTTGGGCACTTATTTTTGGGCGCGGTTGTGCCGCGGCCCTATTTTGCACAGGCGCTCGCAAAAGTCTTGCCCCATTCAAGTCCGGCGGACGAACTTGGCCAGCCCCTCCCCCAAGGCTACAGCCCCACCCGTTTTTGTGCATTTTGCGGCGGGAGACGGAACTCGAGGCCAGGACCTTGAGCGCTTATTTTTGCGGCTGTACCCACGGCCTAATTTTGGCACATGGAGCGCTGCAAAGTCTCACCCCATTCCGAGTCCGAGCGGACGAACTGGCCCCCTCCCCCAAGGCGATAGCCCACCCGTTTTAGGCATTTTGCGGCGGATGAACTTGGGACGGAACCTTGGGTGCTTATTTTTGGGTGCAGCTGTACCCCACGGCCTATTTTGCACACGGAGGCGCTCGCAAAGTCTCGCCCCATTCCAAGTCCGGCGGACGAACTTGGCCCGCCCCTCCCCCCAAGGCTACAGCCCACCCGTTTTTTGTGCATTTTTTCGGCGGACGAACTCGGGGACGGGACCTTCGGGCTTTTATTTTTGGGTGTGGCTGTGCCCTATTTTTTACAGCACACGGAGGGTGCTGCAAAATCTCGCCCCATTCTGAGTCAGGCGTCACGAACTTGGCCAGCCCCTCCCCCAAGGCTATAGCCCACCCGTTTTTAGGCATTTTTGCAGCGGACGAACTTGGAGTGCAGGGACCTTGGGCGCTTATTTTTGTGTCTGGCTGTGTCCGCGGCCTTTTTGGCACACAGAGGTGCACGCAAAGTCTCGCCCCATTCCGAGTCCGAGGCGGACCGAACTTGGCCTGCCCCTCCCCCAAGGCTATAGCCCACCCGTTTTAGGCATTTTGCGGCGGACGAACTTGGGGGCGGGACCTTGGGTGCTTATTTTTAGGCGCGGCTGTGCCTGCGGCCTATTTTGGCACACGGAGGGTGCTGCAAAGTCTCGCCCCATTCCGAGTCCGAGGCGGAGGAACTTGGCCAGCCTCCCCCAGGCTATAGCCCACCCGTTTTTGGGATTTTGCAGCGGACGAACTTGGGGGGACATTCGGGGGCTTATTTTTGGTGGCTGTGCCCAGCCTATTCACCACGGAGGGCACTCGCAAAGTCTCGCCCCATTCCGAGCCGGCGCACGAGTTGGCCAGCCCCTCCCCCAAGGCTATAGCCCACCCGTTTTTGGGCATTTTGCGGCGGACGAACTTGGAGTGCAGGACCTTGGGGGCTTAATTTTAGGTGCGGCTGTGACCGCGGCCTATTTTTGGTACACGGAGGGAGCTCGCAAAGTCTCGCCCCATTCCGAGTCCGGCGGACGAAGTTGGCCAGCCCCTACCCCCAAGGCTATAGCCCACCCATTTTTTGGGCATTTTTGCGGCGGACGAACTTCGGGACGGGATTTTCGGGGGCTTATTTTTGGGCGCGGCTGTGCCCGCGGCCTATTTTTGGTACACGGAGGGCGCTCGCAAAGTCTCGCCCCATTCCGAGTCCGGCGGACGAAGTTGGCCAGCCCCTCCCCCCACGGCTAAAGCCCCCCCGTTTTAGGGCATTTTGCGGACGAACTTGGGGACGGGACCTTCGGGCACTTATTTTTGGGCGCGGTTGTGCCCGCTGCCTATTTTGGGCACAGGGTGGCGCTCTCTAAGTCTCGCCCCATTCGAAGTCCGGCGGACGAACTTGGCCAGCCCCTCCCCCCAAGGCTACAGCCCACCCGTTTTTTGTGCATTTTTGCGGCGGACGAACTCGGGGACGGGACCTTCGGGCGCTAATGTTTTGGCGCGGCTGTGCCCGCGGCCTATTTTTGGCACACGGAGGGCGTTCGCAAAGTCTCGCCCCATTCCGAGTCCGGCGGATGAACTGGCCAGCCCCTCCCCCCAAGGCTATAGCCCAACCGTTTTTTGGGCATTTTTGCGGCAGACGAACTTGAGGACGGGACCTTCGGGCCCGTATTTTTGGGGGCGGGTGTGCCGCGGCCTATTTTTGCACACGGGGCGCTGTAAAGTCTCGCCCCATTCCAAGTCCGGCGGACGGCTTGCCAGCCCCTCCCCCCAAGGCTACAGCCCACCCATTTTTTGTGTATTTTTGGGGCGGACGAACTCGGGACCAGGTCCTTCGGGCGCTTATTTTTGTGCGGCTGTACCCACGGCCTAATTTTGGCACACGGAGGGCCCTGCAAAGTCTCACCCCATTCCGAGTCCGGCGGACGAACTTGGCAGCCCCTCCCCCAAGGCGATAGCCCACCCGTTTTGGGCATTTTGCGGCAGACGAACTTGAGGGACCAGGACCTTGGGCACTTATTTTTGGGCGCGGTTGTGCCGCTGACTATTTTTGGCACACGGAGGCGCTCGCAAAGTCTCACCCCATTCCGAGTCCGGCGGACAGGCAGCCCCCTCCCCCAAGGCGATAGCCCACCCGTTTTGGGCATTTTTGCGGCGGATGAACTTGGGGACGGAACCTTCGGGCGCTTATTTTTGGGTGCAGCTGTACCCGGCCTATTTTGGCACAGGCGCTCGCAAAGTCTCGCCCCATTCCAAGTCCGGACGAACTTGGCCAGCCCCTCCCCCAAGGCTAAATCCCACCCGGTTTTTGGGCATTTTTTCGGCGGACGAACTCGGGGATGGGACCTTCGGGCGCTTATTTTTTGGCACGGCTGGGGCCGCGGCCTATTTTTGGCACACGGAGTGCGCTCGCAAAGTCTCGCCCCATTCCGAGTCCGGCAGACGAAGTTGGCCAGCCCCTCCCAAGGCTATAGCCCACCCGTTTTTTGGGCATTTTTGCGGCGGACGAACTTGGGGACGGGACCTTCGGGGGCTTATTTTAGGGCAAGGCTGTGCCCGCGGCCTATTTTTGACACACGGAGGGTGCTCGCAAAGTCTCACCCCATTCCAAGTCCGGCGGACGAAGTTGGCCAGCCCCTCCCCCCAAGGCTATAGCTCACCCGTTTTTTGGGCATTTTTGCGGCGGACGAACTTGGGGACGGGACCTTCGGACACTTATTTTTGGGCGCGGTTGTGCCCGCGGCCTATTTTTGGCACACGGAGGCGCTCGCAAAGTCTCGCCCCATTCCAAGTCCGGCGGACGAACTTGGCCAGCCCTCCCCCAAGGCTACAGCCCACCCGTTTTTGTGCATTTTGCGGACGAACTCGGGGCCAGGGACCTTGGGCGCTTATTTTTGGCGCGCTGTACCCACGGCCTAATTTTGGCACATGGAGGCGCTCGCAAAGTCTCACCCCATTCCGAGTCCGAGGCGGACAGGCAGCCCTCCCCCAAGGCGATAGCCCACCCGTTTGGGCATTTTGCGGCGGATGAACTTGGGGACGGAACCTTCGGGCGCTTATTTTGGGTGCAGCTGTACCCACGGCCTATTTTGCACAGGGAGGCGCTCTCATAGTCTCGTCCCATTCCAAGTCCGGCGGACAGACTTGGCCAGCCCCTCCCCAAGGCTACAGCCCACCCGTTTTTTGTGCATTTTTGCGGCGGACGAACTTGGGGACGGGACCTTCGGGCACTTATTTTTTGGCGCGGTTGTGCCCGCGGCCTATTTTTGGCACACGGAGGCGCACGCAAAGTCACGCCCCATTCCAAGTCCGGCGGACAGCCCCCCCTCCCCCAAGGCTACAGCCCACCCGTTTTTTGTGCATTTTTGCGGCGGACGAACTCGGGGACGGGACCTTCGGGCGCTTATTTTTTGGCGCGGCTGTACCCACGGCCTAATTTTGGCACATGGAGGGCGCTCGCAAAGTCTCACCCCATTCCGAGTCCGGCGTACGAACTTGGCAGCCCCTCCCCCAAGGCGATAGCCCACCCGTTTGGGCATTTTGCGGCGGATGAACTTGGGGACGGAACCTTCGGGTGCTTATTTTTGGGTGCAGCTGTACCCACGGCCTATTTTTGGCACACGGAGGCGCTCGCAAAGTCTCGCCCCATTCCAAGTCCGGCGGACGAACTTGGCCAGCCCCTCCCCCCAAGGCTACAGCCCACCCGTTTTTTGTGCATTTTTGCGGCGGACGAACTCGGGGACGGGACCTTCGGGCTTTTATTTTTGGGTGTGGCTGTGCCCGCGGCCTATTTTTGGCACACGGAGGGCGCTCGCAAAGTCTCGCCCCATTCTGAGTCCGGCGTACGAACTTGGCCAGCCCCTCCCCCCAAGGCTATAGCCCACCCGTTTTTTAGGCATTTTTGCAGCGGACGAACTTGGGTACGGGACCTTCGGGCGCTTATTTTTGTGTACGGCTGTGTCCGCGGCCTTTTTTTGGCACACAGAGGGTGCACGCAAAGTCTCGCCCCATTCCGAGTCCGGCGGACGAACTTGGCCTGCCCCTCCCCCCAAGGCTATAGCCCACCCGTTTTTTGGGCATTTTTGCGGCGGACGAACTTGGGGACGGGACCTTCGGGCGCTTATTTTTGGGCGCGGCTGTGCCTGCGGCCTATTTTTGGCACACGGAGGGTGCTCGCAAAGTCTCGCCCCATTCCGAGTCCGGCGGAGGAACTTGGCCAGCCCCTCCCCCCAAGGCTATAGCCCACCCGTTTTTTGGGATTTTTGCAGCGGACGAACTTGGGGACGGGACATTCGGGGGCTTATTTTTGGGCGCGACTGTGCCCGCGGCCTATTTTTGACACACGGAGGGCACTCGCAAAGTCTCGCCCCATTCCGAGCCCGGCGCACGAAGTTGGCCAGCCCCTCCCCCCAAGGCTATAGCCCACCCGTTTTTTGGGCATTTTTGCGGCGGACGAACTTGGGGACGGGACCTTCGGGGGCTTAATTTTAGGCGCGGCTGTGACCGCGGCCTATTTTTGGTACACGGAGGGAGCTCGCAAAGTCTCGCCCCATTCCGAGTCCGGCGGACGAAGTTGGCCAGCCCCTCCCCCCAAGGCTATAGCCCACCCATTTTTTGGGCATTTTTGCGGCGGACGAACTTCGGGACGGGATTTTCGGGGGCTTATTTTTGGGCGCGGCTGTGCCCGCGGCCTATTTTTGGCACACGGAGGCCGTTCGCAAAGTCTCGCCGCATTCCGAGTCCGGCGGACGAAGTTGGCCAGCCCCTCCTCCCAAGGCTATAGCCCACCCGTTTTTTGGGCATTTTTGCGGGGGATGAACTTGGGGACGGGACCTTTGGGGGCTTATTTTTGGGCGCGGCTGTGCCCGCGGCCTATTTTTGGCACACGGAAGCCGTTCGCAAAGTCTCGCCCCATTCCGAGTCCGGCGGACGAAGTTGGCCAGCCCCTCCTCCCAAGGCTATAGCCCACCCGTTTTTTGGGCATTGTTGCGGCGGATGAACTTGGGGACGGGACCTTCGGGGCTTATTTCTGAGCGTGGCTGTGACCGCGGCCTATTTTTGGCACACGAAGGCCGCTCGCAAAGTCTCGCCCCATTCCGAGTCCGGCGGACGAAGTTTGCCAGCCCTCCCCCCAAGGCTATAGCCCACCCGTTTTTTGGGAATTTTTGCGGCGGACGAACTTGGGGACGGGACCTTTGGGGGCTTATTTTTGTGCACCGCTGTGCCCGTGGCCTATTTTTGGCACACGGAGGGCACTCGCAAAGTCTCGCCCCATTCCGAGTCCGGCGGACGTAGTGAGCCAGCCACTCCCCCCAAGGCTATAGCCCACCCGTTTTTTGGGCATTTTTGCGGCGGACGAACTTGGAGACGGGACCTTCGGGGGCTTATTTTTGGGCGCGGCTATACCCGCGGCCTAATTTTGGCACACGGAGGGCGCTCGCAAAGTCTCGTCCCATTCCGAGTCCGGCGGACGATGTTGGACAGCCCCTCCCCCCAAGGCTATAGCCCACCCGTTTTTTGGGCATTTTTGTGGCGGACGAACTTTGGGACGGGACCTTCGGGGGCTTATTTTTGGGAGCGGCTGCACCTGCGGCCTATTTTTGGCGCACGGAGGGCTATCGCAAAGTCTCGCCCCATTCCGAGTCCGGCGGACGAAGTGGGCCAGCCCCTCCCCCCAAGGCTATAGCCCACCCGTTTTTTGGGCATTTTTGCGGCGGACGAACTTGGGGACGGGACCTTCGGGGGCTTATTTTTGGGCGCGGCTGTGCCCGCGGCCTATTTTTGGCAGACGGAGGGCGCTCGCAATGTCTCGCCCCATTCCGAGTCCGGCGGACGAAGTTGGCCAGCCCCTCCCCCCAAGGCTATAGCCCACCCGTTTTTTGGGCATTTTTACGGCGGACGAACTTGGTGACGGGACCTTCGGGGGCTTATTTTTGGGTGCGGATGTGCCCGCGGCCTATTTTTGGCACACGGAGGGCGCTCACAGAGGCTCGCCCCATTCCGAGTCCGGCGGACGAAGTTGGCCAGCCCCTCGCCCACCCGTTTTTTGGGCATTTTTGCGGCGGACGAACTTGGGGACGGGACCTTCGGGGGCTTATTTTTGGGCACGGCTGTGCCCGTGGCCTATTTTTGGCACACGAAGGCCGCTCGCAAAGTCTCGCCCCATTCCGAGTCTGGCGGACGAAGTTTGCCAGCCCTCCCCCCAAGGCTATAGCCCACCCGTTTTTTGGGCATTTTTGCGGCGGACGAACTTGGGGACGGGACCTTCGGGGGCTTATTTTTGGGCGCGGCTGTGCCCGCGGCCTATTTTTGGCACACGGAGGCCGCTCGCAAAGTCTCGCCCCATTCCGAGTCCGGCGGACGAAGTTGGCCAGCCCCACCCCCCAAGGCTATAGCCCACCCGTTTTTGTGGACTTTTTCCGCTGGACGAACTTGGCGCCTCGGCCTTCGGGCGGTTATTTTTGGGTACGGCTGTGCCCGCGGCCTATTTTTGGCACACGGAGGCCGCTCGCAAAGTCTCGCGCCATTCCGAGTCCGGCGGACGAAGTTGGCCCGCCCCACCCCCCAAGGCTATAGCCCACCCGTTTTTGTGGCCTTTTTCCGCTGGACGAACTTGGCGCCCCGGCCTTCGGGCAGTTATTTTTGGGTGCGGCTGTGCCCGCGGCCTATTTTTGGCACACGGAGGCCGCTCGCAAAGTCTCGCGCCATTCCAAGTCCGGCGGACGAAGTTGGCCAGCCCCACCCCCAAAGGCTATAGCCCACCCGTTTTTGTCGCCTTTTTCCGCTGGACGAACTTGGCGCCCCGGCCTTCGGCCGCTTATTTTTGTGCGCGGCTGTGCCCCCGGCCTATTTTTGGCACACGGAGGCCGCTCTCAAAGTCTCGCGCCATTCCGAGTCCGGCGGACGAAGTTGGCCAGCCCCACCCCCCAAAGCTATAGCCCACCCGTTTTTGTGGCCTTTTTCCGCTGGACGAACTTGGCGCCCCGGCCTTCGGGCGGTTATTTTTGCCAGCCCCACCCCCCAAGGCTATAGCCCACCCGTTTTTTGGCCTTTTTCCGCTGGACGAACTTGTCGCCCGGCCTTCAGGCGGTTATTTTTGGGTGCGGCTGTACCCGCGGCTTATTTTTGGTACACCGAGGCCGCTCGCAAAGTGTCGCGCCATTCCGAGTCCGGCGGACGAAGTTGTCCTACCCCACCCCCCAAGGCTATAGCCCACCCGTTTTTGTGGCCTTTTTCTGCTGGACGAACTTGGCGCCCCGGCCTTCGGGCGGTTATTTTTGGGCGCGGCTGTGCCCGCGGCCTATTTTTAGAACACGGAGGCCGCTCGCAAAGTCTCGCGCCATTCGGACTCCGGCGGACGAAGTTGGCCAGCCCCACCCCCCAAGCCTATAGCCCACCCGTTTTTGTGGCCTTTTTCCGCTGGACGAACTTGGCGCCCCGGACTTCGGGCGGTTATTTTTGGGTGCAGCTGTGCCCGCGGCCTATTTTTGGCACACCGAGGCCGCTCGCAAAGTCTCGCGCCATTCCGAGTCCGGCGGACGAAGTTGGCCAGCCCCACCCCCCAAGGCTATAGCCCACCCGTGTTTTTGGCCTTTTTCCGCTGGACGAACTTGGCGCCCCGGCCTTCGGGCGGTTATTTTTGGGCGCGGCTGTGCCCGCGGCCTATTTTTGGCACACGGAGGCCATTCGCAAAGTCTCGCGCCATTCCGAGTCCGGCGGACGAAGTTGGCCAGCCCCTCCCCCCAAGGCTATAGCCCACCCATTTTTTGGGCATTTTTGCGGCGGACGAACTTGGGTACGGGACCTTTGGGGGCTTATTTTTGGGCGCGGCTGTGCCCGCGGCCTATTTTTGGCACACGGAGGCCGTTCGCAAAGTCTCGCCCCATTCCGAGTCCGGCGGACGAAGTTGGCCAGCCCCTCCTCCCAAGGCTATAGCCCACCCGTTTTTTGGGCATTGTTGCGGCGGATGAACTTGGGGACGGGACCTTCGGGGATTATTTCTGGGCGCGGCAGTGACCGCGGCCAAAACTTGGCACACAGAGGCCGCACGCAAAGTCTCTCCCCAATCCGAGTCCGGCGGACGAATTTGGCCAGCCCCTCCCCCCAAGGCTGTAGCCCACCCGTTTTTTGGGCATTTTTGCTTCGGACGAACATGGGGACGGGACCTTTGGGGGCTTATTTTTGGGCGCGGCTGCGCCCGCGGCCTATTTTTGGCACACGGAGGCCGCTCGCAAAGTCTCGCCCCATTCCGAGTCCGAGCGGACGAGTTGGCCAGCCCCTCCCCCAAGGCTATAGCGCACCCGTTTTTGGGCATTTTGCGGCGAACTTGGGGATGGGACCTTCGGGGCTTATTTTGGGCACAGCTGTGCCCGTGGCCTATTTTGGCACCACGAGGCCGTTCGCAAAGTCTCGCCCCATTCCGAGTCCGGACGAAGTTTGCCAGCCCTCCCCCAAGGCTATAGCCCACCCGTTTTGGGCATTTTTGCGGCGGACGAACTTGGGGTCGGGACCTTCGGGGGCTTATTTTGGATGCGCCTGTGCCCGCGGCCTATTTTTGGCACACGGAGGCCGCTCGCAAAGTCTCGCGCCATTCCAAGTCCGGCGGACGAAGTTGGCCAGCCCCACCCCCCAACGCGATAGCCCACCCGGGGTTGTGGCCTTTTTACGCGGGGCGCACTTGGCGCCCCGCCTTTCGGGCGCTTATTTTTGTGCGCGGCTGTGCCCGCGGCCTATTTTTGGCACACGGAGGCCGCTCGCAAAGTCTCGCGCCATTCCGAGTCCGGCGGACGAAGTTGGCCAGCCCCACCCCCCAAAGCTATAGCCCACCCGTTTTTGTGGCCTTTTTCCGCTGGACGAACTTGTCGCCCGGCCTTCAGGCGGTTATTTTTGGGTGCGGCTGTACCCGCGGCCTATTTTTGGTACACCGAAGCCGCTCGCAAAGTCTCGCGCCATTCCGAGTCTGGCGGACGAAGTTGTCCTACCCCACCCCCCAAGGCTATAGCCCACCCGTTTTTGTGGCCTTTTTCAGCTGGACGAACTTGGCGCCCCGGCCTTCGGGCGGTTATTTTTGGGCGCGGCCTATTTTTCGAACACGGATGCCGCTCGCAAAGTCTCGCGCCATTCCGAGTCCGGCGGACGAAGTTGGCCAGCCCCACCCCCCAAGGCTATAGCCCACCCGTTTTTGTGGCCTTTTTCCGCTGGACGAACTTGGCGCCCCGGACTTCGGGCGGTTATTTTTGGGTTCAGCTGTGCCCGCGGCCTATTTTTGGCACACCGAGGCCGCTCGCAAAGTCTCGCGCCATTCCGAGTCCGGCGGACGAAGTTGGCCAGCCCCACCCCCCAAGGCTATAGCCCACCCGTGTTTTTGGCCTTTTTCCGCTGGACGAACTTGGCGCCCCAGCCTTCGGGCGGTTATTTTTGGGCGCGGCTGTGCCCGCGGCCTATTTTTGGCACACGGAGGCTGTTCGCAAAGTCTTGCGCCATTCCGAGTCCGGCGGACGAAGTGGGCCAGCGCCACCCCCCAAGGCTATAGCCCACCCGTTTTTGTGGCCTTTTCCCGCTGGACGAACTTGGCGCCCCGGCCTTCGGACGGTTATTTTTGGGCGTGGCTGTGCCCGCGGCCTATTTTTGGCACACGGAGGCCGCTCGCAAAGTCTCGCACCATTCGGAGTCCGGCGGACGAAGTTGCCCAGCCCCACCCCCCAAGGCTATAGCCCACCCGTTTTTGTGGCCTTTTTCCGCTGGACGAACTTGGCGGCCCGGCCTTCGGGCGGTTATTTTTTGGCGCGGCTGTGCCCACGCCCTATTTTTGGCACACGGAGGCCACTCGCAAAGTCTCGCGCCATTCCGAGTCCGGCGGACGAAGTGGGCCGGCCCCACCCCCCCAGGCTATAGGCCACCCGTTTTTGTGGCCTTTTTCCGCTGGACGAACTTGGCGCCCCGGCCTTCGGGCGGTTATTTTTGGGTGCGGCTGTGCCCGCGGCCTATTTTTGGCACACGGAGGCCGCTCGCAAAGTCTCGCGCCATTCCGAGCCCGGCGGACGAAGTTGGCCGGGCCCACCCCCCTAGGCTATAGGCCACCCGTTTTGTGGCCTTTTTCCGCTGGACGAACTTGGCACCCCGGCCTTCGGGCGGTTATTTTTGGGTGCGGCTGTGCCCGCGGCCTATTTTTGGCACATGGAGGCCGCTCGCAAAGGCTCGCACCATTCCGAGTCCGGGACGGTTGGCCCCCACCCCCAAGGCTATAGCCCACCCGTTTTTGTGGCCTTTTTCCGCTGGACGAACTTGGCGCCCCGGCCTTCGGGCGGTTATTGTTGGGCGCGGCTGTGTCCGCGGCCTATTTTTGGCACACGGAGGCCGCTCGCAAAGTCTCGCGCCATTCGGAGTCCGGCGGACGAAGTTGGCCAGCCCCACCCCCCAAGGCTATAGCCCACCCGTTTTTGTGGCCTTTTTCCGCTGGACGAACTTGGCGCCCCGGACTTCGGGCGGTTATTTTTGGGTACAGCTGTGCCCGCGGCCTATTTTTGGCACACCGAGGCCGCTCGCAAAGTCTCGCGCCATTCCGAGTCCGGCGGACGAAGATGGCCAACCCCACCCCCGCAGGCTATAGGCCACCCATTTTTGTGGCCTTTTTCCGCTGGACGAGCTTGGCGCCCCGGCCTTCGGGCAGTTATTTTTGGGCGCGGCTATACCCGCGGCCTATTTTTGGCATGCAGAGGCGGCTCGCAAAGTCTCGCGCCATTCCGAGTCCGGCGGACGAAGTTGGCCAGCCCCCCCCCCCCAAGGCAATAGCCCACCCGTTTTTGTGGCGTTTTTCAGCTGGACGAATTTGGCGCCCCGGCCTTCGGGGGGTTATTTTTGGGCGCGGCTGTACCCGCTGTATATTTTTGGCACACGGAGGCCGCTCGCAAAGTCTCGCGCCATTCCGAGTCCGGCGGACGAAGTGGGCCGGCCCCACCCCCCCAGGCTATAGGCCACCCGTTTTTGTGGCCTTTTTCCGCTGGACGAACTTGGCGCCCCGGCCTTCGGGCGGTTATTTTTGGGTGCGGCTGTGCCCGCGGCCTATTTTTGGCACACGGAGGCCGCTCGCAAAGTCTCGCGCCATTCCGAGTCCGGCGGACGAAGTGGGCCGGCCCCACCCCCCAGGCTATAGGCCACCCGTTTTTGTGGCCTTTTTCCGCTGGACGAACTTGGCGCCCCGGCCTTCGGGCGGTTATTTTTGGGTGCGGCTGTGCCCGCGGACTATTTTTGGCACACGGAGGCCGCTCGCAAAGTCTCGCACCATTCCGAGTCCGGCGGACGAAGTTGGCCAACCCCACCCCCCAAGGCTATAGCCCACCCGTTTTTGTGGCCTTTTTCCGCTGGACGAACTTGGCGCCCCGGCCTTCGGGCGGTTATTGTTGGGTGCGGCTGTGTCCGCGGCCTATTTTTGGCACACGGAGGCCGCTCGCAAAGTCTCGCGCCATTCGGAGTCCGGCGGACGAAGTTGGCCAGCCCCACCCCCCAAGGCTATAGCCCACCCGTTTTTGTGGCCTTTTTCCGCTGGACGAACTTGGCGCCCCGGCCTTCGGGCGGTTATTTTTGGGTACCGCTGTGCCGCGGCCTATTTTTGGCACACCGAGGCCGCTCGCAAAGTCTCGCGCCATTCCGAGTCCGGTGGACGAAGTTGGCCAACCCCACCCCCCAAGGCTATAGCCCACCCGTTTTTGTTTCCTTTTTCCGCTGGACGAGCTTGGCGCCCCGGCCTTCGGGCGGTTATTGTTGGGCGCGGCTGTGTCCGCGGCCTATTTCTGGCACACGGAGGCCGCTCGTAAAGTCTCGCACCATTCCGAGTCCGGCGGACGAAGTTGGCCAACCCCACCCCCCAAGGCTATAGCCCACCCGTTTTTGTTTCCTTTTTCCGCTGGACGAACTTGGCGCCCCGGCCTTCGGGCGGTTATTGTTGGGCGCGGCTGTGTCCGCGGCCTATTTTTGGCACACGGAGGCCGCTCGTAACGTCTCGCGCCATTCCGAGTCCGGCGGAAGAAGTTGGCCAGCCCCCCCCCCAAGGCAATCGCCCACCCGTTTTTGTGGCCATTTTCCGCTGGACGAACTTGGCGCCCCGGCCTTCGGGGGGTTATTTTTGGGCGCGGCTGTGCCCGATGCCTATTTTTGGCACACGGAGGCCGTTCGTAAAGTCTCGCGCCATTCCGAGTCCGGCGGACGAAGTGGGCCAACCCCACCCCCCCAGGCTATAGGCCACCCGTTTTTGTGGCCTTTTTCCGCTGGACGAGCTTGGCGCCCCGGCCTTCGGGCGGTTATTTTTGGGCGCGGCTGTACCTGCGGCCTATTTTTGGCACGCGGAGGCCGCTCGTAAAGTCTCGCGCCATTCCGAGTCCGGCAGATGAAGTTGGCCCGCCCCACCCCCCAAGGCTATAGCCCACCCGTTTTTGTGGCCTTTTTCCGCTGGACGAACTTGGCGCCCCGGCCTTCGGGCGGATATTTTTGGGCGCGGCTGTGCCGGCGGCCTATTTTTGGCACACGGAGGCCGCTCACAAAGTCTCGCGCCATTCCGAGTCCGGCGGACGAAGTTGGCCAGCCCCCCCCCCCAAGGCAATAACCCACCCGTTTTTGTGGCCTTTTTCCGCTGGACGAACTTGGCGCCCCGGCCTTCGGGGGGTTATTTTTGGGCGCGGCTGTGCCCGCAGCCTATTTTTGGCACACGGAGGCCGCTCGTAAAATCTCACGCCATTCCGAGTCCGGCGGACGAAGTTGGCCAGCCCCACCCCCCAAGGCTATAGGCCACCCGTTTTTGTGGCCTTTTTCCGCTGGACGAACTTGGCGCCCCGGCCTTCGGGCGGTTATTTTTGGGCGCAGCCGTGCCCGCGGCCTATTTTTGGCACGCGGAGGCCGCTCGCAAAGTCTCGCGCCATTCCGAGTCCGGCGGACGAAGTTGGCCAGCCCCACCCCCCAAGGCTATAGCCCACCCCTGTTTTTGGCCTTTTTCCGCTGGACGAACTTGGCGCCCCGGCCTTCGGGCGGTTATTTTTGGGCGCGGCTGTGCCCGCGGCCTATTTTTGGCACACGGAGGGCACTCACAAAGTCTCGCCCCATTCTGAGTCCGGCGGACGAAGTGGGCCAGCCCCTCCCCCCAAGGCTATAGCCCACCCGTTTTTTGGGCATTTTTGCGGCGGACGAACTTGGGGACGGGACCTTCGGGGGCTTATTTTTGGGCGCGGCTGTGCCCGCGGCCTATTTTTGGTACACGGAGGGCGCTCGCAAAGTCTCGCCCCATTCTGAGTCCGGCGGACGAAGTTGGCCAGCCCCTCCCCCCAAGGCTATAGCCCACCCGTTTTTGTGGCCTTTTTCCGCTGGACGAACTTGGCGCCCCGGCCTTCGGGCGGTTATTTTTGGGTGCGGCTGTGCCCGCAGCCTATTTTTGGCAAATGGAGGCCGCTCGCAAAGTCTCGTACCATTCCGAGTCCGGCGGACGAAGTTGGCCAACCCCACCCCCCAAGGCTATAGCCCACCCGTTTTTGTGGCCTTTTTCCGCTGGACGAACTTGGCACCCCGGCCTTCGGGCAGTTATTGTTGGGCGCGGCTGGGTCCGCGGCCTATTTTTGGCACACGGAGGCCGATCGCAAAGTCTCGCGCCATTCGGAGTCCGGCGGACGAAGTTGGCCAGCCCCACCCCCCAAGGCTATAGCCCACCCGTTTTTGTGGCCTTTTTCCGCTGGACGAACTTGGCGCCCCGGACTTCGGGCGGTTATTTTTGGGTGCAGCTGTGCCTGTGGCCTATTTTTGGCACACCGAGGCCGCTCGCAAAGTCTCGCGCCATTCCGAGTCCGGCGGACGAAGTTGGCCAGCCCCACCCCCCAAGGCTATAGCCCACCCGTGTTTTTGGCCTTTTTCCGCTGGACGAACTTGGCGCCCCGGCCTTCGGGCGGTTATTTTTGGGCGCGGCTGTGCCCGCGGCCTATTTTTGGCACACGGAGGGCACTCACAAAGTCTCGCCCCATTCCGAGTCCGGCGGACGAAGTGGGCCAGCCCCTCCCCCCAAGGCTATAGCCCACCCGTTTTTTGGGCATTTTTGCGGCGGACGAACTTGGGGACGGGACCTTCGGGGCTTATTTTGGGCGCGGCTGTGCCCGCGGCCTATTTTTGGCACACGGAGGGCACTCGTAAAGTCTCGCCCCATTCCGAGTCCGGCGGGCGAAGTTGGCCAGCCCCTTCCCCCAAGGCTATAGCCCACCCGTTTTTTGGGCATTTTTGCGTCCGACGAACTTGGGGACGGGACCTTCGGGGGCTTATTTTTGGGCGCGGCTGCGCCTGCGGCCTATTTTTGGCACACGGAGGGTGCTCGTAAAGTCTCGCCCCATTCCGAGTCCGGCGGACGAAGTTGGCCAGCCCCTCCCCCCAAGGCTATAGCCCACCCGTTTTTTGGGAATTTTTGCGGCGGAAGAACTTGGGGACGGGACCTTCGGGGGCTTATTTTTGGATGTGACTGTGCCTGCGGCCTATTTTTTTCACACGGAGGGCGCTTGCAAAGTCTCGTCCCATTCCGAGTCCGGCGGACGAAGTTGGCCAGCCCCTCCCCCCAAGGCTATAGCCCACCCGTTTTTTGGGCATTTTTGCGCCGGACGAACTTGGGGACGGGACCTTCGGGGGCTTATTTTTGGGTACGGCTGTGCCCGCGGCCTATTTTTGGCACACGGAGGGCGCTCGCAAAGTCTCCCCTCATTCCGAGTCCGGCGGACGAAGTTGGCCATCCCCTTCCCCCAAGGCTAAACCCCACCCGTTTTTTGGGCATTTTTGCGGCGGACGAACTTGGGGACGGGACCTTCGGGGGCTTATTTTTGGGTACGGCTGTGCCCGCGGCCTATTTTTGGTACACGGAGGGCGCTCGCAAAGTCTCGCCCCATTCCGAGTCCGGCGGACGAAGTTGGGCAGCCCCTCCCCCCAAGGCTATAGCCCACCCGTTTTTTGGGCATTTTTGCAGCCCACGAACTTGGGGACGGGACCTTCGGGCTTTTATTTTTGGGCAAGGCTGTGCCCGCAGCCTATTTTTGGCACACGGAGGGCACTCGCAAAGTTTCGCCCCATTCTGAGTCCGGCGGACGAAGTTGGCCAGCCCCTCCCCCCAAGGCTATAGCCCACCCGTTTTTTGGGCATTTTTGCTGCGGACCAACTTGGGGACGGGACCTTCGGGCACTTATTTTTGGGCGCGGTTGTGCCCACGGCCTATTTTTGGCACACGGAGGGCGCTCGCAAAGTCTCACCCCATTCCGAGTCCGGCGGACGAACTTGGCCAGCCCCACCCCCCAAGGCGATAGCCCACCCGTTTTTTGGGCATTTTTGCGGAGGATGAACTTGGGGACGGAACCTTCGGGCGCTTATTTTTGGGTGCAGCTGTGCCCACGGCCTATTTTTGGAACACGCAGGGCGCTCATAAAGTCTCGCCCCATTCCGAGTCTGGCGGACGAACTTGGCCAACACCTCCCCCCAAGGCTATAGCCCACCCGTTTTTTGGGCATTTTTGCGGCGGACGAACTTGGGACGGGACGTTGGGGTGCTTATTTTTAGGTACAGCTGTACCCATGGCCTATTTTTGGCACACGGAGGGCGCTCACAAAGTCTCACCCCATTCCGAGTCCGGCGGACGAACTTGGCCAGCCCCTCCCCCCAAGGCTACAGCCCACCCGTTTTTTGTGCATTTTTGCGGCGGACGAACTCGGGGACGGGACCTTCGGGCGCTTATTTTTTGGTGCGGCTGTGCCCACGGCCTATTTTTGGCACACGGAGGGCGCTCACAAAGTCTCACCCCATTCCGAGTCCGGCGGACGAACTTGGCCAGCCCCTCCCCCCAAGGCGATAGCCCACCCGTTTTTTGGGCATTTTTGCGGCGGATGAACTTGGGGACGGAACCTTCGGGCGCTTATTTTTGGGTACAGCTGTGCGGCCTATTTTGGTACACGGAGGCGCTCGCAAAGTCTCGTCCCATTCCGAGTCCGGCGGACGAAGTTGGCCAGCCCCACCCCCCAAGGCTATAGCCCACCCGTTTTTTGGGCATTTTTGCGGCGGACGAACTTGGGGACGGGACCTTCGGGCACTTATTTTTGGGCGCGGTTGTGCCCGCAGCCTATTTTTGGCACACGGAGGCGCTCGCAAAGTCTCGCCCCATTCCAAGTCCGGCGGACGAACTTGGCCAGCCCCTCCCCCCAAGGCTACAGCCCACCCGTTTTTTGTGCATTTTTGCGGCGGACGAACTCGGGGACGGGACCTTCGGGCGCTAATTTTTTGGCGCGGCTGTGCCCGCGGCCTATTTTTGGCACACGGAGGGCGTTCGCAAAGTCTCGCCCCATTCCGAGTCCGGCGGATGAACTGGCCAGCCCCTCCCCCCAAGGCTATAGCCCAACCGTTTTTTGGGCATTTTTGCGGCAGACGAACTTGAGGACGGGACCTTCGGGCACTTATTTTTGGGCGTGGTTGTGCCCGCGGCCTATTTTTGGCACACGGAGGCGTTCGCAAAGTCTCGCCCCATTCCAAGTCCGGCGGACGAACTTGGCCAGCCCCTCCCCCCAAGGCTACAGCCCACCCATTTTTTGTGCATTTTTGCGGCGGACGAACTCGGGGACGGGACCTTCGGGCGCTTATTTTTTGGCGCGGCTGTGCCCACGGCCTATTTTTGGCACATGGAGGGCGCTCGCAAAGTCTCACCCCATTCCGAGTCCGGCGGACGAACTTGGCCGGCCCCTCCCCCCAAGGCGATAGCCCACCCGTTTTTTGGGCATTTTTGCGGCGGATGAAATTGGGGACGGAACCTTCGGGCGCTTATTTTTGGGTGCAGCTGTACCCACGGCCTATTTTTGGCACACGGAGGCGCTCGCAAAGTCTCGCCCCATTCCAAGTCCGGCGGACGAACTTGGCCAGCCCCTCCCCCCAAGGCTACAGCCCACCCGTTTTTTGTGCATTTTTGCGGCGGACGAACTCGGGGACGGGACCTTCGGGCACTTATTTTTTGGCGTGGCTGTGCCCGCGGCCTATTTTTGGTACACGGAGTGCGCTCGCAAAGTATCGCCCCATTCCGAGTCCGGCGGACGAAGTTGGCCAGCCCCTCCCAAGGCTATAGCCCACCCGTTTTTTGGGCATTTTTGCGGCGGACGAACTTGGGGACGGGACCTTCGGGGGCTTATTTTAGGGCAAGGCTGTGCCCGCGGCCTATTTTTGACACACGGAGGGTGCTCGCAAAGTCTCGCCCCATTCCAAGTCCGGCGGACGAAGTTGGCCAGCCCCTCCCCCAAAGGCTATAGCTCACCCGTTTTTTGGGCATTTTTGCGGCGGACGAACTTGGGGACGGGACCTTCGGGCACTTATTTTTGGGCGCGGTTGTGCCCGCGGCATATTTTTGGCACACGGAGGCGCTCGCAAAGTCTCGCCCCATTCCAAGTCCGGCGGACGAACTTGGCCAGCCCCTCCCCCCAAGGCTACAGCCCACCCGTTTTTTGTGCATTTTTGCGGCGGACGAACTCGGGGACGGGACCTTCGGGCGCTTATTTTTTGGCGCGGCTGTGCCCACGGCCTATTTTTGGCACACGGAGGGCGCTCGCAAAGTCTCACCCCATTCCGAGTCCGGCGGACGAACTTGGCCGGCCCCTCCCCCCAAGGCGATAGCCCACCCGTTTTTTGGGCATTTTTGCGGCGGATGAACTTGGGGACGGAACCTTCGGGCGCTTATTTTTGGGTGCAGCTGTACCCACGGCCTATTTTTGGCACACGGAGGCGCTCGCAAAGTCTCGCCCCATTCCAAGTCCGGCGGACGAACTTGGCCAGCCCCTCCCCCCAAGGCTACAGCCCACCCGTTTTTTGTGCATTTTTGCGGCGGACGAACTCGGGGACGGGACCTTCGGGCACTTATTTTTTGGCGCGGCTGTGCCATTTTTGGCACACGGAGTGCGCTCCCAAAGTCCCACCCCATTCCGAGTCCGGCCGACGAACTTGGCCGGCCCCCCCCCCCAAGGCGATAGCCCACCCGTTTTTTGGGCATTTTTGCGGCAGACGAACTTGAGGACGGGACCTTCGGGCACTTATTTTTGGGCGCGGTTTTGCCCGCGGCCTATTTTTGGCACACGGAGGCGCTCGCAAAGTCTCGCCCCATTCCAAGTCCGGCGGACGAACTTGGCCAGCCCCTCCCCCCAAGGCTACAGCCCACCCGTTTTTTGTGCATTTTTGCGGCGGACGAACTCGGGGACGGGACCTTCGGGCGCTTATTTTTTGGCGCGGCTGTACCCACGGCCTAATTTTGGCACACGGAGGGCGCTCGCAAAGTCTCACCCCATTCCGAGTCCGGCGGACGAACTTGGCCGGCCCCTCCCCCCAAGGCGATAGCCCACCCGTTTTTTGGGCATTTTTGCGGCAGACGAACTTGAGGACGGGACCTTCGGGCACTTATTTTTGGGCGCGGTTGTGCCCGCGGCCTATTTTTGGCACACGGAGGCGCTCGCAAAGTCGCGCCCCATTCCAAGTCCGGCGGACGAACTTGGCCAGCCCCTCCCCCCAAGGCTACAGCCCACCCGTTTTTTGTGCATTTTTGCGGCGGACGAACTCGGGGACGGGACCTTCGGGCGCTTATTTTTTGGCGCGGCTGTACCCACGGCCTAATTTTGGCACACGGAGGGCACTCGCAAAGTCTCACCCCATTCCGAGTCCGGCGGACGAACTTGGCCGGCCCCTCCCCCCAAGGCGATAGCCCACCCGTTTTTTGGGCATTTTTGCGGCGGATGAACTTGGGGACGGAACCTTCGGGCGCTTATTTTTGGGTGCAGCTGTACCCACGGCCTATTTTTGGCACACGGAGGCGCTCGCAAAGTCTCACCCCATTCCAAGTCCGGCGGACGAACTTGGCCAGCCCCTCCCCCCAAGGCTACAGCCCACCCGTTTTTTGTGCATTTTTGCGGCGGACGAACTCGGGGACGGGACCTTCGGGCGCTTATTTTTTGGCGCGGCTGTGCCCGCGGCCTATTTTTGGCACACGGAGTGCGCTCACAAAGTCTCACCCCATTCCGAGTCCGGCGGACGAACTTGGCCGGCCCCTCCCCCCAAGGCGATAGCCCACCCGTTTTTTGGGCATTTTTGCGGCAGACGAACTTGAGGACGGGACCTTCGGGCACTTATTTTTGGGCGCGGTTGTGCCCGCGGCCTATTTTTGGCACACGGAGGCGCTCGCAAAGTCGCGCCCCATTCCAAGTCCGGCGGACGAACTTGGCCAGCCCCTCCCCCCAAGGCTACAGCCCACCCGTTTTTTGTGCATTTTTGCGGCGGACGAACTCGGGGACGGGACCTTCGGGCGCTTATTTTTTGGCGCGGCTGTACCCACGGCCTAATTTTGGCACACGGAGGGCACTCGCAAAGTCTCACCCCATTCCGAGTCCGGCGGACGAACTTGGCCGGCCCCTCCCCCCAAGGCGATAGCCCACCCGTTTTTTGGGCATTTTTGCGGCGGATGAACTTGGGGACGGAACCTTCGGGCGCTTATTTTTGGGTGCAGCTGTACCCACGGCCTATTTTTGGCACACGGAGGCGCTCGCAAAGTCTCACCCCATTCCAAGTCCGGCGGACGAACTTGGCCAGCCCCTCCCCCCATGGCTACAGCCCACCCGTTTTTTGTGCATTTTTGCGGCGGACGAACTCGGGGACGGGACCTTCGGGCGCTTATTTTTTGGCGCGGCTGTGCCCGCGGCCTATTTTTGGCACACGGAGTGCGCTCACAAAGTCTCGCCCCATTCCGAGTCCGGCGGACGAAGTTGGCCAGCCCCTCCCAAGGCTATAGCCCACCCGATTTTTGGGCATTTTTGCGGCGGACGAACTTGGGGACGGGACCTTCGGGGGCTTATTTTAGGGCAAGGCTGTGCCCGCGGCCTATTTTTGACACACGGAGGGCGCTCGCAAAGTCTCGCCCCATTCCAAGTCCGGCGGACGAAGTTGGCCAGCCCCTCCGCCCAAGGCTATAGCTCACCCGTTTTTTGGGCATTTTTGCGGCGGACGAACTTGGGGATGGAACCTTCGGGTTCTTATTTTTGGGCGCGGCTGTGCCCACGGCCTATTTTTGGCACACGGAGGGCGCTTGCAAAGTCTCACCCCATTCCGAGTCCGGCGGACGAACTTGGCCAGCCCCACCCCCCAAGGCGATAGCCCACCCGTTTTTTGGGCATTTTTGCGGAGGATGAACTTGGGGACGGAACCTTCGGGCGCTTATTTTTAGGTACAGCTGTACCCATGGCCTATTTTTGGCACACGGAGGGCGCTCACAAAGTCTCACCCCATTCCGAGTCCGGCGGACGAACTTGGCCAGCCCCTCCCCCCAAGGCTACAGCCCACCCGTTTTTTGTGCATTTTTGCGGCGGACGAACTCGGGGACGGGACCTTCGGGCGCTTATTTTTTGGCGCGGCTGTGCCCACGGCCTATTTTTGGCACACGGAGGGCGCTCACAAAGTCTCACCCCATTCCGAGTCCGGCGGACGAACTTGGCCAGCCCCTCCCCCCAAGGCGATAGCCCACCCGTTTTTTGGGCATTTTTGCGGCGGATGAACTTGGGGACGGAACCTTCGGGCGCTTATTTTTGGGTACAGCTGTGCCGGCGGCCTATTTTTGGTACACGGAGGGCGCTCGCAAAGTCTCGTCCCATTCCGAGTCCGGCGGACGAAGTTGGCCAGCCCCTCCCCCCAAGGCTATAGCCCACCCGTTTTTTGGGCATTTTTGCGGCGGACGAACTTGGGGACGGGACCTTCGGGCACTTATTTTTGGGTGCGGTTGTGCCCGCAGCCTATTTTTGGCACACGGAGGCGCTCGCAAAGTCTCGCCCCATTCCAAGTCCGGCGGACGAACTTGGCCAGCCCCTCCCACCAAGGCTACAGCCCACCCGTTTTTTGTGCATTTTTGCGGCGGACGAACTCGGGGACGGGACCTTCGGGCGCTAATTTTTTGGCGTGGCTGTGCCCGCGGCCTATTTTTGGCACACGGAGGGCGTTCGCAAAGTGTCGCCCCATTCCGAGTCCGGCGGATGAACTGGCCAGCCCCTCCCCCCAAGGCTATAGCCCAACCGTTTTTTGGGCATTTTTGCGGCAGACGAACTTGAGGACGGGACCTTCGGGCACTTATTTTTGGGCGCGGTTGTGCCCGCGGCCTATTTTTGGCACACGGAGGCGCTCGCAAAGTCTCGCCCCATTCCAAGTCCGGCGGACGAACTTGGCCAGCCCCTCCCCCCAAGGCTACAGCCCACCCGTTTTTTGTGCATTTTTGCGGCGGACGAACTCGGGGACGGGACCTTCGGGCGCTTATTTTTTGGCGCGGCTGTGCCCGCGGCCTATTTTTGGCACACGGAGTGCGCTCGCAAAGTCTCGCCCCATTCCGAGTCCGGCGGACGAAGTTGGCCAGCCCCTCCCAAGGCTATAGCCCACCCGTTTTTTGGGCATTTTTGCGGCGGACAAACTTGGGGACGGGACCTTCGGGGGCTTATTTTAGGGCAAGGCTGTGCCCGCGGCCTATTTTTGGCACACGGAGGGCGCTCGCAAAGTCTCACCCCATTCCGAGTCCGGCGGACGAACTTGGCCAGCCCCTCCCCCCAAGGCGATAGCCCACCCGTTTTTTGGGCATTTTTGCGGCGGATGAACTTGGGGACGGAACCTTCGGGCACTTATTTTTGGGTACAGCTGTGCCGGCGGCCTATTTTTGGTACACGGAGGGCGCTCACAAAGTATCGTCCCATTCCGAGTCCGGCGGACGAAGTTGGCCAGCCCCTCCCCCCAAGGCTATAGCCCACCCGTTTTTTGGGCATTTTTGCGGCGGACGAACTTGGGGACGGGACCTTCGGGCACTTATTTTTGGGCGCGGTTGTGCCCGCAGCCTATTTTTGGCACACGGAGGCGCTCGCAAAGTCTCGCCCCATTCGAAGTCCGGCGGACGAACTTGGCCAGCCCCTCCCCCCAAGGCTACAGCCCACCCGTTTTTTGTGCATTTTTGCGGCGGACGAACTCGGGGACGGGACCTTCGGGCGCTAATGTTTTGGCGCGGCTGTGCCCGCGGCCTATTTTTGGCACACGGAGGGCGTTCGCAAAGTCTCGCCCCATTCCGAGTCCGGCGGATGAACTGGCCAGCCCCTCCCCCCAAGGCTATAGCCCAACCGTTTTTTGGGCATTTTTGCGGCAGACGAACTTGAGGACGGGACCTTCGGGCACTTATTTTTGGGCGCGGTTGTGCCCGCGGCCTATTTTTGGCACACGGAGGCGCTCGCAAAGTCTCGCCCCATTCCAAGTCCGGCGGACGAACTTGGCCAGCCCCTCCCCCCAAGGCTACAGCCCACCCGTTTTTTGTGCATTTTTGCGGCGGACGAACTCGGGGACGGGACCTTCGGGCGCTTATTTTTTGGTGCGGCTGTACCCACGGCCTAATTTTGGCACACGGAGGGCGCTCGCAAAGTCTCACCCCATTCCGAGTCCGGCGGACGAACTTGGCCGGCCCCTCCCCCCAAGGCGATAGCCCACCCGTTTTTTGGGCATTTTTGCGGCAGACGAACTTGAGGACGGGACCTTCGGGCACTTATTTTTGGGCGCGGTTGTGCCCGCGGCCTATTTTTGGCACACGGAGGGCGCTCGCAAAGTCTCACCCCATTCCGAGTCCGGCGGACGAACTTGGCCGGCCCCTCCCCCCAAGGCGATAGCCCACCCGTTTTTTGGGCATTTTTGCGGCGGATGAACTTGGGGACGGAACCTTCGGGCGCTTATTTTTGGGTGCAGCTGTACCCACGGCCTATTTTTGGCACACGGAGGCGCTCGCAAAGTCTCGCCCCATTCCAAGTCCGGCGGACGAACTTGGCCAGCCCCTCCCCCCAAGGCTACAGCCCACCCGTTTTTTGTGCATTTTTTCGGCGGACGAACTCGGGGACGGGACCTTCGGGCGCTTATTTTTTGGCGCGGCTGTGCCCGCGGCCTATTTTTGGCACACGGAGTGCGCTCGCAAAGTCTCGCCCCATTCCGAGTCCGGCGGACGAAGTTGGCCAGCCCCTCCCAAGGCTATAGCCCACCCGTTTTTTGGGCATTTTTGCGGCGGACGAACTTGGGGACGGGACCTTCGGGGGCTTATTTTTGGGCGCGGGTGTGCCCGCGGCCTATTTTTGGCACACGGAGGGCGCTGCAGTCTCGCCCCATTCCAAGTCCGGCGGACGAAGTTGGCCAGCCCCTCCCCCCAAGGCTATAGCTCACCCGTTTTTTGGGCATTTTTGCGGCGGACGAACTTGGGGACGGGACCTTCGGGCACTTATTTTTGGGCGCGGTTGTGCCCGCGGCCTATTTTTGGCACACGGAGGCGCTCGCCAATTCTAGCCCCATTCCATCTCCGGCGGAAGAACTTGGCCAGCCCCTCCCCCCAAGGCTACAGCCCACCCGTTTTTTGTGCATTTTTGCGGCGGACGAACTCGGGGACGGGACCTTCGGGCGCTTATTTTTTGGCGCGGCTGTACCCACGGCCTAATTTTGGCACATGGAGGGCGCTCGCAAAGTCTCACCCCATTCCGAGTCCGGCGGACGAACTGGCCGGCCACTCCCCCCAAGGCGAAAGCCCACCCGTTTTTTGGGCCTTTTTGCGTCGGATGAACTTGGGGACGGAACCTTCGGGTGCTTATTTTTGGGTGCAGCTGTACCCACGGCCTATTTTTGGCACATGGAGGCGCTGCAAAGTCTCGCCCCATTCCAAGTCCGGCGGACGGGCCCTACAGCCCACCCGTTTTATTTTTGGTGTGCCCCTCCCCTGATTAGGTTCTCGCCCCATTCTGAGTCCTTTTTGGGGCTATAGCCCATTTTTAGGCATTTTTGCTTGGTTATTTTTGATTTTTGGCATTTTTGCACAGAGGTGCCTCGCCCCATTCCGAGTCCGGGCTTGGGCCTAAGGCTATAGCCCACCCGTTTTGGGCATTTTTGGGCGACGGAACTTTCCCCCAAGGCTTTTTATTTTTTGGGCGCGGCTGTGCCATCTTTGTCTCGCCCCATTCCGAGTTGGCTCCCAATTTTTGCTTTCGCTTGGTTTGGCTTCGGGACAATTTTCACACGGAGGGTCTCTCGCCCCATTCCGAGTTTGGCCAGCCCTCCCCCAAGGCTATAGCCCACCCGTTTTTTGGGCATTTTTGCGGCGGACGAACTTGGGGACGGGACCTTCGGGGCCTGTGCCATGGCCTGGCACACGGAGGGCTCTTCTCGCCCCATTCCGAGTCCGGCGGACGTAGTGAGCCAGCCACTCCCCCCAAGGCTATAGCCCACCCGTTTTTTGGGCATTTTTGCGGCGGACGACCTTGGGGACGAGACCTTCGGGGGCTTATTTTTGGGCGCGGCTGTGCCCGCGGCCTATTATTGGCACACGGAGGGTGCTCGCAAAGTCTCGCCCGATTCCGATTCCGGCGGACGAAGTTGGCCAGCCCCTCCCCCCAACGCTATAGCCCACCCGTTTTTTGGGCATTTTTGCGGCGGACGAACTTGGGGACGGCCCCTTCGGGGGCTTATTTTTTGGCGCGGCTGCGCAGACGGCCTATTTTTGGCAAACGTAGGGCACTCGCAAAGTCTCGTCCCATTCCGAGTTCGGCGGACGAAGTAGGCCAGCCCCTCCCCCTCAGGCTATAGCCCACCCGTTTTTTGGGCATTTTTGCGGCGGACGAACATGGGGACGGGACCTTTGGGGGCTTATTTTTGGGTGCGGCTGTGCCCGCGGCCTATTTTTGGCACACGGAGGGCGTTCGCAAAGTCTCGCCCCATTCCGAGTCCGGCGGACGATGTTTGTTAGCCCCTCCCCCCAAGGCTATAGCCCACCCATTTTTTGGGCATTTTTGCGGCGGACGAACTTTGGGACGGGAACTTCGGGGGCTTATTTTTGGGCACGGCTGTGCCTGCGGCCTATTTTTGGCACACGGAGGGCACTCGCAAAGTCTCGCGCCATTCCGAGTCCGGCTGACGAAGTTGGCCAGCCCCTCCCCCCAAGGCTATAGCCCACCCGTTTTTTGGGCATTTTTGCGGCGGACGAACTTGGAGACGGGACCTTCGGGGGCTTATTTTTCTGCGCGGCTGTACCCACGGCCTAATTTTGGCACACGGAGGGCACTCGCAAAGTCTCGCCCCATTCCGAGTCCGGCTGACGAAGTTGGCCAGCCCCTCCCCCCAAGGCTATAGCCCACCCGTTTTTTGGGCATTTTTGCGGCGGACGAACTTGGGGACGGGCCCTTCGGTGGCTTATTTTTGGGCCCGGCTGCGCAGACAGCCTATTTTTTGCACACGTAGGGCACTCGCAAAGTCTCGTCCCATTCCGAGTCCGGCGGAAGAAGTTGGCCAGCCCCTCCCCCCAAGGCTGTAGCCCACCCGTTTTTTGGGCATTTTTGCTTCGGACGAACATGGGGACGGGACCTTTGGGGGCTTATTTTTGGGCACGGCTGTGCCCGCGACCTATTTTTGGCACACGGAGGGTGCTCACAAAGTCTCGCCCCATTCCGAGTCCGGCGGATGAAGTTGGCCAGCCCCTCCCCCCAAGGCTGTAGCCCACCCGTGTTTTGTGCATTTTTGCGGCGGACGAACTTGGGGACGGGACCTTCAAGGGCTTATTTTTGGGTGCGGCTGTGCCCGCGGCCTATTTTTGGCACACGGAGGCCGCTCGAACAGTCTCGCCCCTTTCCGAGTCCGGCGGACGAAGTTGGCCAGCCCCTCCCCCCAAGGCTATAGCCCACCCGTTTTTTGGGCATTTTTGCGGCGGACGAACTTGGGGACGGGACCTTCGGGGGCTTATTTCTGGGTGCGGCTGTGACCGCGGCCTATTTTTGGCACACAGAGCGCGCTCGCAAAGTCTCTCCCCATTCCGAGTCCGGCTGACGAAGTGGGCCAGCCCCTCCCCCTAAGGCTGTAGCCCACCCGTTTTTTGGGCATTTTTGCTTCGGACGAACTTGGGGACGGGACCTTTGGGGCTTATTTTTGGGCGCGGCTGTGCCCGCGGCCTATTTTTGGCACACGGAGGGTGCTCGCAAAGTCTCGCCCCATTCCGAGTCCGGCGGATGAAGTTGGCCAGCCCCTCCCCCCAAGGCTGTAGCCCACCCGTTTTTTGGGCATTTTTACGGCGGACGAACTTGGGGACGGGACCTTCAAGGGCTTATTTTTGGGCGAGGCTGTGCCCGTGGCCTATTTTTGGCACACGGAGGCCGTTCGCAAAGTCTCGCCGCATTCCGAGTCCGGCGGACGAAGTTGGCCAGCCCCTCCTCCCAAGGCTATAGCCCACCCGTTTTTTGGGCATTTTTGCGGGGGATGAACTTGGGGACGGGACCTTTGGGGGCTTATTTTTGGGCGCGGCTGTGCCCGCGGCCTATTTTTGGCACACGGAAGCCGTTCGCAAAGTCTCGCCCCATTCCGAGTCCGGCGTACGAAGTTGGCCAGCCCCTTCTCCCAAGGCTATAGCCCACCCGTTTTTTGGGCATTGTTGCGGCGGATGAACTTGGGGACGGGACCTTCGGGGCTTATTTCTGAGCGTGGCTGTGACCGCGGCCTATTTTTGGCACACGAAGGCCGCTCGCAAAGTCTCGCCCCATTCCGAGTCCGGCGGACGAAGTTTGCCAGCCCTCCCCCCAAGGCTATAGCCCACCCGTTTTTTGGGAATTTTTGCGGCGGACGAACTTGGGGACGGGACCTTTGGGGGCTTATTTTTGTGCACGGCTGTGCCCGTGGCCTATTTTTGGCACACGGAGGGCACTCGCAAAGTCTCGCCCCATTCCGAGTCCGGCGGACGTAGTGAGCCAGCCACTCCCCCCAAGGCTATAGCCCACCCGTTTTTTGGGCATTTTTGCGGCGGACGAACTTGGAGACGGGACCTTCGGGGGCTTATTTTTGGGCGCGGCTACACCCGCGGCCTAATTTTGGCACACGGAGGGCGCTCGCAAAGTCTCGTCCCATTCCGAGTCCGGCGGACGATGTTGGACAGCCCCTCCCCCCAAGGCTATAGCCCACCCGTTTTTTGGGCATTTTTGTGGCGGACGAACTTGGGGACGGGACCTTTGGGGCTTATTTTTGGGCGCGGCTGTGCCCGCGGCCTATTTTTGGCACACGGAGGGTGCTCGCAAAGTCTCGCCCCATTCCGAGTCCGGCGGATGAAGTTGGCCAGCCCCTCCCCCCAAGGCTGTAGCCCACCCGTTTTTTGGGCATTTTTACGGCGGACGAACTTGGGGACGGGACCTTCAAGGGCTTATTTTTGGGCGAGGCTGTGCCCGTGGCCTATTTTTGGCACACGGAGGCCGTTCGCAAAGTCTCGCCCCATTCCGAGTCCGGACGGTTGGCCAGCCCCTCCTCCCAAGGCTTTAGCCCACCCGTTTTTTGGGCATTTTTGCGGGGGATGAACTTGGGGACGGGACCTTTGGGGGCTTATTTTTGGGCGCGGCTGTGCCCGCGGCCTATTTTTGGCACACGGAAGCCGTTCGCAAAGTCTCGCCCCATTCCGAGTCCGGCGGACGAAGTGGGCCAGCCCCTCCCCCCAAGGCTATAGCCCACCCGTTTTTTGGGCATTTTTGCGGCGGACGAACTTGGGGACGGGACCTTCGGGGGCTTATTTTTGGGCGTGGCTGTGCCCGCGGCCTATTTTTGGCAGACGGAGGGCGCTCGCAATGTCTCGCCCCATTCCGAGTCCGGCGGACGAAGTTGGCCAGCCCCTCCCCCCAAGGCTATAGCCCACCCGTTTTTTGGGCATTTTTACGGCGGACGAACTTGGTGACGGGACCTTCGGGGGCTTATTTTTGGGTGCGGATGTGCCCGCGGCCTATTTTTGGCACACGGAGGGCGCTCACAGAGGCTCGCCCCATTCCGAGTCCGGCGGACGAAGTTGGCCAGCCCCTCGCCCACCCGTTTTTTGGGCTTTTTTGCGGCAGACGAACTTGGTGACGGGACCTTTGGGGGCTTATTTTTGGGCGCGACTGTGCCCGCTGCCTATTTTTGACACACGGAGGGCACTCGCAAAGTCTCGCCCCATTCCGAGACCGGCGCACGAAGTTGGCCAGCCCCTCCCCCCAAGGCTATAGCCCACCCGTTTTTTGGGCATTTTTGCGGCGGACGAACTTGGGGACGGGACCTTCGGGGCTTATTTTTGACGCGGCTGTGCCCGCGGCCTATTTTTGGCACACGGAGGCCGCCGCAAAGTCTCGCCCCATTCCGAGTCCGCGGACGGTTGGCCAGCCCCACCCCCCAAGGCTATAGCCCACCCGTTTTTGTGGACTTTTTCCGCTGGACGAACTTGGCGCCTCGGCCTTCGGGCGGTTATTTTTGGGTACGGCTGTGCCCGCGGCCTATTTTTGGCACACGGAGGCCGCTCGCAAAGTCTCGCGCCATTCCGAGTCCGGCGGACGAAGTTGGCCCGCCCCACCCCCCAAGGCTATAGCCCACCCGTTTTTGTGGCCTTTTTCCGCTGGACGAACTTGGCGCCCCGGCCTTCGGGCAGTTATTTTTGGGTGCGGCTGTGCCCGCGGCCTATTTTTGGCACACGGAGGCCGCTCGCAAAGTCTCGCGCCATTCCAAGTCCGGCGGACGAAGTTGGCCAGCCCCACCCCCAAAGGCTATAGCCCACCCGTTTTTGTCGCCTTTTTCCGCTGGACGAACTTGGCGCCCCGGCCTTCGGCCGCTTATTTTTGTGCGCGGCTGTGCCCCCGGCCTATTTTTGGCACACGGAGGCCGCTCTCAAAGTCTCGCGCCATTCCGAGTCCGCGGACGGTTGGCCAGCCCCACCCCCAAAGCTATAGCCCACCCGTTTTTGTGGCCATTTTCCGCTGGAAGAACTTGGCGCACCGGCCTTCGGGCGGTTATTTTTGCCAGCCCCAACCCCCAAGGCTAAAGCCCACCCCAATTTTGGCCTTTTTACGCTGGACGAACTTGTCGCCCGGCCTTCAGGCGGTTATTTTTGGGTGCGGCTGTACCTGGCTTATTTTTGGTACACCGAGGCCGCTCGCAAAGTGTCGCGCCATTCCGAGTCCGGCGGACGAAGTTGTCCTACCCCACCCCCCAAGGCTATAGCCCACCCGTTTTTGTGGCCTTTTTCTGCTGGACGAACTTGGCGCCCCGGCCTTCGGGCGGTTATTTTTGGGCGCGGCTGTGCCCGCGGCCTATTTTTAGAACACGGAGGCCGCTCGCAAAGTCTCGCGCCATTCGGACTCCGGCGGACGAAGTTGGCCAGCCCCACCCCCCAAGCCCATAGCCCACCCGTTTTTGTGGCCTTTTTCCGCTGGACGAACTTGGCGCCCCGGACTTCGGGCGGTTATTTTTGGGTGCAGCTGTGCCCGCGGCCTATTTTTGGCACACCGAGGCCGCTCGCAAAGTCTCGCGCCATTCCGAGTCCGGCGGACGAAGTTGGCCAGCCCCACCCCCCAAGGCTATAGCCCACCCGTGTTTTTGGCCTTTTTCCGCTGGACGAACTTGGCGCCCCGGCCTTCGGGCGGTTATTTTTGGGCGCGGCTGTGCCCGCGGCCTATTTTTGGCACACGGAGGCCATTCGCAAAGTCTCGCGCCATTCCGAGTCCGGCGGACGAAGTTGGCCAGCCCCTCCCCCCAAGGCTATAGCCCACCCATTTTTTGGGCATTTTTGCGGCGGACGAACTTGGGTACGGGACCTTTGGGGGCTTATTTTTGGGCGCGGCTGTGCCCGCGGCCTATTTTTGGCACACGGAGGCCGTTCGCAAAGTCTCGCCCCATTCCGAGTCCGGCGGACGAAGTTGGCCAGCCCCTCCTCCCAAGGCTATAGCCCACCCGTTTTTTGGGCATTGTTGCGGCGGATGAACTTGGGGACGGGACCTTCGGGGATTATTTCTGGGCGCGGCTGTGACCGCGGCCTATTCTTGGCACACGGAGGGCGCTCGCAAAGTCTCTCCCCATTCCGAGTCCGGCGGACGAATTTGGCCAGCCCCTCCCCCCAAGGCTGTAGCCCACCCGTTTTTTGGGCATTTTTGCTTCGGACGAACATGGGGACGGGACCTTTGGGGGCTTATTTTTGGGCGCGGCTGCGCCCGCGGCCTATTTTTGGCACACGGAGGCCGCTCGCAAAGTCTCGCCCCATTCCGAGTCCGGCGGACGAAGTTGGCCAGCCCCTCCCCCCAAGGCTATAGCGCACCCGTTTTTTGGGCATTTTTGCGGCGGACGAACTTGGGGACGGGACCTTCGGGGGCTTATTTTTGGGCACGGCTGTGCCCGTGGCCTATTTTTGGCACACGAAGGCCGTTCGCAAAGTCTCGCCCCATTCCGAGTCCGGCGGACGAAGTTTGCCAGCCCTCCCCCCAAGGCTATAGCCCACCCGTTTTTTGGGCATTTTTGCGGCGGACGAACTTGGGGACGGGACCTTCGGGGGCTTATTTTGGATGCGCCTGTGCCCGCGGCCTATTTTTGGCACACGGAGGCCGCTCGCAAAGTCTCGCGCCATTCCAAGTCCGGCGGACGAAGTTGGCCAGCCCCACCCCCCAACGCTATAGCCCACCCGTGTTTTTGGCCTTTTTCCGCTGGACGAACTTGGCGCCCCGGCCTTCGGGCGCTTATTTTTGTGCGCGGCTGTGCCCACGGCCTATTTTTGGCACACGGAGGCCGCTCGCAAAGTCTCGCGCCATTCCGAGTCCGGCGGACGAAGTTGGCCAGCCCCACCCCCCAAAGCTATAGCCCACCCGTTTTTGTGGCCTTTTTCAGCTGGACGAACTTGGCGCCCCGGCCTTCGGTTGGTTATTTTTGCCAGCCCCACCCCCCAAGGCTATAGCCCACCCGTTTTTTGGCCTTTTTCCGCTGGACGAACTTGTCGCCCGGCCTTCGGGCGGTTATTTTTGGGTACGGCTGTGCCCGCGGCCTATTTTTGGCACACGGAGGCCGCTCGCAAAGTCTCGCGCCATTCCGAGTCCGTCGGACGAAGTTGGCCTGCCCCACCCCCCAACGCTATAGCCCACCCGTTTTTGTGGCCTTTTTCCGCTGGACGAACTTGGCGCCCCGGCCTTCGGGCGGTTATTTTTGGTGCGGCTGTGCCCATTTTTTGGCACACGGAGGCCGCTCGCAAAGTCTCGCGCCATTCCAAGTCCGGCGGACGGTTGGCCAGCCCCACCCCCCAAGGCTATAGCCCACCCGTTTTGTCGCCTTTTCCGCTGGACGAACTTGGCGCCCCGGCCTTCGGCCGCTTATTTTTGTGCGCGGCTTTGCCCCCGGCCTATTTTTGGCACACGGAGGCCGCTCTCAAAGTCTCGCGCCATTCCGAGTCCGGCGGACGAAGTTGGCCAGCCCCACCCCCCAAAGCTATAGCCCACCCGTTTTTGTGGCCTTTTTCCGCTGGACGAACTTGGCGCACCGGCCTTCGGGCGGTTATTTTTGCCAGCCCCACCCCCCAAGGCTATAGCCCACCCGTTTTTTGGCCTTTTTCCGCTGGACGAACTTGTCGCCCGGCCTTCAGGCGGTTATTTTTGGGTGCGGCTGTACCCGCGGCTTATTTTTGGCACACGGAGGCCGCTCGCAAAGTCTCGCGCCATTCCAAGTCCGGCGGACGAAGTTGGCCAGCCCCACCCCCCAAGGCTATAGCCCACCCGTTTTTGTGGCCTTTTTCTGCTGGACGAACTTGGCGCCCCGGCCTTCGGGCGGTTATTTTTGGGCGCGGCTGTGCCCGCGGCCTATTTTTAGAACACGGAGGCCGCTCGCAAAGTCTCGCGCCATTCGGACTCCGGCGGACGAAGTTGGCCAGCCCCACCCCCCAAGCCTATAGCCCACCCGTTTTTGTGGCCTTTTTCCGCTGGACGAACTTGGCGCCCCGGACTTCGGGCGGTTATTTTTGGGTGCAGCTGTGCCCGCGGCCTATTTTTGGCACACCGAGGCCGCTCGCAAAGTCTCGCGCCATTCCGAGTCCGGCGGACGAAGTTGGCCAGCCCCACCCCCCAAGGCTATAGCCCACCCGTGTTTTTGGCCTTTTTCCGCTGGACGAACTTGGCGCCCCGGCCTTCGGTTGGTTATTTTTGCCAGCCCCACCCCCCAAGGCTATAGCCCACCCGGTTTTTGGCCTTTTTACGCTGGACGACCGTGGCGCCCGGCCGGCGGGCGGGTTTTTTTGGGTACGGCTGTGCCCGCTGCCTATTTTTGGCACACGGAGGCCGCCGCAAAGTCTCGCGCCATTCCGAGTCCGCGGACGAAGTTGGCTCCGCCCCACCCCCCAAGGCTATAGCCCACCCGTTTTTGTGGCCTTTTTCCGCTGGACGAACTTGGCGCCCCGGCCTTCGGGCGGTTATTTTTGGGCGCGGCTGTGCCCGCGGCCTATTTTTGGCACACGGAGGCCATTCGCAAAGTCTCGCGCCATTCCGAGTCCGGCGGACGAAGTTGGCCAGCCCCTCCCCCCAAGGCTATAGCCCACCCATTTTTTGGGCATTTTTGCGGCGGACGAACTTGGGTACGGGACCTTTGGGGGCTTATTTTTGCGCTGTGCCAGCGCCTATTTTTGGCACACGGAGGCCATTCGCAAAGTCTCGACCCATTCTGAGTCCGGCGGACGAAGTTGGCCAGCCCCTCCTCCCAAGGCTATAGCCCACCCGTTTTTTGGGCATTGTTGCGGCGGATGAACTTGGGGACGGGACCTTCGGGGATTATTTCTGGGCGCGGCTGTGACCGCGGCCTATTCTTGGCACACGGAGGGCGCTCGCAAAGTCTCTCCCCATTCCGAGTCCGGCGGACGAATTTGGCCAGCCCCTCCCCCCAAGGCTGTAGCCCACCCGTTTTTTGGGCATTTTTGCTTCGGACGAACATGGGGACGGGACCTTTGGGGGCTTATTTTTGGGCGCGGCTGCCCCCGTGGCCTATTTTTGGCACACGGAGGCCGCTCGCAAAGTCTCGCCCCATTCCGAGTCCGGCGGACGAAGTTGGCCAGCCCCACCCCCCAAGGCTATAGCCCACCCGTGTTTTTGGCCTTTTTCCGCTGGACGAACTTGGCGCCCCGGCCTTCGGTTGGTTATTTTTGCCAGCCCCACCCCCCAAGGCTATAGCCCACCCGTTTTTTGGCCTTTTTCCGCTGGACGAACTTGTCGCCCGGCCTTCGGGCGGTTATTTTTGGGTACGGCTGTGCCCGCGGCCTATTTTTGGCACACGGAGGCCGCTCGCAAAGTCTCGCGCCATTCCGAGTCCGGCGGACGAAGTTGGCCCGCCCCACCCCCCAAGGCTATAGCCCACCCGTTTTTGTGGCCTTTTTCCGCTGGACGAACTTGGCGCCCCGGCCTTCGGGCGGTTATTTTTGGGCGCGGCTGTGCCCGCGGCCTATTTTTGGCACACGGAGGCCATTCGCAAAGTCTCGCGCCATTCCGAGTCCGCGGACGAGTTGGCCAGCCCTCCCCCAAGGCTATAGCCCACCCATTTTTGGGCATTTTTGCGGACGAACTTGGGTACGGGACCTTTGGGGCTTATTTTTGGCTGGCTGTGCAAGGCCAATTTTTGGCATACGGAGGCCGTTCGCAAAGTCTCGCCCCATTCCGAGTCCGCGGATTGGCCAGCCCTCCTCCCAAGGCTATAGCCCACCCGCTTTTGGGCATTGTTGCGGCGGATGAACTTGGGGACGGACCTTCGGGATTATTTCTGGGCGCGGCTGTGACCGCGGCCTATTTTTGGCACACGGATGGCGCTCGCAAAGTCTCTCCCCATTCCGAGTCCGGCGGACGAATTTGGCCAGCCCCTCCCCCCAAGGCTGTAGCCCACCCGTTTTTTGGGCATTTTTGCTTCGGACGAACATGGGGACGGGACCTTTGGGGCTTATTTTGGGCGCGGCTGCGCCCTATTTTTGGCACACGGAGGCCGCCGCAAAGTCTCGCCCCATTCCGAGTCCGCGGACGGTTGGCCAGCCCTCCCCCAAGGCTATAGCGCACCCGCTTTTTGGGCATTTTGCGGCGGACGAACTTGGGGACGGGACCTTCGGGCTTATTTTTGGGCACGGCTGTGCCCGTGGCCTATTTTTCGCACACGGCCGCTCAGAAGTCTCGCCCCATTCCGAGTCCGGCGGACGAAGTTTGCCAGCCCTCCCCAAGGCTATAGCCCACCCGCTTTTTTGGGCATTTTTGCGGACGAACTTGGGGACGGGACCTTCGGGGGCTTATTTTGGATGCGCCTGTGCCCGCGGCCTATTTTTGGCACACGGAGGCCGCTCGCAAAGTCTCGCGCCATTCCAAGTCCGGCGGACGAAGTTGGCCAGCCCCACCCCCCAACGCTATAGCCCACCCGTGTTTTTGGCCTTTTTCCGCTGGACGAACTTGGCGCCCGGCTGGCGCTTATTTTGTGCGCTGTGCCCACGGCCTATTTTTGGCACACGGAGGCCGCCGCAAAGTCTCGCGCCATTCCGAGTCCGGGCGGACGGTTGGCCAGCCCCACCCCCCAAAGCTATAGCCCACCCGTTTTTGTGGCCTTTTTCCGCTGGACGAACTTGGCGCCCCGGCCTTCAGTTGGTTATTTTTGCCAGCCCCACCCCGCAAGGCTATAGCCCACCCGTTTTTGTGGCCTTTTTCCGCTGGACGAACTTGTCGCCCGGCCTTCAGGCGGTTATTTTTGGGTGCGGCTGTACCCGCGGCCTATTTTTGGTACACCGAAGCCGCTCGCAAAGTCTCGCGCCATTCCGAGTCTGGCGGACGAAGTTGTCCTACCCCACCCCCCAAGGCTATAGCCCACCCGTTTTTGTGGCCTTTTTCTGCTGGACGAACTTGGCGCCCCGGCCTTCGGGCGGTTATTTTTGGGCGCGGCTGTGCCCGCGGCCTATTTTTAGAACACGGAGGCCGCTCGCAAAGTCTCGCGCCATTCCGAGTCCGGCGGACGAAGTTGGCCAGCCCCACCCCCCAAGGCTATAGCCCACCCGTTTTTGTGGCCTTTTTCCGCTGGACGAACTTGGCGCCCCGGACTTCGGGCGGTTATTTTTGGGTTCAGCTGTGCCCGCGGCCTATTTTTGGCACACCGAGGCCGCTCGCAAAGTCTCGCGCCATTCCGAGTCCGGCGGACGAAGTTGGCCAGCCCCACCCCCCAAGGCTATAGCCCACCCGTGTTTTTGGCCTTTTTCCGCTGGACGAACTTGGCGCCCCGGCCTTCGGGCGGTTATTTTTGGGCGCGGCTGTGCCCGCGGCCTATTTTTGGCACACGGAGGCTGTTCGCAAAGTCTTGCGCCATTCCGAGTCCGGCGGACGAAGTGGGCCAGCCCCACCCCCCAAGGCTATAGCCCACCCGTTTTTGTGGCCTTTTCCCGCTGGACGAACTTGGCGCCCCGGCCTTCGGACGGTTATTTTTGGGCGCGGCTGTGCCCGCGGCCTATTTTTGGCACACGGAGGCCGCTCGCAAAGTCTCGCACCATTCGGAGTCCGGCGGACGAAGTTGCCCAGCCCCACCCCCCAAGGCTATAGCCCACCCGTTTTTGTGGCCTTTTTCCGCTGGACGAACTTGGCGCCCCGGCCTTCGGGCGGTTATTTTTGGGCGCGGCTGTGCCCGCGCCCTATTTTTGGCACACGGAGGCCACTCGCAAAGTCTCGCGCCATTCCGAGTCCGGCGGACGAAGTTGGCCAGCCCCACCCCCCAAGGCTATAGGCCACCCGTTTTTGTGGCCTTTTTCCGCTGGACGAGCTTCGCGCCCCGGCCTTCGGGCGGTTATTTTTAGGCGCAGCTGTACCCGCGCCCTATTTTTGGCACGCGGAGGCCACTCGTAAAGTCTCGCGCCATTCCGAGTCCGGCGGATTTGGCCAGCCTCCCAAGGCAATAGCCCACCCGTTTTTGTGGCCTTTTTCCGCTGCACGAGCTTGGCCCCCGGCCTTCTGGGGGTTATTTTTCGGCGCGGCTGTACCATGTATATTTTGGCACACGGAGGCCGCCGCAAAGTCTCGCGCCATTCCGAGTCCGCGGACGGGCCGGCCCCACCCCAGTGCTATAGGCCACCCGCTTTTGTGGCCTTTTTCCGCTGGACGAACTTGGCGCCCGGCCTTCGGGCGGTTATTTTTGGGTGCGGCTGTGCCCGCGCCTATTTTTGGCACACGGAGGCCGCCGCAAAGTCTCGCGCCATTCCGAGTCCGGCGGATTGTTGGCCGGCCCACCCCTGTGCTATAGGCCACCCGCTTTGTGGCCTTTTTCCGCTGGACGAACTTGGCACCCCGCCTTCGGGCGGTTATTTTTGGGCGGCCCCGGCCTATTTTTGGCACATGGAGGCCGCCGCAAAGTCTCGCCCATTCCGAGTCCGCGGACGAAGTTGGCCAACCCCACCCCCAAGGCTATAGCCCACCCGTTTTGTGGCCTTTTCCGCTGGACGAACTTGGCGCCCGGCCTTCGGGCGGTTATTGTTGGCGCGGCTGTGTCCATTTTTGGCACACGGAGGCCGCCGCAAAGTCTCGCGCCATTCGAGTCCGCGGACGGTTGGCCAGCCCCACCCCCAAGGCTATAGCCCACCCGCTTTTGTGGCCTTTTTCCGCTGGATTTAACTTGGCGCCCGGACTTCGGGCGCTTATTTTTGGGTACGGCTGTGCCCGCGGCCTATTTTTTGGCACACCGAGGCCGCTCGCAAAGTCTCGCGCCATTCCGAGTCCGCGGATCAAGATGGCCAACCCCACCCCGCAGGCTATAGGCCACCCATTTTTGTGGCCTTTTCCGCTGGACGAGCTTGGCGCCCGGCCTTCGGGCAGTTATTTTGCGCTGCGCGGTCTAGCCCACCCGCTATTTTTGGGCATTCACTGGACCTGGCATTTTTGGCAGGCCGCGCCAAAGTCTCGCGCCATTCCGAGTCCGGCAGATGAAGTTGGCCCGCCCCACCCCCAAGGCTATAGCCCACCCGTTGTGGCCTTTTCCGCTGGACTTGGCGCCCGGCCTTCGGGCGGATATTTTTGGGCGCGGCTGTGCCGCGGCCTATTTTTGGCACACGGAGGCCGCCACAAAGTCTCGCGCATTCCGAGTCCGCGGATTGGCCAGCCCCCAAGGCAATAACCCACCCGCTTTTGTGGCCTTTTTCCGCTGGACGAACTTGGCGCCCGCCTTTATTTTTGGCGCGGCTGTAACCGCGGCCTATTTTTGGCACACGGAGGCCGCTCGTAAAGTCTCGCACCATTCCGAGTCCGGCGGACGAAGTTGGCCAACCCCACCCCCCAAGGCTATAGCCCACCCGTTTTTGTTTCCTTTTTCCGCTGGACGAACTTGGCGCCCCGGCCTTCGGGGGGTTATTTTTGGGCGCGGCTGTGCCCGATGCCTATTTTTGGCACACGGAGGCCGCCAGAATGCCTCGCTCCATTCCGAGTCCGGCGGAAGAAGTTGGCCAGCCCCCCCCCCCAAGGCAATCGCCCACCCGTTTTTGTGGCCATTTTCCGCTGGACGAACTTGGCGCCCCGGCCTTCGGGGGGTTATTTTTGGGCGCGGCTGTGCCCGATGCCTATTTTTGGCACACGGAGGCCGCTCGTAAAGTCTCGCGCCATTCCGAGTCCGGCGGACGAAGTTGGCCAACCCCACCCCCCCAGGCTATAGGCCACCCGTTTTTGTGGCCTTTTTCCGCTGGACGAGCTTGGCGCCCCGGCCTTCGGGCGGTTATTTTTGGGCGCGGCTGTACCTGCGGCCTATTTTTGGCACGCGGAGGCCGCTCGTAAAGTCTCGCGCCATTCCGAGTCCGGCAGATGAAGTTGGCCCGCCCCACCCCCCAAGGCTATAGCCCACCCGTTTTTGTGGCCTTTTTCCGCTGGACGAACTTGGCGCCCCGGCCTTCGGGCGGATATTTTTGGGCGCGGCTGTGCCGGCGGCCTATTTTTGGCACACGGAGGCCGCTCACAAAGTCTCGCGCCATTCCGAGTCCGGCGGACGAAGTTGGCCAGCCCCCCCCCCCAAGGCAATAACCCACCCGTTTTTGTGGCCTTTTTCCGCTGGACGAACTTGGCGCCCCGGCCTTCGGGGGGTTATTTTTGGGCGCGGCTGTGCCCGATGCCTATTTTTGGCACACGGAGGCCGCTCGTAAAGTCTCGCGCCATTCCGATTCCGCGGACGGTTGGCCAACCCCACCCCCAAGGCTATAGCCCACCCGCTTTTGTTTCCTTCCGCTGGACGAACTTGGCGCCCCGGCCTTCGGGCGGTTATTGTTGGGCGCGGCTGTGTCCGCGGCCTATTTTTGGCACACGGAGGCCGCTCGTAACGTCTCGCGCCATTCCGAGTCCGGCGGAAGAAGTTGGCCAGCCCCCCCCCCCAAGGCAAACGCCCCCCCGCTTTTGTGGCCATTTTCCGCTGGACGAACTTGGCGCCCTGCCTTCGGGGTTATTTTGGCGCGGCTGTGCCCGATGCCTATTTTTGGCACACGGAGGCCGCCAGAAGTCTCGCGCCATTCCGAGTCCGGGCGGATTTGGCCAACCCCACCCCCTATAGGCCACCCGCTTTTGTGGCCTTTTTCCGCTGGACGAGCTTGGCGCCCCGGCCTTCGGGCGGTTATTTTTGGGCGCGGCTGTACCTGCGGCCTATTTTTGGCACGCGGAGGCCGCTCGTAATGTCTCGCGCCATTCCGAGTCCGGCAGATGAAGTTGGCCCGCCCCACCCCCCCAGGCTATAGCCCACCCGTTTTTGTGGCCTTTTTCCGCTGGACGAACTTGGCGCCCCGGCCTTCGGGCGGATATTTTTGGGCGCGGCTGTGCCGGCGGCCTATTTTTGGCACACGGAGGCCGCTCACAAAGTCTCGCGCCATTCCGAGTCCGGCGGACGAAGTTGGCCAGCCCCCCCCCCCAAGGCAATAACCCACCCGTTTTTGTGGCCTTTTTCCGCTGGACGAACTTGGCGCCCCGGCCTTCGGGGGGTTATTTTTGGGCGCGGCTGTGCCCGATGCCTATTTTTGGCACACGGAGGCCGCTCGTAAAGTCTCGCGCCATTCCGAGTCCGGCGGACGAAGTTGGCCAACCCCACCCCCCAAGGCTATAGCCCACCCGTTTTTGTTTCCTTTTTCCGCTGGACGAACTTGGCGCCCCGGCCTTCGGGCGGTTATTGTTGGGCGCGGCTGTGTCCGCGGCCTATTTTTGGCACACGGAGGCCGCCAGAACGCTCGCGCCATTCCGAGTCCGGGCGGAAGAAGTTGGCCAGCCCCCCAAGGCTATCGCCCACCCGCTTTTGTGGCCATTTTCCGCTGGACGAACTTGGCGCCCGCCTTCGGGGTTATTTTTGGCGCGGCTGTGCCTGCCTATTTTTGGCACACGGAGGGCGCTCAGAAAGTCTCGCGCCATTCCGAGTCCGGCGGACGAAGTTGGCCAACCCCACCCTGTGCTATAGGCCTCCCGTTTTTGTGTCCTTTTTCCGCTGGACGATCTTGGCGCCCCGGCCTTCGGGCGGTTATTTTTGGGCGGCTGTACCTGCGGCCTATTTTTGGCACGCTGAGGCCGCCAGAAGTCTCGCGCCATTCCGAGTCCGGCAGATGAAGTTGGCCCGCCCAACCCCCAAGGCTATAGCCCACCCGCTTTTGTGGCCTTTTTCCGCTGGACGAACTTGGCGCCCGGCCTTCGGGCGGATATTTTGGGCGCGGCTGTGCCGGGCTATTTTTGGTACACGGAGGCCGCTCACAAAGTCTCGCGCCATTCCGAGTCCGGCGGACGGTTGGCCAGCCCCCCAAGGCAATAACCCACCCGCTTTTTGTGGCCTTTTTCCGCTGGACGAACTTGGCGCCCGGCCTTCGGGGTTATTTTTGCGCGGCTGTGCCCGATGCCTATTTTTGGCACACGGAGGCCGCCGTAAAGTCTCGCGCCATTCCGAGTCCGCGGACGGTTGGCCAACCCACCCCCAAGGCTAAAGCCCACCCGTTTTGTTTCCTTCCGCTGGACGAACTTGGCGCCCGGCCTTCGGTTATTGTTGGGCGCGGCTGTGTCCGCGCCTATTTTTGGCACACAGAGGCCGCCAGAACGCCTCGCGCCATTCCGAGTCCGGCGGAAGAAGCCAGCCCCCCAAGGCAATCGCCCACCTTTTGTGGCCATTTTCCGCTGGACGAACTTGGCGCCCGGCCTTCGGGGGGTTATTTTAGGGCGCGGCTGTGCCCGATGCCTATTTTTGGCACACGGAGGCCGCTCGTAAAGCCTCGCGCCATTCCGAGTCCGGCGGACGAAGTTGGCCAACCCCACCCCCCCAGGCTATAGGCCACCCGTTTTTGTGGCCTTTTTCCGCTGGACGAGCTTGGCGCCCCGGCCTTCGGGCGGTTATTTTTGGGCGCGGCTGTACCTGCGGCCTATTTTTGGCACGCGGAGGCCGCTCAAAAAGTCTCGCGCCATTCCGAGTCCGGCGGACGAAGTTGGCCATCCCCACCCCCCCAGGCTATAGCCCACCCGTTTTTGTGGCCTTTTTCCGCTGGACGAACTTGGCGCCCCGGCCTTCGGGCGGATATTTTTGGGCGCGGCTGTGCCGGCGGCCTATTTTTGGCACACGGAGGCCGCTCACAAAGTCTCTCGCCATTCCGAGTCCGCGGACGGTTGGCCAGCCTCCCAAGGCAATAACCCACCCGTTTTTGTGGCCTTTTTCCGCTGGACGAACTGGGCGCCCCGGCCTTCGGGGGGTTATTTTTGGGTGCGGCTGTGCCGGCTGCCTATTTTTGGCACACGGAGGCCGCTCTTAAAATCTCTCGCCATTCCGAGTCCGGCGGACGAAGTTGGCCAGCCCCACCCCCCAAGGCTATAGGCCACCCGTTTTTGTGGCCTTTTTCCGCTGGACGAACTTGGCGCCCCGGCCTTCGGGCGGTTATTTTTGGGCGCAGCCGTGCCCGCGGCCTATTTTTGGCATGCGGAGGCCGCTCGCAAAGTCTCGCGCCATTCCGAGTCCGCGGACGGTTGGCCAGCCCCCCAAGGCTATAGCCCACCCGTTTTTGTGGCCTTTTTCCGCTGGACGAACTTGGCGCCCCGGCCATCGGGCGGTAATTTTTGGCGCAGCCGTGCGCCTATTTTTGGCACGCGAGGCCGCCGCAAAGTCTCGCGCCATTCCGAGTCCGCGGACGAAGTGGGCCAGCCCCCAAGGCTATAGCCCACCCGCTTTTGTGGCCTTTTTCCGCTGGACGAACTTGGCGCCCGGCCTTCGGGGTTATTTTGGGCGCGGCTGTGCCTTGCCTATTTTTGGCACACGGAGGCCGCCGCAAAGTCTCGCGCCATTCCGAGTCCGCGGACGGTTGGCCAGCCCAACCCCCCAAGGCTATAGCCCACCCGTTTTTGTGCCCTTTTTCCGCTGGACGAACTTGGCGCCCCGGCCTTCGGGCGGTTATTTTTGGGCGCGGCTGTGCCCGTGCCCTATTTTTGGCACACGGAGGCCGCTCGCAAAGGCTCGCACCATTCCGAGTCCGGCGGACGAATTTGGCCAGCCCCACCCCCCAAGGCTATAGCCCACCCGTTTTTGTGGCCTTTTTCCGCTGGACGAACTTGGCGCCCCGGCCTTCGGGCGGTTATTTTTTCCCACGGCTGTGCCCACGGCCTATTTTTGGCACACGGAGGCCGCTCGCAAAGTCTCGGGCCATTCCGAGTCCGGCGGACGAAGTAGGCCAGCCCCACCCCCCAAGGCTATAGCCCACCCGTTTTTGTGGCCTTTTTCCGTGGGACGAACTTGGTGGCCCGGCCGTCGGGCGGTTATTTTTTGGCGCGGCTGTGCCCGCGGCCTATTTTTGGCACACGGAGGCCGCTCGCAAAGTCTCGCGCCATTCCGAGTCCGGCGGACGAGGTTGGCCAGCCCCACGCCCCAAGGCTATAGCCCACCCGTTTTTGTGGCCTTTTTCCGCTGGACGAACTTGGCGACCCGGCCTTCTGGCGGTTATTTTTGGGCGCGGCTGTACCCGCAGCCTATTTTTGGCACACGGAGTCCGCTCGCAAAGTCTCGCGCCATTCCGAGTCCGCCAGACGAAGTTGGCCAGCCCCACCCCCCAAGGCTATAGCCCACCCGTTTTTGTGGCCTTTTTCCGCTGGACGAACTTGGTGCCCCGCCCTTCGGACGGTTATTTTTGGGCGCGGCTGTGCCCGCGGCCTATTTTTGGCACACGGAGGCCGCTCGCAAAGTCTCGCGCCATTCCGAGTCCGGCGGACGAAGATGGCCAGCCCCACCCCCCAAGGCTATTGCCAACCCGTTTTTGTGGCCTTTTTCCGCTGGACGAACTTGGCGCCCCGGCCTTTGGGACGAAGTTGGCCAGCCCCACCCCCCAAGGCTATGGCGCACCCGTTTTTGTGGCCTTTTTTCCGCTGGACGAACATGGCGCCCCGGCCTTCGGGCGGTTATTTTTGGGCTCGGCTGTGCCCGCGGCCTATTTTTGGCACACGGAGGCAGCTCACAAAGTCTCGCGCCATTCCGAGTCCGGCGGACGAAGTGGACCAGCCCAACCCCCCAAGGCTATAGCCCACCCGTTTTAGTGGCCTTTTTCCACTGGACGAACTTGGCGCCCCAGCCTTCGGGCGGTCATTTTTGGGCGCTGTGCCGCGGCCTATTTTTGGCACACGGAGGCCGCCGCAAAGTCTCACGCCATTCCGAGTCCGGCGGACGAAGTCCCCCATCCCCACCCCCAAAGGCTATCGCCCACCCGTTTTTGGGGCCTTTTTCCGCTGGACGAACTCGGCGCCCCGGCCTTCGGGCGGTTATTTTTGTGCGCGGCTGTGCCCGCGGCCTATTTTTGGCACACGGAGGCCGCTCGCAAAGTCTCGCGCCATTCCGAGTCCGGCGGACGAAGTTGGCCAGCCCCACACCCCAAGGCTATAGCCCACCCGTTTTTGTGGCCTATTTCCGCTGGACGAACTTCGCGGCCAGGCCTTCGGGCGGTTATTTTTGGGCGCGGCTGTGCCCGCAGCCTATTTTTACACACGGAGACCGCTCGCAATGTCCCGCGCCATTCCGAGTCCGGCGGACGAAGTTGGCCAGCCCTACCCCCCAAGGCTATGGCCCACCCGTTTTTGTGGCCTTTTTCCGCTGGACGAACTTGGCGCCCCTGCCTTCGGGCGGTTATTTTTGGGCGCGGCTGTGTCCACGGCCTATTTTTGGCACACGGAGGGCGATCGCAATGCCTCGCGCCATTCCGAGTCCGGCGGACGAAGTGGGCCAACCCCACCCCCCAAGGCTATAGCCCACCCGTTTTTGTGGCCTATTTCCGCTGGACGAACTTGGCGCCCCTGCCTTCGGGCGGTTATTTTTGGGCGCGGCTGTGTCCGAGGCCTATTTTTGGCACACGGAGGCCGCTCGCAATGTCTCGCGCCATTCCGAGTCCGGCGGACGATGTTGGCCAGCCCCACCCCCCAAGGCTATAGACCACCCGTTTTTGTGTCCTTTTTCCGCAGGACGAACTTGGCGCCCCGGCCTTCGGGCGGTTATTTTGGCGCGGCTGTGGCCATTTTTTGGCACACGGAGGCCGCTCGCAATGTCTCGCGCCATTCCGAGTGCGGCGGAAGAAGTTGGCCAGCCCCACCCCCCAAGGCTATAGCCCACCCGTTTTTGTGGCCTTTTTCCGCTGGACGAACTTGGCGCCCCGGCCTTCGGGAGGTTATTTTTGGGGGAGGCTGTGTCCGAGGCCTATTTTTGGCACACGGAGGCCGCTCGCAAAGTCTCGCGCCATTCCGAGTCCGGCGGACGAAGTTGGCCAGCCCCACCCCCCAAGGCTATAGCCCACCCGTTTCTGTGGCCTTTTTCCGCTGGACGAACTTGGCGCCCCGGCCTTCGGGCGGTTATTTTTGGGTGCGGCTGTGTCCGAGGCCTATTTTTGGCACACGGAGGCCGCTCGCAAAGTCTCGCGCCATTCCGAGTCCGGCGGACGAGGTTGGCCAGCCCCACGCCCCAAGGCTATAGCCCACCCGTTTTTGTGGCCTTTTTCCGCTGGACGAACTTGGCGACCCGGCCTTCTGGCGGTTATTTTTGGGCGCGGCTGTACCCGCAGCCTATTTTTGGCACACGGAGTCCGCTCGCAAAGTCTCGCGCCATTCCGAGTCCGCGTTGGCCAGCCCCACCCCCAAGGCTATAGCCCACCCGCTTTTGTGGCCTTTTTCCGCTGGACGAATCTTGGTGCCCCGCCTTCGGACGGTTATTTTTAAGGCGCGGCTGTGCCGCGGCCTATTTTTGGCACTCGGAGTCCGCTCGCAAAGTCTCGCGACTTTCCGAGTCCGGCGGACGACGATGGCCAGCCCCACCCCCCAAGGCTATTGCCAACCCGTTTTTGTGGCCTTTTTCCGCTGGACGAACTTGGCGCCCCGGCCTTTGGGACGAAGTTGGCCAGCCCCACCCCCCAAGGCTATGGCGCACCCGTTTTTGTGGCCTTTTTTCCGCTGGACGAACATGGCGCCCCGGCCTTCGGGCGGTTATTTTTGGGCGCGGCTGTGCCGTGGCCTATTTTTGGCACACGGAGGCAGCTCACAAAGTCTCGCGCCATTCCGAGTCCGGCGGACGAAGTGGGCCAGCCCAACCCCCCAAGGCTATAGCCCACCCGTTTTAGTGGCCTTTTTCCCCTGGACGAACTTGGCGCCCCAGCCTTCGGGCGGTCATTTTTGGGCGCGGCTGTGCCGGCGGCCTATTTTTGGCACACGGAGGCCGCTCGCAAAGTCTCACGCCATTCCGAGTCCGGCGGACGAAGTCGGCCAGCCCCACCCCCAAAGGCTATAGCCCACCCGTTTTTGTGGCCTTTTTCCGCTGGACGAACTCGGCGCCCCGGCCTTCGGGCGGTTATTTTTGTGCGCGGCTGTGCCCGCGGCCTATTTTTGGCACACGGAGGCCGCTCGCAAAGTCTCGCGCCATTCCGAGTCCGGCGGACGAAGTTGGCCAGCCCCACCCCCCAAGGCTATAGCCCACCCGTTTTTGTGGCCTATTTCCGCTGGACGAACTTCGCGGCCAGGCCTTCGGGCGGTTATTTTTGGGCGCGGCTGTGCCCGCAGCCTATTTTTGACACACGGAGACCGCTCGCAATGTCCCGCGCCATTCCGAGTCCGGCGGACGAAGTTGGCCAGCCCTACCCCCCAAGGCTATGGCCCACCCGTTTTTGTGGCCTTTTTCCGCTGGACGAACTTGGCGCCCCTGCCTTCGGGCGGTTATTTTTGGGCGCGGCTGTGTCCACGGCCTATTTTTGGCACACGGAGGGCGATCGCAATGCCTCGCGCCATTCCGAGTCCGGCGGACGAAGTGGGCCAACCCCACCCCCCAAGGCTATAGCCCACCCGTTTTTGTGGCCTATTTCCGCTGGACGAACTTGGCGCCCCTGCCTTCGGGCGGTTATTTTTGGGCGCGGCTGTGTCCGAGGCCTATTTTTGGCACACGGAGGCCGCTCGCAATGTCTCGCGCCATTCCGAGTCCGGCGGACGATGTTGGCCAGCCCCACCCCCCAAGGCTATAGACCACCCGTTTTTGTGTCCTTTTTCCGCAGGACGAACTTGGCGCCCCGGCCTTCGGGCGGTTATTTTTGGGCGCGGCTGTGGCCGCGGCCTATTTTTGGCACACGGAGGCTGCTCGCAAAGTCTCGCGCCATTCCGAGTGGGGCGGAAGAAGTTGGCCAGCCCCACCCCCCAAGGCTATAGCCCACCCGTTTTTGTGGCCTTTTTCCGCTGGACGAACTTGGCGCCCCGGCCTTCGGGAGGTTATTTTTGGGCGTGGCTTTGTCCGAGACCTATTTTTGGCACACGGAGGCCGCTCGCAAAGTCTCGCGCCATTCCGAGTCCGGCGGACGAAGTTGGCCAGCCCCACCCCCCAAGGCTATAGCCCACCCGTTTCTGTGGCCTTTTTCCGCTGGACGAACTTGGCGCCCCGGCCTTCGGGCGGTTATTTTTGGGTGCGGCTGTGTCCGAGGCCTATTTTTGGCACACGGAGGCCGCTCGCAAAGTCTCGCCCCATTCCGAGTCCGGCGGACGAAGTTGCCCAGCCCCACCCCCCAAGGCTATAGCCCACCCGTTTTTGTGGCCTTTTTCCGCTGGACGAACTTGGCGCCCCGGCCTTCGGGCGGTTATTTTTGGGCGCGGCTGTGGCCGTGGCCTATTTTTGGCACACAGAGGCTGCTCACAAAGTCTCCCGCCATTCCGAGTGGGGCGGAAGAAGTTGGCCAGCCCCACCCCCCAAGGCTATAGCCCACCCGTTTTTGTGGCCTTTTTCCGCTGGACGAACTTGGCGCCCCGGCCTTCGGGAGGTTATTTTTGGGCGCGGCTGTGTCCGAGACCTATTTTTGGCGCACGAAGGCCGCTCGCAAAGTCTCGCGCCATTCCGAGTCCGGCGGACGAAGTTGGCCAGCCCCACCCCCCAAGGCTATAGCCCACCCGTTTTTGTGGCCTTTTTCCGCTGGACGAACTTGGCGCCCCAGCCTTCGTTTGGTTATTTTTGGGCGCGGCTTTGTCCGCGGCCTATTTTTGGCACACGGAGGCCGCTCGCAAAGTCTCGCGCCATTCCGAGTCCGGCGGACGAAGTTGGCCAGCCCCACCCCCCAAGGCTATAGACCACCCGTTTTTGTGGCCTTTTTCCGATGGACGAACTTGGCGCCCCGTCCTTCGGGCGGTTATTTTTGGGCGCGGCTGTGGCCGCGGCCTATTTTTTGCACATGGAGGCCGCTCGCAAAGTCTCGCGCCATTCCGAGTGGGGCGGAAGAAGTTGGCCAGCCCCACCCCCCAAGGCTATAGCCCACCCGGGTTTGTGGCCTTTTTTCCGATGGACGAACTTGGCGCCCCGGCCTTTGGGAGGTTATTTTTGGGCGCGGCTGTGTCCGAGACCTATTTTTGGCACACGGAGGCCGCTCGCAAAGTCTCGCGCCATTCCGAGTCCGGCGGACGAAGTTGGCCAGCCCCACCCCCCAAGGCTATAGCCCACCCGTTTCTGTGGCCTTTTTCCGCTGGACGAAATTGGCGCCCCGGCCTTCGGACGGTTATTTTTGGGCGCGGCTGTGTCCGAGGCCTATTTTTGGCACACGGAGGCCGCTCGCAAAGTCTCGCCCCATTCCGAGTCCGGCGGACGAAGTTGCCCAGCCCCACCCCCCAAGGCTATAGCCCACCCGTTTTTGTGGCCTTTTTCCGCTGGACGAACGTGGCGCCCCGGCCTACGGGCGGTTATTTTTGAGCGCGGCTGTGGCCGCGGCCTATTTTTGGCACACGGAGGCTGCTCGCAAAGTCTCGCGCCATTCCGAGTGGGGCGGAAGAAGTTGGCCAGCCCCACCCCCCAAGGCTATAGCCCACCCGTTTTTGTGGCCTTTTTCCGCTGGACGAACTTGGCGCCCCGGCCTTCGGGAGGTTATTTTCGGGCGCGGCTGTGTCCGAGACCTATTTTTGGCACACGGAGGCCGCTCGCAAAGTCTCGCGCCGTTCCGAGTCCGGCGGACGAAGTCGGCCAGCCCCACCCCCCAAGGCTATGGCCCACCCGTTTTTATGGCCTTTTTCCGCTGGACGAACTTGGCGCCCCGGCCTTCGGGCGGTTATTTTTGGGCGCGGCTTTGCCCGCGGCCTATTTTTGGCACACGGAGGGCGATCGCAATGTCTCGCGCCATTCCGAGTCCGGCGGACGAAGTTGGCCAGCCCCACCCCCCAAGGCTATAGCCCACCCGTTTTTGCGGCCTATTTCCGCTGGACGAACTTCGCGCCCCGGCCTCCGGGCAGTTATTGTTGGGCGCGACTGTGCCCGCGACCTATTTTTGACACACGGAGGCCGTTCGCTATGTCTCGCGCCATTCCGAGTCCGGCGGACGAAGTTGGCCAGCCCCACCCCCCAAGACTATAGCCCACCCGTTTCTGTGGCCTTTTTCCGCTGGACGAACTTGGCGCCCCGGCCTTCGGGCGGTTATTTTTGGGAACGACTGTGGCCGCGGCCTATTTTTGACACACAGAGGCCGTTCGCAATGTCTCGCGCCATTCCGAGTCCGGCGGACGAAGTTGGCCAGCCCCACCCCCCAAGACTATAGCCCACCCGTTTCTGTGGCCTTTTTCCGCTGGACGAACTTGGCGCCCCGGCCTTCGGGCGGTTATTTTTGGGCGCGGCTGTTCCCGCGGCCTATTTTTGACACACGGAGGCCGTTCGCAATGTCTCACTCCATTCTGAGTCCGCCGGACGAAGTTGCCCAGCCCCACCCCCCAAGGCTATAGCCTACCCGTTTTTGTGGCCTATTTCCGCTGGACGAACTTGGCGCCCCGGCCTCCGGGCGGTTATTGTTGGGCGCGGCAGTGCCCGCGGCCTATTTTTTACACATGGAGGCTGCTCGCAAAGTCTCGCGCCATTCCGAGTGGGGCGGAAGAAGTTGGCCAGCCCCACCCCCCAAGGCTATAGCCCACCCGTTTTTGTGGCCTTTTTTCCGCTGGACGAACTTGGCGCCCCGGCCTTTGGGAGGTTATTTTTGGGCGCGGCTGTGTCCGAGACCTATTTTTGGCACACGGAGGCCGCTCGCAAAGTCTCGCGCCATTCCGAGTCCGGCGGACGAAGTTGGCCAGCCCCACCCCCCAAGGCTATAGCCCACCCGTTTCTGTGGCCTTTTTCCGCTGGACGAAATTGGCGCCCCGGCCTTCGGGCGGTTATTTTTGGGCGCGGCTGTGTCCGAGGCCTATTTTTGGCACACGGAGGCCGCTCGCAAAGTCTCGCCCCATTCCGAGTCCGGCGGACGAAGTTGCCCAGCCCCACCCCCCAAGGCTATAGCCCACCCGTTTTTGTGGCATTTTTCCGCTGGACGAACGTGGCGCCCCGGCCTACGGGCGGTTATTTTTGGGCGCGGCTGTGGCCGCGGTCTATTTTTGGCACACGGAGGCTGCTCGCAAAGTCTCGCGCCATTCCGAGTGGGGCGGAAGAAGTTGGCCAGCCCCACCCCCCAAGGCTATAGCCCACCCGTTTTTGTGGCCTTTTTCCGCTGGACGAACTTGGCGCCCCGGCCTTCGGGAGGTTATTTTCGGGCGCGGCTGTGTCCGAGACCTATTTTTGGCACACGGAGGCCGCTCGCAAAGTCTCGCGCCATTCCGAGTCCGGCGGACGAAGTCGGCCAGCCCCACCCCCCAAGGCTATAGCCCACCCGTTTTTGTGGCCTTTTTCCGCTGGAGGAACTTGGCGCCCCAGCCTTCGTTTGGTTATTTTTGGGCGCGGCTGTGTCCGAGACCTATTTTTGGCACACGGAGGCCGCTCGCAAAGTCTCGCGCCATTCCGAGTCCGCGGACGAAGTGGGCCAGCCCCACCCCCCGAAGGCTATGGCCCACCCGTTTTTATGGCCTTTTTCGCTGACGAACTTGGCGCCCGGCCTTCGGGCGGTTATTTTGGGCGCGGCTGTGTCCGAGACCTATTTTTGGCACACGGAGGCCGCCGCAAAGTCTCACGCCATTCCGAGTCCGGGCGGACGGGCCACCCCACCCCCTTGGCTATAGCCCACCCGTTTTTGTGGCCTATTTCCGCTGGACGAACTTGGCGCCCCGGCCTCCGGGCGGTTATTGTTGGGCGCGGCAGTGCCCGCGGCCTATTTTTTACACATGGAGGCTGCTCGCAAAGTCTCGCGCCATTCCGAGTCCGGCGGACGAAGTGGGCCAGCCCCACCCCCCAAGGCTATAGCCCACCCGTTTTTGTGGCCTATTTCCGCTGGACGAACTTGGCGCCCCGTCCTTCGGGTGGTTATTTTTGGGCGCGGCTGTCCCCGCGGCCTATTTTTGGCACACGGAGGCCGCTCGTAATTTCTCGCGCCATTCCGAGTCCGGCGGACAAAGTTGGCCAGCCCCACCCCCCAAGGTTATAGCCCACCCGTTTTTGTGGCCTTTTTCCGCTGGACGAACTTGGCGCCCCGGCCTTCGGGCGGTTATTTTTGGGCACGGCTGTGCCCGCGGCCTATTTTTGGCACACGGAGGAAGCTCGCAAAGTCTCGCGCCATTCCGAGTCCAGCGGACGAAGTGGGCCAGCCCCACCCCCCAAGGTTATAGCCCACCCGTTTTTGTGGCCTTTTTCCGCTGGACGAACTTGGCGCCCCGGCCTTCGGGCGGTTATTTTTGGGCACGGCTGTGCCCGCGGCCTATTTTTGGCACACGGAGGAAGCTCGCAAAGTCTAGCGCCATTCCGAGTCGGGCGGACGAAGTTGGCCAGCCCCACCCCCAAGGCTATAGCCCACCCGTTTTTGTGGCCTTTTTCCGCTGGACGAACTTGGCGCCCCGGCCTGCGTGCGGTTCTTTTTGGGCGCGGCTGTGTCCGAGGCTCATTTTTGGCACACGGAGGCCGCTCGCAAAGTCTCGCGCCATTCCGAGTCCAGCGGACGAAGTGGGCCAGCCCCACCCCCCAAGGCTATAGCCCACCCGTTTTTGTGGCCTTTTTCCGCTAGACGAATTTGGTGCCCCGGCCTTCGGGCGGTTATTTTTTGGGGCGGCTGTGTCCGAGGCCTATTTTTGGCACACGGAGGCCGCTCGCAAAGTCTCACGCCATTTCGAGTCCGGCAGACGAAGTTGGCCAGCCCCACCCCCCAAGGCTATAGCCCACCCGTTTTTGTGGCCTTTTTCCGCTGGACGAACTTGGCGCCCCGACCTACGGGCAGTTATTTTTTGGCGCGGCTGTGTCCGAGACCTATTTTTGGCACACGGAGGCCGCTCGCAAAGTCTCACGCCATTCCGAGTCCGGCGGACGAAGTGGGCCACCCCCACCCGCCTTGGCTATAGCCCACCCGTTTTTGTGGCCTTTTTCCGCTGGAAGAACTTGGCGCCCCGGCCTTCGGGCGGTTATTTTTGGCGCTGTGGCCGCGCCTATTTTTGGTACACGGAGGCTGCTCGCAAAGTCTCGCGCCATTCTGAGTCCGCGGACGGTTGGCCAGCCCCACCCCCAAGGCTATAGCCCACCCGTTTTTGTGGCCTTTTTCCGCTGGACGAACTTGGCGCCCCGACCTACGGGCAGTTATTTTTTGGCACGGCTGTGTCCGAGGCCTATTTTTGGCACACGGAGGCCGCTCGCAAAGTCTCGCGCCATTCCGAGTCCGGCGGACGAAGTTGGCCAGCCCCACCCCCCAAGGCTATAGACCACCCGTTTTTGTGGCCTTTTTCCGATGGACGAACTTGGCGCCCCGTCCTTCGGGCGGTTATTTTTGGGCGCGGCTGTGGCCGCGGCCTATTTTTTGCACATGGAGGCCGCTCGCAAAGTCTCGCGCCATTCCGAGTCGGGCGGAAGAAGTTGGCCAGCCCCACCCCCCAAGGCTATAGCCCACCCGTTTTTGTGGCCTTTTTCCGCTGGACGAACTTGGCGCCCCGGCCTACGGGCGGTTATTTTTGGGCGCGGCTGTGCCCGTGGCCTATTTTGGGCACGCGGAGGCTGCTCGCAAAGTCTCGCGCCATTCCGAGTCGGGCGGACGAAGTTGGCCAGCCCCACCCCCCAAGGCTATAGCCCACCCGTTTTTGTGGCCTTTTTCCGCTGGACGAACTTGGCGCCCCGGCCTTCAGGCGGTTATTTTTGGGCGCGGCTGTGCCCGCGGCCTATTTTTGGCACACGGAGGCCGCTCGCAAAGTCTCGCGCCATTCCGAGTCCGGTGGACGAAGTTGGCCAGCCCCAGCCCCCAAGGCTATAGCCCACCCGTTTTTGTGGCCTTTTTCCGATGGACGAACTTGGCGCCCCGGCCTTCAGGCGGTTATTTTTGGGTGCGGCTGTGTCCGCGGCCTATTTTTGGCACACGGAGGCCGCTCGCAAAGTCTCGCGCCATTCCGAGTCCGGCGGACGAAGTTGGCCAGCCCCACCCCCAATATTATAGCCCGCCTGTTTTTGTGGCCTTTTTCCGCTGGACGAACTTGGCGCCCCGGCCTTCGGGCGGTTATTTTTGGGCTCGGCTGTGGCCGCGGCCTATTTTTGGCACACGGAGGCCGCTCCCAAAGTCTCGCGCCATTCCCAATCCGGTTGATGAAGTTGGCCAGCCCCACCCCCCAAGGCTATAGCCCACCCGTTTTTGTGGCCTTTTTCCGCTGGACGAACTTGGCGCACGGCCTTCGGGCGGTTATTTTTGGGCGCGGCTGTGCCCGCGGCCTATTTTTGGCACACGGAGGCCGCTCGCAAAGTCTCGCGCCATTCCGAGTCCGGCGGACGAAGTTGGCCAGCCCCACCCCTCAAGGCTATAGCACGCCCGTTTTTGTGGCCTTTTTCCGCAGGACGAACTTGGCGCCCCGGCCTTCGGGCGCTTATTTTTCGGCGCGGCTGTGCCCGGGGGCTATTTTTGGCACATGGGGGCCGCTCGCAAAGTCTCGCGCCATTCCGAGTCCGCGGACGAAGTTGGCCAGCCCCACCCCCAAGGCTATAGCCCACCCGCTTTTGTGGCCTTTTCCGCTGGACGAACTTGGCGCCCGGCCTTCGGGCGGTTATTTTTAAGGGCGCTGTGCCCGCGGCCTATTTTTGGCACACGGAGGCCGCCAAAGTCTCGCGCCATTCCGAGTCCGCGGACGGTTGGCCAGCCCCACCCTCAAGGCTATAGCACGCCTTTTTGTGGCCTTTTTCCGCAGGACGAACTTGGCGCCCGGCCTTCGGAAAGCGAGTGCGCGGCTGTGGCCGCGACCTATTTTTGGCACACGGAGGCCGCCGCAAAGTCTCGCGCCATTCCGAGTCCGGCGGACGAAGTTGGCCAGCCCCAGCCCCCAAGGCTATAGCCCACCCGTTTTTGTGGCCTTTTTCCGATGGACGAACTTGGCGCCCCGGCCTTCAGGCTGTTATTTTTGGGCGCGGCTGTGCCCGCCGCCTATTTTTGGCACACGGAGGCCGCTCGCAAAGTCTCGCGCCATTCCGAGTCCGGCTGAAGAAGTTGGCCAGCCCCACCCCACAAGGCTATAGCCCGCCTGCTTTTGTGGCCTTTTTCCGCTGGACGAACTTGGCGCCCGGCCTTCGGCGATTATTTTTCGGGCGCGGCTGTGCCTGGGCCTATTTTTGGCACATGGGGGCCGCAAAGTCTCGCCCATTCCGAGTCCGGCGGACGGTTGGCCAGCCCCACCCCATATTATAGCCCGCCTGCTTTGTGGCCTTTTTCCGCTCGGACGAACTTGGCGCCCGGCCTTCGGGCGGTTATTTTTGCTCGGCTGTGGCCGCGGCCTATTTTTACACGGAGGCCGCCACAAAGTCTCACGCCATTCCCAATCCGGTTGATGAAGTTGGCCAGCCCCACCCCCAAGGCTATAGCCCACCCGCTTTTTGTGGCCTTTTTCCGCTGGACGAACTTGGCGCCCGGCCTTCAGGTGGTTATTTTTGGGCGCCGCGTTCGCTGCCTATTTTTGGCACACGGACGCCGCCGCAAAGTCTCGCGCCATTCCGAGTCCGCGGACGAAGTTGGCCAGCCCCACCTCAAGGCTATAGCCCGCCTTTTGTGGCCTTTTTCCGCTGGACGAACTTGGCGCCCGGCCTTCGGGCGACATTTTTGCGCGCTGTGCCCGCTGGCTATTTTTGTCTCACGGAGGGCGCCGCAAAGTCTCGTCCCATTCCGAGTCCGGCGGACGAAGCTGGCCAGCCCCTCCCCCCAAGGGTATAGCCCACCCATTGTTTGGGCATTTTTGCGGCGGACGAACCTGGGGACGGGAACTTCGGGGGCTTATTTTTCGGCGCGGCTGTGCCCGCGGCCTATTTTTGTCACACGGAGGGTGCTCTCAAAGTCTCGTCCCATTCCGAGTCCGGCGGACGAAGTTGGCCAGCCCCTCCCCCCAAGGCTATAGCCCACCCATTTTTTGGGCATTTTTGCGGCGGACGAACTTGGGGACGGGAGCTTCGGGGGCTTATTTTTGGTCGCGGCTGTGCCCGCGGCGTATTTTTGGTAAACGGAGGGCGCTCGCAAAGTCTCGCCCCCTTCCGAGTCCGGACGAGTTGGCCAGCCCTCCCCAAGGCTATAGCCCACCCGTTTTTTGGGAATTTTTGCGGCGGACGAACTTGGGGACGGGACCTTTGGGGGCTTATTTTTGGTCGCGGTTGTGACCGCAGCCTATTTTTGGCACACGGAGGGCGCTCACAAAGTCTCGCCCCATTCCGAGTCCGGCGGACGAAGTTGGCCAGCCCCTCCCCCCAAGGCTATAGCCCACCCGTTTTTTGGGCATTTTTGCGGCGGACGAACTTGGGGACGGGACCTTCGGGGGTTTATTTTTTGACGCGGCTGTACCCGCGGCCTATTTTTGGCACACGGAGGGTGCTCGCAAAGTCTCGCCCCATTCCGAGTCCGGCGGACGAAGTTGGCCAGCCCCTCCCCCCAAGGCTATAGCCCTCCCGTTTTTTGGGCATTTTTGCGGCGGACGAACTTGGGGACGGGACCTTCGGGGGCTTATTTTTGGGTGTGGCTGTGGCCGCGGCCTATTTTTGGCACACGGAGGGCGCTCGCAAAGTCACGCCCCATTCCGAGTCCGGCGGACGAAGTGGGCCAGCCCCTCCTCCCAAGGCTATAGCCCACCTGTTTTTTGGGCATTTTTGCGGAGGACGAACTTGGGGACGGGACCTTCGGGGGCTTATTTTTGGGCGCGGCTGTGCCTACGGCGCATTTTTGGCACATGGACAGCGCTCGCAAAGTCTCGCGCCATTCCGAGTCCAGCGGACCAAGTTGGCCAGCCCCACCCCCCAAGGCTATAGCCCACCCGTTTTTGTGGCCTTTTTCCGCTGGACGAACTTGGCGCCCGCCTGGCGCTATTTTTGGGCGCGGCTGTGCCTCGCGGCCTATTTTTGGCACACGGAGGGCGCCGCAGTGTCGCCCCATTCCGAGTCCGGCGGACGAGTGGGCCAGCCCTCCCCTATAGCCCACCCGCTTTTGGGCATTTTTGCGGCGAACTTGGGGACGGACCTTCGGGGCTTATGTTTGGGCGCGCTGTACCCGCCCTATTTTAGGCACACGAAGCCGCCACAAAGTCTCGCCCATTCCGAGTCCGCGGACGAAGTGGGCCAACCCCTCCCCAAGGGTATAGCCCACCCGTTTTTGGGCATTTTTGCGGACGAACTTGGGGACTGGACCTTCGTGACTTATTTTTGGCACGGCTGTGCCCACGGCCTAATTTTGGCACACGGCTGGCGCCGCAACGCCTCACCCCATTCTGAGTCCGCGGACGGTTGGCCAGCCCCTCCCCCAAGGCTATAGCCCACCCGCTTGGGCATTTTTGCGCGGACGAACTTGGGGACGGGACCTCGGGGTTTATTTGACGCGGCTGTACCGCTGCCTATTTTTGGCACACGGAGGGTGCTCGCAGTCTCGCCCCATTCCGAGGCCGGCGGACGTTGGCCAGCCCTCCCCCAAGGCTATAGCCCTCCCGCTTTTGGGCATTTTTGGGCGGACGAACTTGGGGACGGGACCTTCGGGGCTTATTTTTGGGTGCTGTGCTCGCGGTCTATTTTTGGCACACGGAGGGCGCCGCAATGTCTCACCCCATTCCCAGTCCGGCGGACGATGTTGGCCAGCCCTCCCCAAGGCTATGGCCCACCCGTTTTGGGCATTTTTGCGCGGACGAACTTGGGGACGGGACCTTCGGGGCTTATTTTTAAGGCGCAGCTTAGCCGTGGCCTATTTTTGGCACACGGAGGGCGCCGCAGAGTCTAACCCCATTCCCCGCGGATTTGCTGGCCAGCCCCTCCCCCCAAGGCTATAGCCCACCCTTTTTTTGGGCATTTTTACGGCGGATGAACTTGGGGATGGGACCTTCGGGGGCTTATTTTTTGGCGCAGCTTAGGCCGCGGCCTATTTTTGGCACACGGAGGCCGTTCGCAAAGTCTCGCCCCATTCCGAGTCCGGCGGATTTGGCCAGCCCTCCCCAAGGCTATAGCCCACCCGTTTTTTGGGCATTTTTGAGGCGGACGAACTTGGGGACGGGACCGTCGGGGGCTTATTTTTGGGAGTGACATTGCCCGCAGCCTATTGTTTGCACACGGAGGGCGCTCGCAAAGTCTCACCCCATTCCGAGTCCGGCGGATGAAGTTGGCCAGCCCCTCCCCCCAAGGCCATAGCCCACCCGTTTTTTGGGCATTTTTAGCGGACGAACTTGGGGACGGGACCTTCAGGGGCTTATTTTTGGGTGCGCAGCCTATTTTTGGCACAAGGAGGCCGCTCGAAGGTCCTGGCCCCTTCGTCCGCCGCAAAAATGCCCAAAAAAGGGGTGGGCTATAGCCTGGGGGGGAGGGGCTGGCCAACTTCCTCCTCCCGACTCGGAATGGGGCGAGACTTTGCGAGCACCCTCCGTATGCCAAAAATAGGCCGCGGGAACAGCCGCGCCAAAAATAAGCCCCGAAGGTCCAGTCCCCAAGTTCGTCCGCAGCAAAAATGCCCAAAAAACGGGTGGGCTATAGCCTTCGTGGGAGGAGCTGGCCCACTTCGTCCGCCAGACTCGGAATGGGGCGAGACATTGCGAGCGCCCTCCATTTACCAAAAATAGGCCGCGGGCACAACCGCGCCCAAAAATAAGCCCCTGAAGGTCCCGTCCCCAAGTTCGTCTGCCGCAAAAATGCCCAAAAAACGGGTGGGCTATAGCCTTTGGGGGAGGGGCCAACTGGCCCGCCGGACTCGGAATGGGGTGAAACTTTGCGAGCACCCTCCGTGTGCCAAGGACGCGGGCACAGCCACGCCTAAGCACCCGACAGTCCCGTCCCCAAGTTCGTCCGCCGCAAAAATGCCCAAAAAACGGGTGGGCTATAGCCTTCGGGGGAGGGGCTGGCCAACATCGTCCGGAGGACTCGGAATGGGGTGAGACTTTGTGAGCGGCCTCCGTGTGCCAAAAATAGGCCACGGACACAGCCACGCCCAAAAATAAGCCCCGTGAGATCCCCTCCCAAGTTCGTCCGCCGCAAAATGCCCAAAAAGGGGTGGGTTATAGCCTTGGGGGAGGGGCTGGCTAACTCCGCGGACTCGGAATGGGGCGAGACTTTACGAGCGCCCTCCGTGTGCCAAAAATAGGCCGCGCCACAGCCGCGCCCAAAAATAAGCCCTGAAGGTCCCGCCCCAAGTTCGCCTGCCGCAAAATGGCTAAAAACGGGTGGGCTATAGCCTTGGGGGGAGGTGCTGGCCAACTTCGTCCGCCGGACTCGGAATGGGGTGAGACTTTGTGAGTGCCCTCCGTGTGCCAAAAATAGCGCGCCACAGCCGCGCCAAAAATAAGCCCTGAAGGTCCTGCCCCCAAGTTCGCCTGCCGCAAAATGGCTAAAAACGGGTGGGCTATAGCCTGGGAGGTGCTGGCCAACTTCGTCCGCCGGACTCGAAATGGGGCGAGACTTTGCGAGCGCTCCGTGCAAAAATAGTCCGCGGCACAGCCGCTAAGCCCCCGAAGGGCCTGTCCCTTGCTCCACAAAAATGCCCAAAAAATGGGTGGGCTATAGCCTCGGGGGGAGGGGCTGGCCCACTTCGTCCGCCGGACTGGGAATGGGGCGAGACTTTGCGAGCGCCCTCCGTGTGCAAAAAATAGGCCGCGGGCACAGCTGCGCCCAAAAATAAGCCCCCGAAGGTCCCATCCCCAATTTCGTCCGCCGCAAAAATGCTCAAAAAACGGGTGGGCTATAGCCTTGGGGGGAGGGGCTGGCCAACTTCATCCACCGGACTCGGAATGGGGCGAGACTTTACGAGCACCCTCCGAGTGCCAAAAATAGGAGGCGGGCACAGGCTCGCCCAAAAATAAGACCCCGAAGGTCCCGTCCCCAAGTTCGTCCGCCGCAAAAATGCCCAAAAAACGGTTGGGCTATAGCCTTGGGGGGAGGGGCTGGCCAACTTCGTCCGCCGGACTCGGAATGGGACGAGACTTGCGAGCACCTCCGTATGCCAAAATAGCCGCTGACACAACCGCGCCCAAAATAAGCCCCGCCCGCCCCAAGTTCGTCCGCCGCAAAATGCCCAAAACGGGTGGGCTAAGCAGCCTTGGGGGAGGGCTGGCCAACTCGCCTCGGACTCGAATGGGACGAGACTTTGCGAGCCCTCCGTGTGCCAAAATAGGCTACGGGCACAGCCACGCCAAAAATAAGCCCCAAGGTCCCGCCCTCAAGTTCGCCGCAAAAATACCCAAAACGGGTGGGCTATAGCCTTGGGGGAGAGATGGCCAACTTCGTCCGGACTCGGAATGGAGCGAGACTTTGCGAGTGCTCGTGTGCCAAAAATAGCCGTGGGCACAGCCGCGCCCAAAATAAGCCCCGAAGGTCCCGCCCCAAGTTCGTCCGCAAAATGCCCAAAAACGGGTGGGCAATAGCCTTGGGGGAGGGCCTGCTCCGCCGACTCGAATGGGACGAGACTTTGCGAGCGCCTCCGTGTGCCAAAAATATCCCGCAGGCACAGCTGCACCAAAATAAGCCCCCGAAGGTCCCCCCCAAGTTCCGGGCAAAAATGCCCAAAAAACGGGTGGGCTATTGCCTTGGGGGGAGGGGCTGTCCAACTTAGTCCGCCGGACTCGGTATGGGACGAGACTTTACGTGCACCATATGTGAGCCATAAATAGGCCGCGGGCACAGCAGCGCCCAAAATAAGCCCTTGAATGTCCCGTCCCAAGTTCGTCCGCAAAATGCCCAAAAACGGGTGGGCTATAGCCTTGGGGAGGGGCTGGCCAACTTCCGCCGGACTCGAATGGGGCGAGACTTTGCGAGTGCCTCCGTGTGCCAAAAAGTCCGCGGCACTGCCGCGACTTAAATAAGCCCCCGAAGGTCCCGGCCCCTAAGTTCGTCCGCTGCAAAAATGCCCAAAAACGGGTGGGCTTATAGCCTTGGAGGGAGGCTGGCCAACTTCGTCCGCCGGACTCGAATGGGGCGAGACATTGCGCGCCTCCGTGTTTCAAAAATAGGCCGCGGGCACAGCCGCGCCCAAAAATAAGCCCCCAAAGAGCCCGTCCCCAAGTTCGTCCGCCGCAAAAATTCCCAAAAATCGGGAGGGCTATAGCCTAGGCGGGAGGTGCTGGACAACTTCGGCCGCCTGACTCGGAAGGGGACGTGAGTTGTCGAGCACCCTCTGTGAGCCAAAAATAGGCCGCGGGCACAGCCGCGCCCAAAAATAAGCCCCCAAATGTCCCTTCCCCAAGTTCATCCGCCGCAAAAATGCCCAAAAACGGGTGGGCTATAGCCTTGGGGGGAGGGGCTGGCCGACTTCGTCCGCCGGACTCGAATGGGCGAGACTTACGAGCGCTCCGTGTGCCAAAAAATAGGCCGGGGTACAGCCGCACCCAAAAATAAACCCCCGAAGGTCCCGTCCCCAAGTTCGTCCGCCGCAAAAATGCCCAAAAAACGGGTGGGCTATAGCCTTCGGGGGAGGGAATGGCCAACTTCGTCCGCCGGACTCGGAATGAGACGAGACTTTGCCAGCGCCTTCCGTGTGCCAAAAATAGGCCGCAGGCACAGCCGCACCAAAATAAGCCCTCAAAGGTCCCGTCCCAAGTTCGTCCGCCGCAAAATGCCCAAAAAACGGGTGGGCTATATCCTTGGGAGGAGGGGCTGTCCAACTTCGTCCGCCGGACTCGGAATGGGACGAGACTTTACGAGCGCCCTCCGTGAGCCAAAAATAGGCCGCGGGCACAGCAGCACCCAAAAATAAGCGCCCGAATGTCCCGTCCCCAAGTTCGTCCGCTGCAAATGCCCAAAACGGGTGGGCTATAGCCTTGGGGAGGGCTGGCCAGCTTCGTCCCGGACTCGGAATGGGGCGAGACTTTGCGAGCACCTCCGTGTGCCAAAAATAGGCCGGGGCACTGCCGCGCACTTAAATAAGCCCCAAGGTCCGTCCCTAAGTTCGTCGCTGCAAAATGCCCAAAAGCGGGTGGGCTATAGCCTTGGAGGAGGGGTGGCCAACTCGTCCGCCGACTCCGGAATGGGGCGAGACATTGCGAGCACCCTCCGTGTGCCAAAAATAGGCCGCTGGCACAGCCACGCCAAAAATAAGCCCCGAAGAGCCCGTCCCCAGTTCGTCCCGCCGCAAAAATTCTAAAAACGTGTGGGCTATAGCCTTGGCGGGAGGTGCTGGCCAACTTCGGCCGCCGGACTTGGAATGGGACGAGACTTTGCGGCGCCTCCGTGAGCCAAAATAGGCCACGGGCACAGCCATGCCCAAAAATAAGCCCCGAATGTCCCTTCCCCAAGTTCGTCCGCCGCAAAATGCCTAAAACGGGTGGGCTATAGCCTTGGGCGGAGGGCTGGCCGACGTCCGCCGGACTCGAATGGGGCGAGACTTTACGAAGCGCTCCGTGTGCAAAAATAGGCAGGGCAGCCGTGCGCCCCGAAGGTCCTCCTTCGCCCGCCGCAAAATGCCAAAAACGGGTGGGCTATAGCCTTGGGAGGGCTGGCAGCCGGACTCGGAATGGGGCGAGACTTTGGGAGCGCCTTCGTGTGCCAAAATAGGATGCGGGCTCAGCCGCGCCCAAAAATAAGCTCCCGAAGGTCCTGCCCCAAGGCGCAAAAATGCCCAAAAGCGGGTGGGCTATAGGCCTTGGGGGAGGCTGGCCACCGTCCGCCGGACTGGAATGTGGCGAGACTTTTGCGAGTGCCCTCCGTGTGCTAAAAATAGGCCGGTCACTGCCGCGCCAAAAATAAGCCCTCAAGGTTCCGCCCCAAAGTTCGCCACTGCAAAAATGCCCAAAAACGGGTGGGCTTTGCCTTGGGAGGGTGGCCAACCGTCCGCCGGACTCGGAATGAGGTGAGACTTGCAGCACCTCCGTGTGCCAAATAACTGGGCACAGCCGCTTCCCAAAATAAGCTCCTCGACGGTCCCGTCCCCAAGTTCGTCCGCCGCAAATGCCCAAAACGGGTGGGCTATAGCCTTGGGAGGGGCTGGCCCGCTCTCGAATGGGGCGAGACTTTGCAAGCGCCTCGTGCCAAAAATAGGCCGCTGGCACAGCCGCTGTAAAAATAAGTCCCGAAGTTCCTCGCCACCATGTTAGTCCGCCGCAAAAATGCCCAAAAACGGGTGGGCTATAGCCTGGGAGGGGCTGGCTGTTCGCCGACTCGAATGGGCGAGACTTTGCAAGCGCCTCCGGTGCCAAATAGGCACAGCCGCGCCAAAATAAGTCCCGGTTCCCGCCACCATGTTCAGCAAATGCCCAAAAACGGGTGGGCTTTAGCCTGGGAGGCTTGGCTAACTTCGCCGCCGACTGGAATGGGGCGAGACTTTGCGAACGCCTCGGTGCCACAAATAAGCCGGCACAGCCGCACCCAAAAATAATCACCCAAGGTCCTGTCCTGTTCGTCCGCCGCAGTGCCTGGGAAACGGTGGGCCAGGCCTTGGGAGGGCTGGCTAACCGCCGACTCGAATGGGACGATACTGTCAGCACCGCGTGTGCCAAAAATAGGCTGCGGGCAGCCGCGCCTGTGGAATAAGCTCCCTCGAAGGTCCCGCCTCACCACCGTGCCCAAAAACGGTGGGCCAGGCCTTTGGGAGGGGCTGCCAGTTGCTGGAGCTCGAATGAGGCTAGGCGCTTCCTGTGCCAAAATAGGCCGCGCACAGCCGTAAAAAATAAGCTCAAGGTCCTGCCCCAGTTCATCCGCCGCAAAATGCCCAAAATGGGTGGGCCAGAGCCTTGGGGAGGGGCTGGCCAACTTTGTCCGCCGGAGGGAGCTTGGGCGCGGCAGTGACCGCGCTATTTTTGGCACACGGAGGGCGCTGCATAGTCTCGCCTCATTCCGAGTCCGGCGGACGAGTTGGCCAGCCCTCCCCAAGGCTATAGCCCACCCGCTTTCGGGGTATTCGGGCGGACGAACTTGGGGACGGGACCTTCGGGGCTTATTTTTGGGTGTGGCTGTTCCCGCAGCCTATTTTTGCACACGGAGGGCGCTCGCAAAGTCTCGCCCCATTCCGAGTCCGGCGGACGAAGTTGGCCAGCCTCTCCCCCCAAGGCTATAGCCCACCCGGTTTTTGGGAATTTTTGCGGCGGAAGAACTTGGGGACGTGACCTTCGGGGTATTATTTTTGGTGCGCCTGTGCCCGCCATTTTTTTGGCACACGGAGGGCGCCCGCATAGTCTCGCCTCATTCCGAGTCCGGCGGACGAATCTTAGCCCATCCCCCAAGGCTATAGCCCACCCGCTTGGGCATTTTTGCAGCTGATGAACTTGGGGAGGGGACCTTTGGGGGCTTATTTTTGGGTGCGGCTGTGCCTGCGTCTATTTTTGGCACACAGAGGGCGCTGCATAGTCTCGACTCCATTCCGAGTCCGCGGATTTGAACTTGGCCAGCCCCTACCCCAAAGGCTATAGCCCACCCGCTTTTTGCTGGGCATTTTACAAGGCATAACTTGGGGACGGACTTTCGGGGCTTATTTTTGGGCGTGCTCATGGTCTATTTTTGGTACACGGAGTGTGCTCGCAAAGTCTCGCCCATTCCGAGTCCGCGGGACGAGTTGGCCAGCCCTCCCCAACGCTATAGCCCACCCGCTTCTCGGGCATTTTGGCGGACGACTTGGGGACGGGACCTTCGGGGCTTATTTTTGGGCGCGGCTGTTCTCGCTGCCTATTTTTGGGACACGGAGGGCGCCGCGAAAGTCTCGCCCCATTCCGAGTCCGCGGACGCTGGTTGGCCAGCCCCTATCCCTGAAGGCTATAGCCCACCCGCTTTTGTGCATTTTTGCAAGGACGATTTAACTTGGGGACGGACCTTCGGGTCCTATTTTGGGCGCGGCTGTTCCTGCTGCCTATTTTTGCACACGGAGGAAGCTCGCAGTCTCGCCCATTCCGAGTCCGCGGACGAGGGCCAGCCTCCCAAGGCTATAGCCCACCTGCTTTTTTGGGCATTTTTATGGGAGGAATTGGGGACGGGACCTTCGGGGCTTATTTTTGGGTGTGGCTGTGCCCGCTGCCTATTTTTGGCATTACGGAGGGCGCCGCATAGTCTCGCCCCATTCCGAGTCCGGCGGACAAACTTGGCGAGCCCTCCCCCCAAGGCTATAGCCCACCCGCTTTTGGGCATTTTTGCGCGGACGAACGTGGGGACGGGACCTTCGGGATTATTTTTGCGCTGTGCCCGTCTATTTTTGGCACATGGAGGGCGCTCAAAATTTCGCCCCATTCCGAGTCCGCGGATTTAAGTTGGCCAGCCCCTCCCCCCAAGGCTATAGCCCACCCGTTTTTTTGGCATTTTGGCGGCGGACGAACTTGGGGACGGGACCTTCGGGCGGATATTTTTGAGTGCGGCTGTGGCGGCAGCCTATTTTTGGCACACGGAGGGCGCTCGCAAAGTCTCGCCATTCCGAGTCCAGCGACGAAGTTGGCCAGCCCTCCCTGCTGGCTATAGCCCACCCCTCCCAAGGCTATAGCCCACCCGCTTTTGGGAATTTTTGCGGACGAACTTGGGGACGGGACCTTCGGGGCTTATTTTTGGGCTACAGTTGTGCGCCGCCTATTTTTTGGCACACGGAGGGTTCTCGCAAAGTCTCGCCCATTCCGAGTCCGCGGACGAAGTTGGCCATCCCTCCCCAAGGCTATAGCCCACCCGCTTTTTTGGGCACTATTTTGCGGCGGGACGAACTTGGGGACGGACCTTCGCTTATTTTTGGGCGCAGCTGTGCCCGCGCCTATTTTTGGCACACGGAGGGCGCCGAAAATTCTCCGCCCATTCCGAGTCCGCGGACTTGGCCAGCCTCTCCCCAAGGCTATAGCCCACCCGCTTTTGGGCATTTTTGCGGCGGACGAACTTGGGGACGGGACCTTCGGGGGCTTATTTTTTGGCGCGGCTGTACCCGCGGCCGAATTTTGGCACACGGAGGGCACGTGCAAAGTCTCGCCCATTCCGAGTCAAAGGATTTGTTGGCTAGCCCTTCCCCAAGGCTATACCCACCCGTTTTTTGGGCATTTTTGCGGCGGACGAACTTGGGGACGGGACTTTTGGGGGCTTTATTTTTGGCCGTGGCTATGCCCGCAGCCTATTTTTGGCACACGTAGTGCGCTTGCAAAGTCTCGCCCCATTCCGAGTCCGGCGGACGAAGTGGGCGAGCCCCTCCCCCCAAGGCTATAGCCCACCCGTTTTCTGGGCATTTTTGCGGAGGACGAACTTGGGGACGGGACCTTCGGGGGCTTATTTTTGGGCGCGGCTGTTCCCACGGCCTATTTTTGGCACACGGAGGGCGCTCGCAATGTCTCGCCCCATTCCGAGACCGGCGGATTTGGTTGGTAAGACCCTCCCCAAGGCTGCAGCCCACCCATTTTTTTCGGGCATTTTCAAGGCGGATGAACTTGGGGACGGGACCATCGGGGCTTATTTTTGGGTACGGCTGTGCCGCGCCTATTTTTGGCACACGGAGGGCGCCGCATAGTCTCGCCCTATTCCGAGTCCGCGGACGGTTGGCCAGCCTCCCCCAAGGCTATAGCCCACCCGCTTGGGCATTTTTGCATGGGCGGACGAACTTGGGGACGGGACCTCGGGGCTTATTTTTGGGCTCGGCTGTACCCGCAGCCTATTTTTGGCACACGGAGGGCACTATCAAAGTCTCGCCCATTCCGAGTCCGCGGATTTGTTGGCCAGCCCTCCCCCAAGGCTATAGCCCACGCTTTTGGGCATTTTTAAGGGACGAACTTGGGGACGGGTCTTCGGGGCTTATTTTTGGCGTGGCTGTGCCTGCAGCCTATTTTTGGCACACGGAGTACGCTTGCAAAGTCTCGCCCCATTCCGAGTCCGCGGATTTGGGGCCAGCCCTCCCCCAAGGCTATAGCCCCACCCGCTCGGGCATTTTTGTGGAGGGACGAACTTGGGACGGGACCTTCGGGGCTTATTTTTGGGCTCGGGCGGTTCCCACGGCCTATTTTTGGCACACGGAGGGCGCTCGCAGTCTCGCCCATTCCGAGACCGGGCGGGACGGTGGGCCACCCTCCCCCAAGGCTACAGCCCACCCATTTTTTGGGCATTTTTATGGGCGGATGAACTTTTGGGACGGGACCTTCGGGGCTTATTTTTGGTACGGCTGTGCCGCGCCTCATTTTTGGCACACGGAGGGCGCGATAGTCCAGCCCCATTCCGAGTCCGCGGATCTTGGCCAGCCCTCCCCAAGGCTATAGCCCACCCGTTTTTTGGGCATTTTTGCGGCGGACGAACTTAGGGACGGGACCTTCGGGGGCTTATTTTTGGGCGCGGCTGTACCCGCAGCATATTTTTGGAACACGGAGTGCACTATCAAAGTCTCGCCCCATTCCGAGTCCGCGGATTTGTTGGCCAGCCCTCCCCCAAGGCTATAGCCCACCCATTGGGCATTTTAAGGCGGACGAACTTGGGGACGGGACCTTCGGGGGCTTATTTTTGGCGTGGCTGTGCCCGCAGCCTATTTTTGGCACACGGAGTGCGCTTGCAAAGTCTCGCCCCATTCCGAGTCCGGCGGACGAAGGGCCAGCCCCCCCCAAGGCTATAGCCCACCCGCTCGGGCATTTTTGCGAGGACGAACTTGGGGACGGACCTTCGGGGCTTATTTTTGGGCTCGGCGGTTCCCACGGCCTATTTTTGGCACACACGGAGGGCGCCGCAAAGTCTCTTCGCCCCATTCCGAGACCGGCGGACGGCTTGGCCAGACTCTCCCCAAGGCTACAAAGACACCCATTTTTGGGCATTTTTGCGATGAACTTTGGGACGGACCTTCGGGGCTTATTTTTGGGTACGGCTGTGCGCGCCTATTTTTGGCACACGGAGGGCGCCGATAGTCTAGCCCCATTCCGAGTCCGCGGACGAACTTGGCCAGCCCTCCCCAAGGCTATAGCCCACCCGCTGGGCATTTTTATGCGGCGGACGAACTTGGGGACGGGACTTCGGGGCTTATTTTTGACGCGCTGTGCCTGGGGCCTATTTTTGGCACACGGAGGGCACTTGCAAAGTCTTCCCCATTCCGAGTCCGCGGACGGTTGGCCTGCCCATCCCCCTAAGGCTATAGCCCACCCGCTTGGGCATTTTTGCGGGACGAACTTGGGGACGGAAATTCGGGCTTATTATTGCGCGGCTGTGCGCTGCCTATTTTTGGCACACGGAGGGCGCCGCAAAGTCTCGCCCCATTCCGAGTCCGCGATTTAGGCGGCCCGCCACCCCCAAGGCTATAGCCCACCCGCTTTTGGGCATTTTAGCGCGGACGAACTTGGGGACGGGACCTTCGGGGGCTTATTTTTGCGTGTGGCTGTGCCTGCGGTCTTTTTTGGCACACGGAGGCGCCGACAGTCTCGCCTCATTCCGAGTCCGCGGACAAACTTGGCCAGCCCTCCCCCAAGGCTATAGCCCACCCGCTTTTGGGCATTGGCGGACGAACTTGGGGACGGGACCTCTGGGATTATTTTGGCGCGCTGTGCCCGCGGCCTATTTTTGGCACATGGAGGGCGCTCAAAAATTCTCGCCCCATTCCGAGTCCGGCGGACAAACTTGGCCAGCCCCTCCCCCCAAGGCTATAGCCCACCCGTTTTTTGGGCATTTTGGCGGCGGACGAACTTGGGGACGGGACCTTCGGGAGCATATTTTTGAGTGCGGCAGTGTCTGCAGCCTATTTTTGGCACACGGAGGGCGCTCACAAAGTCTCGCCGCATTCCGAGTCCAGCGGACGAAGTTGGCCAGCCCCTCCCCCCAAGGCTATAGCCCACACCTCCCCCGAAGGCTATAGCCCACCCGGTTGTTGGGAATTTCATGACGAACTTGGGGACGGGACCTTCGGGGCTTATTTTTTGTGCCCGCCAGCCTATTTTTGGCACACGGAGGGTTCTCGCAAGGTCTCGCCCCATTCCGAGTCCGGCGGACTTGTTGGCCATCCCTCCCCAAGGCTATAGCCCACCCGCTTTTGGGCAATTTTGCGCGGACGAACTTGGGGACGGGACTTCGGGGCTTATTTTTGGCGCAGCTGTGCCTGCCTATTTTTGGCACACGGAGGGCGCCAAAATTTCGCCCCATTCCGAGTCCGGCGGACGGTTGGCCAGCCCTCCCCCAAGGCTATAGCCCACCCGCTTTTGGGCATTTTTGCGGCGGACGAACTTTGGGGACGGGACCTTCGGCTTATTTGCGCGCTGTACCACGCCTATTTTTGGCACACGGAGGGCACTTGCAAAGTCTCGCCCCATTCCAGTCAGGCGGATTTGTTGGCCAGCCCTCCCCAAGGCTATACCCACCCGCTTTTTTGGGCATTTTTGCGGCGGACGAACTTGGGACGGGACTTTTTGGGGCTTTTATTTTTGGCCGTGGCTATGCTCGCAGCTCATTTTTGGCACACACGTAGGCGCTTGCAAAGTCTCGCCCCATTCCGAGTCCGCGGATTTAAGGCGCAGCCCTCCCCCAAGGCTATAGCCCACCCGCTGGGCATTTTTGCGGAGGACGAACTTGGGGACGGGACCTTCGGGGCTTATTTTTGGGCGCGCCCGCCGCCATTTTTGGTACACGGAGGGTGCTCGCAATGTCTCGCCCATTCCGAGTCCGCGCGACGAGTTGGCCATCCCTCCCCCAAGGCCATAGCCCACCCGCTTTTGGGCAATTTTGCACGAAACTTGGGGACGGGACCTTCAGGGGCTTATTTTTGGGCGCAGCTGTGCCCGCGCCTATTTTTGGCACACGGAGGGCGCCAAAATTCGCCCCATTCCGAGTCCGCGGACGGTTGGCCAGCCCTCCCCCAAGGCTATAGCCCACCCGCTTTTTTGGGCATTTTTATGCGGACGAACTTGGGGACGGGACTCGGGGCTTATTTTTGGGCGCGCTGTACCAAGGCCTATTTTTGGCACACGGAGGGCACTTGCAAAGTCTCGCCCATTCCGAGTCAGGCGGATTTGAAGTTGGCCAGCCCTCCCCCAAGGCTATACCCACCCGCTGGGCATTTTGCGGACGAACTTGGGGACGGACTTTGGGGGCTTTATTTTTGGCCGTGGCTATGCCCGCAGCCTATTTTTGGCACACGAGGCGCTTGCAAAGTCTCGCCCCATTCCGAGTCCGGCGGATTATGGGCGCAGCCTCTCCCCAAGGCTATAGCCCACCCGCTTCCGGGCATTTTTGCGGAGGACGAACTTGGGGACGGGACCTTCGGGGCTTATTTGGGCGCGGCTGTTCCCACAGCCTATTTTTGGCACACGGAGGGCGCGCAATGTCTCGCCATTCCGAGACCGGCGGACGAAGCTTGGCCAGACCCTCCCCAAGGCTGCAGCCCACCCATTTTTTGGGCATTTTTACGGATGAACTTGGGGACGGGACCTTCGGGGCTTATTTTTTTGTACGCTGCTGCCTATTTTTGGTACACGGAGGGCGCCGCATAGTCTCGCCCATTCCGAGTCCGCGGACGAAGTTGGCCAGCCCCTCCCCCAAGGCTATAGCCCACCCGCTTTTCGGGCATTTTTGCGGCGGACGAACTTGGGGACGGGACCTTCGGGGGCTTATATTTGTACGCGGCTGTACACGCAGACACTTTTTGGCAAACTGAGGGCACTATCAAAGTCTCGCCCCATTCCGAGACCGGCGGACGAAGTGGGCCAGCCCTCCCCAAGGCTATAGCCCACCCGCTTTTGGGCATTTTTGCGGGACGAACTTGGGGACGGGACCTTCGGGGCTTATTTTTGGCGCTGTACCCGCAGCCTATTTTTGGCACACGGAGGGCACTATCAAAGTCTCGCCCCATTCCGAGTCCGGCGGACGAACTTGGCCAGCCCCTCCCCCCAAGGCTATAGCCCACCCGCTTTTTGGGCATTTTTGACGAACTTGGGGTCGGGTCGTTCGGGGTCTTATTTTTTGTGGCGGCTGTGTCCGTTGCCTATTTTTGGCACACGGAGGGCACTTGCAAAGTCTTCCCCCATTCCGAGTCCGGCGGACGAAGTTGGCCTGCCCATCCCCCCAAGGCTATAGCCCACCCGCTTTTGGGCATTTTTGCGGCGGACGAACTTGGGGACGGAAATTCGGGCTTATTATTGGGCGTGGCTGTGCCCGCGCCTATTTTTGGCACACGGAGGGCGCCGCAAAGTCTCGCCCCATTCCGAGTCCGCGGACGGGTGGGCTCCGCCCCACCCCCAAGGCTATAGCCCACCCGCTTTTGGGCATTTTAGCGGCGTGACGAACTTGGGGACGGGACCTCGGGGCCTATTTTTGGGCGCCACTGTACCTGCGCCTATTTTTGGCACACGGAGGGCGCTTCGTAATGTCTCGCCCCATTCCGAGTCCGCGGACGGTTGGTCAGCCCTCCCCAAGGCTATAGCCCACCCGCTTTTGGGCATTTTTGCTGCGGACGAACTTGGGGACGGACCTCGGGGCTTATTTTTGGGCGCGCTGTGTCCACGGCCTATTTTTGGCACACGGAGGTCGCCAGAAGTCTCGCCCCATTCCGAGTCCGCGGACGGTTGGTCAGCCCCCAAGGCTATAGCCCACCCGCTTTTTTGGGCATTTTCTCGGCGGATCGAACTTGGGGACGGACCTTCGGGCCTTATTTTTGGGCGCGGCTGTGACCGCAGCCTATTTTTGGGTACACGGAGGGCACTGAAAGTCTCGCCCATTCCGAGTCCGCGGATTTGTTGGTCAGCCTCCCAAGGCTATAGCCCACCCGCTTTTTGCGCATTTTTGCTGCGGATCGAACTTGGGACGGGACCTTCGGGCCTTATTTTGGGCGCTGTGCCCACGCTATTTTTGGCACACGGAGGGTGCTCGAAGTTTCACTTCATTCCGAGTCCGGCGGATTTGTTGGTCAGCCCCCCAAGGCTATAGCCCACCCGCTTTTGGACATTTTTGCGGCTGACGAACTTGGGGACGGGACTCGGGGCTTATTTTGGGCGCGTTGTGTCCGCAGCCTATTTTTGGTACACGGAGGGTTCTCGCAAAGTCTCGCCCCATTCCGAGTCCGGCGGACGAAGTTGGCCATCCCCTCCCCCCAAGGCTATAGCCCACCCGTTTTTTGGGCAATTTTTACGGCGGACGAACTTAAGGATGGGACCTTCGGGGGCTTATTTTAGGGCACGGCTGAGCCCGCGGCCTATTTTTGGCACACGGAGGGCGCCGCAGTCTCGCCTCATTCCGAGTCCGCGACGGATTGGCCAGCCCTCCCCCACGGCTATAGACCACCCGTTTTTGGGCCATTTTTGCGGCGGACGAACTTGGGGACGGGACCTTCGGGCGCTTGTTTTTGGATGCGGCTGTGCCCGCGGCCTATTTTTGGCGCACGGAGGGCGCTCGCGAAGTCTCGCCCCATTCCGAGTCCGGCGGACGAAGTTGGCCAGACCCTCCCCGCAAGGCTATAGCCCACCCGCTTTTGGGCATTTTTGCGGGACGAACTGGGGGACGGACCTTCGGGCGCTTTATTTTTGGACGCGGCTGTGCCCGCAGCCTAGTTTTGGCACACGGAGGACGCCGCAAAGTCTCGCCCATTCCGAGTCCGCGGATTTGTTGGCCAGCCCTCCCCAAGGCTATAGCCCACCCGCTTTTTGGGCATTTTTGCAAGGCGACGAACTTGGGGACGGATCCTTCGGGCACTTGTTTTTGGGTATGGCTGTGCCTCGCGCCTAGTTTTGGCACACACGGAGGGTGCCTGGGAAGTCTCGCCCATTCCGAGTCCGCGGATTTTGGCCAGCCCTCCCCAAGGCTATAGCCCACCCGTTTTTGGGCATTTTTGCGGCGGACGAACTTGGGGACGTGACCTTCGGGAGCTTATTTTTGGGTGCGGATATGCCCGCAGCCTATTTTTGGCAGACGTAGGGCGCTCGTAATGTCTCGCCCCATTCCGATTCCGGCGGACGAAGTTGGCCAGCCCCTCCCCCCAAGGCTATAGCCCACCCGTTTTTTGGGCATATTTGCGGCGGACGAACTTGGGGACGGGACCTTCGGGCGCTTGTTTTTGTGCGCGCTGTGCCGCTGCCTATTTTTGGCACACGGAGGGAGTCGCAAAGTCTCACCCCATTCCGAGTCCGGCGGATTTGGCGGGCCAGCCCCTCCCCGGCCATAGCCCACCCGCTTTTGGCCAATTTTGCGGCGGACGAACTTGGGGACGGGACCTTCGGCACTTATTTTGTGCGCGCTGTGCACGCGGCCTATTTTTGGCACACGGAGGGAGCTCCAAAGTCTCGCCCCATTCCGAGTCCAGCGGATTTGGCCAGCCCCTCCCCCAAGGCTATAGCCCACCCTCCCCAAGGCTATAGCCCACCTGCTTTTTGGGCATTTTTGCAAGTGACGAACTTGGGGACGGACCTTCGGCGCTTTGTTTTTGGGTACGGCTGTGCCCGCGCCTAGTTTTTGGTACACGGAGGGTGCCTGAAAGTCTCGCCCCATTCCGAGTCCGGCGGACGGTTGGCCAGCCCTCCACCCAAGGCTACAGCCCACCCATTTTTGGGCATTTTATGGATGAACTTGGGGACGGACCTTCGGGGCTTATTTTGGCACGGCTGTGCGCGCCTATTTTTGGCACACGGAGGGTGCTCGCATAGTCTCGCCCCATTCCGAGTCCGCGGATTTGTCTTGGCCAGCCCCTCCCCCAAGGCTATAGCCCACCCGCTTTTGGGCATTTTTGCTAAGGATTAACTTGGGGACGGGACCCTTCGGGGCTTATTTTTGGCGTGGCTACAGCCCATGGCCTATTTTTGTCACACGGAGTGCACTTGCAAAATCTCGCCCATTCCGAGTCCGGGCGGACGAAGTGGGCCAGCCTCCCCCAAAGGCTATAGCCCACCCGCTGGGCATTTTTGGGAGGACGAACTTGGGGACGGACTTTTGGGCTTTATTTTTGGGCGTGCTGTGCAGCCTATTTTTGGCACACGGAGGCGCTTGCAAAGTCTCGCCTCATTCCGAGTCCGCGGACGGTGGGCCAGCCTCTCCCCAAGGCTATAGCCCACCCGTCGGGCATTTTTGGAGGACGAACTCTGGGGACGGACCTTCGGGGCTTATTTTTGGGCGCTGTGCCTGTGGCCTATTTTTGGCACATGGAGGGTGGTCGTAAAGTCTCGCCCCATTCCGAGTCCGCGGACGGTTGGCCAGCCCATCTCCCCAAGGCTATAGCCCACCCGCTTGGGCATATTTGGAAGAACTTGGGGACGCGAAATTCGGGGCTTATTATTGGGCGCGAAGGTGTGCCTGGGTGGCCTATTTTTGGCACACGGAGGGCGCTCGCAAAGTCTCACCCCATTCCGAGTCCGCGGATTTGTTGGCCCGCCTGCCCCCAAGGCTATAGCCCACCCGCTTTTGGGCATTTTTGCGGCGGACGAACTTGGGGACGGGACCTTCGGGGCTTATTTTTAAGGGCAGCTTGTGCCGCCATTTTTGGCACACGGAGGGTTCTCGCAAAGTCTCGCCCATTCCGATTCCGCGGACGTTGGCCATCCCTCCCCAAGGCTATAGCCCACCCGCTTTTTGGGCAATTTTTGCGGACGAACTTGGGGACGGGACCTTCGGGGCTTATTTTTGGGAGCAGCTGTGCCCAAGGTCTATTTTTGGCACACGGAGGGCGCTGAAAATTCTCGCCCATTCCGAGTCCGGCGGACGGTTGGCCAGCCCTCCCCAAGGCTATAGCCCACCGGTTTTTTGGGCATTTTTGCGGGCGACGAACTTGGGGACGGGACCTTTCAGGGGCATATTTTTCGTACGGCAGTGTCCGCAGCCTATTTTTGGCACACGGAGGGCGCGTAAAGTCTCGCCGCATTCCGAGTCCGCGGATTTAGGTTGGCCAGCCTCCCCCCAAGGCTATACCCACCTGCTTTTGGGCATTTTTGCGCGGACGAACTTGGGGACGGGACCTCGGGGCTTAGTTTTGGCGCGCTGTACCATGCCTATTTTTGCACACGGAGGGCACTTGCAAAGTCTCGCCCCATTCCGAGTCGGACGGTTGGCCAGCCCTCCCCCAAGGCTATACCCACCCGCTTTTGGGCATTTTTAAGCGGACGAACTTGGGGACGGGACTTTGGGTGCTTTATTTTTGCCGTGGCTATGCCCGCAGCTCTATTTTTGGCACACGGAGTGCGCTTGCAAAGTCTCGCCCATTCCGAGTCCGCGGAGGAAGTGGGCCAGCCCTCCCCCAAGGCTATAGCCCACCCGCTCGGGCATTTTTGCGGGGGTCGAACTTGGGGACGGGTCCTTCGGGGGTTTATTTTTGGGCGCGGCTGTTCCTTCGGCCTTTTTTTGGCACACGGAGGGCGCTCGCAAAGTCTCGCCCAATTCCGAGACCGGCGGGATTAGTTGGCTGCAGACCTCCCCAAGGCTACACCCACCCATTTTTGGGCATTTTGCGGCGGATGAACTTGGGGACGGACCTTCGGGGCTTATTTTTGGGTACTGTGCCGCTGCCTATTTTTGGCACACGGAGGGCGCCGCATAGTCTCGCCCATTCCGAGTCCGCGACGGTTGGCCAGCCCCTCCCTGCAAGGCTATAGCCCACCCATTTTTCGGGGTATTTTTGCGGGCGGACGAACTTGGGGACGGACCTTCGGGGCTTATTTGGGCGCGGCTGTACCCGCAGCCTATTTTTGGCACACGGAGGGCACTATCAAAGTTCGCCCCATTCCGAGTCCGGCGGACGAAGTTGGCCAGCCCTCCCCAAGGCTATAGCCCACCCGCTTTTGGGCATTTTTGCGGCGACGAACTTGGGGACGGGACTTTCGGGGCTTATTTTTTGGTGTGGCTGTGCCCGCAGCTCATTTTTGCACACGGAGTGCGCTTGCAAAGTCTCGCCCATTCCGAGTCCGCGGACGGTGGGCCAGCCCCTCCCCAAGGCTATAGCCCACCCGCTCGGGGCATTTCATGAGGACGAACTTGGGACGGACCTTCGGGGCTTATTTTTGGGCTCGGCGGTTCCACGGCCTATTTTTGGCACACGGAGGGCGCCGCAAAGTCTCGCCCCATTCCCGAGACCGGCGGACGAAGTTGGCTGCACCTCCCCCAAGGCTACAGCCCACCCATTTTTGGGCATTTTGCATGGATGAACTTTGGGACGGGACCTTCGGGGGCTTATTTTTGGGAACGGCTGTGCCGCCGCCAATTTTTGGCACACGGAGGGCGCTCATAGTCTAGCTCCCATTCCGAGTCCGCGGATTTACTTGGCCAGCCCTCCCCAAGGCTATAGCCCACCCGTTTTTTGGGCATTTTTGCGGCGGACGAACTTGGGGACGGGACCTTCGGGGGCTTATTTTTGGGCGCGGCTGTACCCGCAGCCTATTTTTGGCACACGGAGGGCACTATCAAACTCTCGCCCCATTCCGAGTCCGGCGGACGAAGTTGGCCAGCCGCTCCCCCCAAGGCTATAGCCCACCCGTTTTTTGGGCATTTTTGCGGCGGACGAACTTGGGGACGGGACTTTCGGGGGCTTATTTTTTGGCGTGGCTGTGCCCGCAGTCATTTTTGCACACGGAGGCGCTTGCAAAGTCTCGCCCATTCCGAGTCCGGGATTTAGTGGGCCAGCCTCTCCTGCTATAGCCCACCCGTCGGGCATTTTTTCATGGAGGACGAATTGGGGACGGACTCGGGCTGGGGTTTATTTTTGGGCTCATGGGCGGTTCCTACGGCCTATTTTTGGCACACGGAGGGCGCGCAAAGTCTCGCCCCATTCCGAGACCGGCGGACGGTTGGCCAGACCTCCCCAAGGCTACAGCCCACCCATTTTTTGGGCATTTTTGGGCGGATGAACTTTTGGGACGGGACCTTCGGGGCTTATTTTTGGCTGGGCCGTGCGCCTATTTTTGGCACACGGAGGGCGCCGCAGAGTCCTCGCCCCATTCGAGTCCGCGGACGAATCTGGCCAGCTCCCCTCCCCAAGGCTATAGCCCACCCGCTTTTGGGCATTTTTGCGGCGGACGAACTTGGGACGGACTCTTCGGGGCTTATTTTTGCTGGCAGTTGTGCCTGTGGGCCTATTTTTGGCACACGGAGGGCGCCGCAAATTCGCCCATCCCGAGTCCGCCGTGGAAGTTGGCCAGCCCATCCCAGCTTTTGGGCATTTTTGCATGGACAACTTGGGGACGGGACCTCGGGGCTTATTTTTGGGTACGCTGTGCCTCGCTGCCTATTTTTGGCACACTTGGAGGGCGCCGCAGATTCTCGCCTCATTCCGAGTCCGGGATTTCTGGCCAGCTCCTCCCTAAGGCTATAGCCCACCCGCTTTTTGGGCATTTTGCGGACGGGGGATGGGAAATTGGGCTTATTATTGGGCTGTGCCTGCGTATTTTTTTGGCACACGGAGGGCGCTCGCAAAGTCTCTCCCCATTCCGAGTCCGGCGGACGAAGTTGGCCAGCCCCTCCCCCCAAGGCTATAGCCCACCCGTTTTTTGGCCATTTTTGCGGCGGACGAACTTGGGGACGGGACCTTCGGGCCTTTATTTTTGGGCACGGCTGTGTCTGCGGCCTATTTTTGGCACACGGAGGGCACTCGCAAAGTCTCGCCCCATTCCGAGTCCGGCGGACGAAGTTGGCCAGCCCCTCCCCCCAAGGCTATAGCCCACCCGCTTTTGGGCATTTTTATGACGAACTTGGGGACGGGAAATTCGGGCTTATTATTGGGCGTGGCTGTGCCTGCGGTATATTTTTGGCTACACGGAGGGCGCCGCAAGAGTCTCTCCCCATTCCGAGTCCGCGGATTTGTTGGCCAGCCTCCCCCAAGGCTATAGCCCACCCATGCTTTTGCCATTTTTATGCGACGAACTTGGGGACGGACCTTCGGCCTTTATTTTTGGGCACGGCTGTGTCTGCGGCCTATTTTTGGCACATTGACGGAGGGCGCCGCAGTCTCGCCCCATTCCGAGTCCGGGCGGATTTGGTTGGCCAGCCCTCCCCAAGGCTATAGCCCACCCGCTTGGCCATTTTGCGCGGATTTAACTTGGGGACGGGACTCGGGTTTTATTTTTGGGCACGGGCTGTGTTCGCGGCCTATTTTTGGTACACGGAGGCCGCCGCAAAGTCTCACCTCCCATTCCGAGTCCGCGGACGAAGTTGGCCAGCCCTTCTCGCAAGGCTATAGCCTTCCACCCGCAGGATTTGGCATGGACGAACTTGGGGATGGGTCCTTCGGTGCTTGTTTTTGGTACGGCTGTGCCTGCGTCCTCATTTTTGGCACACGGAGGGCGTTCGTAATGTCTCGCCTGCCCGGAGTCCGGCGGACGAAGTTGGCCAGCCCCTCCCCAAGGCTACAGCCCACCCGCTTTTTGGGGCATTTTCATGGGCGGACGAACTTGGGGATGGGTCCTTCGGTGCTTGTTTTGGGCACGGCTGTGCCCGCGTCTAGTTTTGCACACGGAGGGTGCTCGGAACTCGCCCCATTCCGGAGTCCCCATGGGCGGTTGGCCAGCCCTCCCCAAGGCTATAGCCCACCCGCTGGGCATTTCGTATGACGAACTTGGGGACGTGACTCTTCGAGCTTATTTTTGGGCGCGGATATGCCTGCTGCCTATTTTGGCACACAGAGGGCACTCAGAAGTTCTCGCCCATTCCGATTCCGGCGGATTTGTTGGCCAGCCCTCCCCCAAGGCTATAGCCCACCTGCTGCATATTTGGCGGACGAACTTGGGGACGGGACCTTCGGCGCTTGTTTTTGGGCGCAAGCGATGTGCCTCATTTTTTGCACACGGAGGGAGCTTCAAAGTCTCACCCCATTCCGAGTCCAAGCGACGGTTGGCCAGCCCCTCCCCCAAGGCTATAGCCCACCCGCTTTTGGCCAATTTTGGCGGCGGACGAACTTGGGGACGGGACCTTCGGGCACTTTATTTTGTGCGGCTCTGCACGCGCCATTTTTGGCACATGGAGGCGCCGCAAAGTCTAGCCCCATTCCGAGTCCGCGGATTTAGTTGGCCAGCCCCCTCCCCAAGGCTATAGCCCACCCGCTTTTTGGCCATTTTATGCGGACGGAACTTGGGGACGTGGACCTTCGGCCTTTATTTTTGGGCACGGCTGTGTTCATGCGGTCTATTTTTGGCACACGGAGGGCACTCGCAAAGTCTCGCCCCATTCCGAGTCCGCGGATTTAGTTGGCCAGCCCTCCCCAAGGCTATAGCCCACCCGCTTTTGGCCATTTTTGCGGCGGACGAATCTTGGGGACGGGGACCTTCGGGCGCTTTGTTTTGATGCGGCTGTGCTCAAGGCCTATTTTTGGCGCACGGAGGGCGCTCGCAAAGTCTCGCCCCATTCCGAGTCCGCGGACGGTTGGCCAGCCCTCTCCTGCAAGGCTATAGCCCACCCGCTTTTTGGGGATTTTTGGCGGCGGACGAACTGGGGGACGGGACCTTCGGCGCCATTATTTTTGGACGCGGCTGTGCCCGCAGCCTAGTTTTGGCACACGGAGGACGCCGCATAGTCTAGCCTCATTCCGAGTCCGGCGGATTTGGCCAGCCCTCCCCCAAGGCTATAGCCCACCCGTTTTTTGGGCATTTTTGCGGCGGACGAACTTGGGGATGGGTCCTTCGGGTGCTTGTTTTTGGGTACGGCTGTGCCCGCGGCCTAGTTTTGGCACACGGAGGGTGCTCATAAAGTCTCGCCCCATTGCGAGTCCGCGGGGCCAGCCTCCTCCCCAAGGCTATAGCCCACCCGTTTTTTGGGCATATTTGCGGCGGACGAACTTGGGGACGGGACCTTCGGGCGCTTGTTTTTGGGCGCGACTGTGCCCACGGCCTAGTTTTGGCACACGGAGGGTGCTCGTAAACTCTCGCCCCATTCCGAGTCCGGCGGAGGAAGTTGGCCAGCCCCTCCCCCCAAGGCTATAGCCCACCCGTTTTTGGGCATATTTGCGGCGGACGAACTTGGGGACGTGACTCGGAGCTTTATTTTTGGGCTGATATGCCTGCAAGGTCTATTTTTGCACACGGAGGGCGCTGAAAGTCTCCGCCCCATTCCGATTCCGCGGACGATTTAGTTGGCCAGCCCTCCCCAAGGCTATAGCTCACCCGCTTTTGGGCATACTTGCGGCGGACTTAACTCTGGGGACGGGACCTCGGGCGCTTTTGTTTTTGGGCGCGACTTGTGCCCGCGTCTATTTTTGGCACACGGAGGGAGCTCGAAAGTCTCACCCCATTCCGAGTCCGGCGGACGCAGTTGGCCAGCCCCTCCCCCCAAGGCTATAGCCCACCCGTTTTTTGGCCAATTTTGCGGCGGACGAACTTGGGGACGGGACCTTCGGGCACTTATTTTGTGCGCGGCTCTGCACGCGGCCTATTTTTGGCACACGGAGGCGCTCGCAAAGTCTCGCCCCATTCCGAGTCCGCGGGATTTAGTTGGCCAGCCCTCCCTGTGCCAAGGCTCCCACCCGCTTGGCCATTTTTGGGCGGACGAACTTGGGGGACGGGACCTTCGGCCTTTATTTTTGGGCACGGCTGTGTCTGCGGTCTATTTTTGGCACACGGAGGGCACTCCGCAGTCTCGCCCATTCCGAGTCCGCGGACGGTTGGCCAGCCCTCCCCCAAGGCTATAGCCCACCCGCTTTTGGCCATTTTTGCGGCGGACGAACTTGGGACGGGACCTTCGGGCGCTTGTTTTTGATGCGGCTGTGCCTGCGTCTATTTTTGGCGCACGGAGGGCGCCGCAAAGTCTCGCCCCATTCCGAGTCCGGCGGACGGTTTGGCCAGCCCTCCCCGCAAGGCTATAGCCCACCCGCTTTTTGGGGATTTTTGCGGCGGACGAACTGGGGGACGGACCTTTCGGGCGCTATTTTTGGACGCTGCCGTGCCCAGCTCTAGTTTTGGCACACGGAGGACGCCGCATAGTTCTAGCCCCCATTCCGAGTCCGCGGACGAGGTTGGCCAGCCCTCCCCAAGGCTATAGCCCACCCGCTTTTGGGCATTTTTGCGGCGGACGTAACTTGGGGATGGGTCCTTCGGGTGCTTGTTTTGGGCGGCAGTGCCTGCTCTAGTTTTGGCACACGGAGGGTGCCTCATAAAGTCTCGCCCCATTCCGAGTCCGCGGATTTGTTGGCCAGCCCTCCCCCCCAAGGCTATAGCCCACCCGCTTTTTTGGGCATATTTGCAGCGACGAACTTGGGGACGGGACCTTCGGGCGCTTGTTTTTGGGCGCGACTGTGCCCGCGCCTAGTTTTGCACACGGAGGGTGCCTGTAAACTCGCCCCATTCCGAGTCCGCGGGGATTTGCTGGCCAGCCCTCCTCCAAGGCTATAGCCCACCTGCTGGGCATTTTTGGCGGCGGACGAACTTGGGGACGACCTCCGAGCTTATTTTTAAGGGCGCGGATATGCCTGCGCCTATTTTTGGGCACACGGAGGGCGTCAGAAGTCTCGCCCATTCCGATTCCGCGGATTTAGTTGGCTACAGCCCTCCCCAAGGCTATAGCCCACCCGCTTTTGGGCATATTTGGCGCGGACGAACTTGGGGACGGGACCTCGGGCGCTTGTTTTGGGCACGACTGTGCCCGCGTCTATTTTTGGCACATTAATGAGGGAGCCTCTCGCAGTCTCACCTCATTCCGAGTCCGGCGGATTTAGTTGGCCAGCCCCTCCCCAAGGCTATAGCCCACCCGCTTTTTGGCCAATTTTGCGGCGGACGAACTTTGGGGACGGGACCTTCGGGCACTTATTTTGTGCGCGCTCTGCACGCGGCCTCATTTTTGCACACGGAGGCGCTGCAAAGTCTCGCCCCATTCTGAGTCCGGCGGATTTAGTTGGCCAGCCCCTCCTGGAAGGCTATAGCCCACCCGCTTTTTGGCCATTTTTAAGTGGCGGATTTAACTTGGGGACGGGACCTTCGGCCTTTATTTTTGGGCAACGGCTGTGTCTGCGTCTCATTTTTGGCACACGGAGGGCACTCCAGCAAAGTCTCGCCTCATTCCGAGTCCGCGGAAGTTGGCCAGCCCTCCCCAAGGCTATAGCCCACCCGCTGGCCATTTTCGGCGACGAACTTGGGGACGGACCTTCGGGCGCTTGTTTTGGATGCGGCTGTGCCCGGCCTATTTTTGGCGTGACGGAGGGCGCCGCAGTCTCGCCCCATTCCGAGTCCGCGGACGAAGTTGGCCAGCCTCTCCCCGCAAGGCTATAGCCCACCCGTTTTTTGGGGATTTTTGCGCGGACGAACTGGGGACGGGACCTTCGGCGCTATATTTGGACGCGCTGTGCCTGAGCTCTAGTTTTGGCACACGGAGGACGCCGCATAGTCTAGCCTCATTCCGAGTCCGCGGATTTGCTGGCCAGCCCCTCCTCCCCAAGGCTATAGCCTCCACCCGCTTTTGGGCATTTTTGGTATGGACGAACTTGGGGATGGGTCCTTCGGGTGCTTGTTTTGCACGGCTGCCTGCGGCTGCTAGTTTTGGCACACGGAGGGTGCTCATGGCAGTCTCGCCTCATTCCGAGTCCGCGGATTTGCTGGCCAGCCCCTCCCCAAGGCTATAGCCCACCCGCTTTTGGGCATTTTTGCGGCGTGACGAACTTGGGGACGTGACCTTCGGGAGCTTATTTTTGGCGTGATATGCCCGCGGTCTATTTTTGGCACACGGAGGGTGCTCAGAAGTCTCGCCCCATTCCGATTCCGCGGACGAAGTTGGCCAGCCCCTCCCCCAAGGCTATAGCCCACCCGCTTTTGGGCATATTTATAAGCGGCGACGAACTTGGGGACGGGACCTTCGGGCGCTTGTTTTTGGGCGCGACTGTGCCCGCGCCTCATTTTTGGCACACACGGAGGGAGCCTCGCAAAGTCTCACCTCATTCCCTTGAGTCCGGCGACGAAGTTGGCCAGCCCTCCCCAAGGCTATAGCCCACCCGCTTTTTGGCCAATTTTGCGGGCGGACGAACTTGGGGACGGACCTTCGGCACTTATTTTGTGCGCTGCTCTGCACGCTGCCTATTTTTGGCACACGGAGGGAGCTCGCAAAGTCTCGCCCATTCCGAGTCCAGCGGACGAAGTTGGCCAGCCCTCCCCAGGCTATAGCCCACCCGCTTTTTGGGCATTTTTAAGCGGCGGACGAACTTGGGGACGTGACCTTCGGAGCTTATTTTTGGCGCGGTTATGCCCGCGTCTATTTTTGGTACACGGAGGGCGCCAGAAAGTCTCGCCCATTCCGATTCCGGCGGACTTTAGCTGCCAGCCCTCCTCCGCAAGGCTATAGCCCACCCGCTTTTGGGCATATTTGCGCGGACGCAATCTCTGGGGACGTGGACCTTCGGGCCCTTATTTTTACGGCTGTGACCGCTGCCTATTTTTGGCAAACGGAGGGCGCCGTAAAGTCTCACCCCATTCCGAGTCCGGGCGGTCGGCTAGCCAGCCCTCCCCCAAGGCTATAGCCCACCCGCTTTTTGGCCATTTTTGCGGCGGACGAACTTGGGGACGGGACCTTCGTGAGTGTATTTTTGGGTAAGGGCTAGTCCGCGCTCATTTTTGGCACGCAGAGGGCGCCGCAGTCTCGCCCACTCCTGAGTCCGCGGATTTGTTGGCCAGCCTTCTCCCCTAAGGCTACAGCCCACCCGCTTTGGGCATTTTTGCGTGGACGAACTTGGGGACGGGACCTTCGGCGCTTATTTTTGGGAAGTGCTGTTCGCGCCTATTTTTTTGCACACGGAGGGTGCTTGCAAGTCTCGCCGTATTCCGAGTCCGGGCGGATTTTAGTTGGCCAGCCCCTCTCCCCAAGGCTATAGCCCACCCGCTTTTTTGGGCATTTTTGCGCGGACGAACTTGGGGGATTTGGATCTTAGGCCGCTTTGTTTTGGCTGCCAGACCGTGGCCATTTTTGCCCACGGAGGGCGCTTTGCAAAGTCTCGCCCATTCCGAGTCCGCGGATTTGCGAGTTGGCCAGCCCTCCCCGCAAGGCTATAGCCCACCGCATTTTGGGTGCAAGCGGATTTAACTGGGGGACGTGGACCTTCGGGCGCTTATTTTTGGATGCGGCTGTGCTCATGACTAGTTTTGGCACACGGAGGGCCCTCGCAAAAGTCTCGCCCCATTCCGAGTCCGCGGACGAAGCTTGGCCAGCCCTCCTCCAAGGCTATAGCCCACCCGCTTTTGGGCATTTTTATGCGGCGACGAACTTGGGGACGGGACAGTCGGGCGCTTGTTTTTAAAAATGGGTACGGCTGTGCCTGCGGCCTAGTTTTGGCACACGGAGGGTGCTCGTGAAAGTTTCGCCTATCTGACTCGCGGACGGTTGGCCAGCCCTCCCCCAAGGCTATAGCCCACCTGCTGGGCATTTTTTGCGGCGGACAAACTGGGGACGTGACCTTCGGCGCTATTTTTGGGCGCTGATGTGCCTGCTGCCTATTTTTGCAATACACTGGAGCTCGCAAAGTCTCGCCCATTCCGAGTCTCGGCGGATGAAGTTGGCCAGCCCCTCCCCCCTAGGCTATAGCCCACCCCTCCCCCCAAGGCTATAGCCCACCCGTTTTTTGCGCATTTTTGCGGTGGACGAACTTGGGACGGGACCTTCGGGCGCTATTTTTGGGCGCGGTGTGCCCGTGGCCTATTTTTGCACACAGAGGTCGCTTGCAAAGTCTCGCCCTATTCCGAGTCCGCAGACGGCTGGGCCAGCCTCCCCAAGGCTATAGCCCACCCGCTTTTGGGCATTTTGCGGCGGACGAACTTGGGGACGGGATCTTAGGCAGGCTTGTTTTTGGCGCGGCTGTGCCTGCGGGTCTATTTTTGGCACACGGAGGGCGCTCGCAAAGTGTCGCCCATTCCGAGTCCGGCGGACGATGGCCAGCCCTCCCCTCGGCCATGGCCCACCCGCTTTTGGGCATTTTGGCGCAGACGCACCTTGGGACGGGACTTCGGGCGCTTATATTTGATCGCAGCTGTGCCCGCGCCTATTTTTGGCACACAGAGGGTGCTCGCAAAGTCTCGCCCATTCCGAGTCCGGCGGACGAAGTTGGCCAGCCCTCCCCGCAAGGCTATAGCCCACCCGCTGGGCATTTTTGCATTTTTATGGACGAACTTGGGGGCGGGACCTCGGCACTTGTTTTTGGGTACGGCTGTGCCTGCGCGTTTATTTTTGGCACACAGAGGGCACTGTAGTCTCGCCCATTCACTCGGGCGGATGAAGTTGGCCAGCCCTCCCCAAGGCTATAGCCCACCTGCTTTTTGGGCATTTTTGCGGCGGACTTTGTCTTGGGGACGGGACCTTCGGGCTTATTTTGGGTACGAAGCTGTGCCGCGTCTATTTTTGGTACACACGGAGGGCGCCGCATAGTCTGCCCCATTCCGAGTCCGGCGGACGAAGTTAGCCCCTCCCCCAAGGCTATAGCCCACCCGCTTGGGCATTTTCATGCGGACGAACTTGGGGACGGACCTTCGGGGCTTATTTGGCGCGGCTGTACCCGCAGCCTATTTTTGGCACACGGAGGGCACTATCAAAGTCTCGCCCATTCCAGTCGGGCGGATGAAGTTGGCCAGCCCTCCCCCAAGGCTATAGCCCACCCGCTTTTGGGCATTTTTGCTGCGGACGAACTTGGGGACGGGACCTTCGGCACTTATATTTGGGCGCGGCTGTGCCCACGGCCTATTTTTGCAGGAAGGCGCTCGCAAAAATCGCCCCATTCCGAGTCCGCGGACGAAGTGGGCCAGCCCTCCCAAGGCTATAGCCCACCCGCTTTTGGGCATTTTTGTGGACGAACTTGGGGACGGGACCTCGGCGCTTATTTTTGGGCCAGCTCTGGCCTATTTTTGGCAAGTAGGGCGCCGATAGTCTCGCAAATTCCGAGTCCGCGGACGAAGTTGGCCAGCCCTCCCCAAGGCTATAGCCCACCCGCTTTTTGGGCATTTTGCGCTGACGAACTTGGGACGGGACCTTCGGCGCCTATTTTGGGCGCGGCTGTGCCCGCGCTCATTTTTGGCACACGAGGGCACTCGCAAAGTCTCGCCCATTCCGAGTCCGCGGACGAAGTTGGCCAGCCCCCCCAAGGCTATAGCCCCACCCGCTTTTTTCGGCATTATTGCATAAGGCGACGAACTTGGGGACGGGACCTTTGGGTGCTTGTTTTTAGGCGCGGCTCTGCCCACGGCCTATTTTTGGCACACGGGAGGAGTTCAGAAAGTCTCGCCCCATTCCGAGTCCGGCGGACGAAGTTGGCCAGCCCCTCCCCCCAAGGCTATAGCCCACCCGTTTTTTGGGCATTTTTACGGCGGACGAACTTGGGGACGGGACCTTCGGACGCTTATTTTTGGGAGCGGCTTTGCCCGGAGCCTATTTATGGCACACGGAGGGCGCTCGGAAAGACTCGCCCCATTCCGAGTCCGGCGGACGAAGTTGGCCAGCCCCTCCCCCCAAGGCTATAGCCCACCCGTTTTTTGGTCATTTTTGCAGCGGACGAACTTGGGGACGGGACCTTCGGGCCCTTTTTTTTGGGTGTGGCTGTGGCCACGGCCTATTTTTGGCACACGGAGGCCGCTCGCAAAGTCTCGCCCCATTCCGAGTCCGGCGGACGAAGTTGGCCAGCCCCTCCCCCCATGGCTATAGCCCACCCATTTTTTGGGCATTTTTGCGACGGACGAACTTGGGGACGGGACCTTCGGGCCCTTTTTTTTGGGTGCGGCTGTCCCCGCGGCCTATTTTTGGCACACGGAGGCCGCTCGCAAAGTATCACCCCATTCCGAGTCCGGCGGACGAAGTTGGCCAGCCCCTCCCCCCAAGGCTATAGCCAACCCGTTTTTTGGGCATTTTTGCGGCGGACGAACTTGGGGACGGGACCTTCGGGCACTTATTTTTGGGCGCGGCTGGGGCCGCAGCCTATTTTTGGCACCCGGAGGGCGCTCGGAAAGTCTCGCCCCATTCCGAGTCCGGCGGACGAAGTTGGCTAGCCCCTCCCCCCAAGGCTATAGCCCACCCGTTTTTTGGGCATTTTTGCGGCGGACGAACTTGGGGACGGGACCTTCGGGCACTTATTTTTGGGCGCGGCTGGGGCCGCAGCCTATTTTTGGCACCCGGAGGGCGCTCGCAATGTCTCGCCCCATTCCGAGTCCGGCGGACGAAGTTGGCCAGCCCCTCCCCCCAAGGCTATAGCCCACCCGTTTTTTGGGCATTTTTATGGCGACGAACTTGGGACGGGACCTTCGGGCGCTTTATTTTTGGGCGCGCTGTGCTCAAGGGCCTATTTTTGTTACAAGGGTGCTCGTGAAGTCTCGCCCCATTCCGAGTCCGGGGACGAAGTCGGCCAGCCCCTCCCCCCAAGGCTATAGCCCACCCGTTTTTTGGGCATTTTTACGGCGGACGAACTTGGGGACGGGACCTTCGGGCCCTTATTTTTGGCCGTGGTTGTGCCCGCAGCCTATTTTTGGCACACGGAGGGTGCTCGCAAAGTCTCGCCCCATTCTGAGTCCGGCGGATGAAGTTGGCACAGCCCTCCCCCAAGGCTATTGCCCACCCGCTTTTGGGCATTTTACGGCGGATGAACTTGGGGACGGGACCATCGGGTGCTTATTTTTGGGCGCGCTGTTCCCACAGCCTATTTTTGGTACACGGAGGGCGCCGCAAAGTCTCGCCCATTCCTGAGTCCGCGGATTTGGTTGGCTAGCCCTCCCCAAGGCTATAGCCACCCGCTTTTTTGGGCATTTTTGCGGCGGACGAACTTGGGGACGGGACCTTCTGGCACTTATTTTTAGGCGCGCTGGGGCCGCAGCCTATTTCTGCACCCGGAGGGCGCCGCAGTCTCGCCCCATTCCGAGTCCGCGGACGAAGTTGGCCAGCCCTCCCCAAGCTGCTATAGCCCACCCGTTTTGGGCATTTTGGCGGACGAACTTGGGGACGGACCTCGGGCACTTATTTTGGGCTCAAGCTGTGCTCGTGGCCTATTTTTGGCACACGAAGGGTGCTCGCAAAGTCTCGCCCATTCCGAGTCCGGCGGATTTGTCGCCAGCCCTCCCCAAGGCTATAGCCCACCCGTTTTTTGGGCATTTTTACGGCGGACGAACTTGGGGACGGGACCTTCGGGTACTTATTATTGGGTACGGCTGGGGCCGCAGCCTATTTTTGGCACCCGGAGGGCGCTCGCAAAGTCTCGCCCCATTCCGAGTCCGGCGGACGAAGTCGGCCAGCCCCTCCCCCCAAGGCTATAGCCAACCCGCTTTTGGGCATTTTTGGCGGACGAACTTGGGGACGGGACCTTCTGGCGCTATTTTTGGGCGCGGCTGTGCTCGCGGCCTATTTTTGGCACACGAAGGGTGCTCGCAAAGTGTCGCCCATTCCGAGTCCGCGACGAAGTCGGCCAGCCCTCCCCAAGGCTATAGCCCAAACCGCTTTTGGGCATTTTACGGCGGACGAACTTGGGGACGGGACCTCGGCGCTTGCCGGGCTGCGCCTCAGCCTATTTTTGGCACACGGAGGGTGCCTGCAAAGTCTCGCCCCATTCCGAGTCCGCGGACGGTTGGCTAGCCCTCTCCCCAAGGCTATAGCCCACCCGTTTTGGGAATTTTTGTATGGACGAACTTGGGGACGGAACCTTCGGGCGCTTGTTTTGGGCGCAGCTGTGCCCACGGCCTATTTTTGGCACATGGAGGGCGCTGCAAAGTCTCGCCCCATTCGAGTCCGGCGACGAAGTTGGCCAGCCCTCCCCCATGGCTATAGCCCACCCATTTTGTGGGCATTTTTATGCGACGGAAACTTGGGGACCGGACCTTCGGGCCCTTTTTTTGGCGCAGCTGTGCCCAAGCGTCTATTTTTGGCGCACGGAGGCCGCCGCAGTATCGCCCCATTCCGAGTCCGCGGACGGTTGGCCAGCCCTCCCCAAGGCTATAGCCAACCCGCTTTTGGGCATTTTGCGGCGGACGAACTTGGGGACGGGACCTTCGGGCCCTTGTTTTTAAGCGCGGCTGTGCCCGTGGCCTATTTTTGGCACACGGAGGGCGCCGCAGTCTCGCCCCATTCCGAGTCCGCGGACGTTGGCCAGCCCTCCCCCAAGGCTATAGCCCACCCGCTTTTGGGAATTTTTGCGGCGGATTTAACTTGGGACGGGACCTTCGGGTGCTTGATTTTGGGCGCAACTGTGCCTCGCTGGCTATTTTCGGCACACGGAGTGCGCTCTCAAAGTCTCGCCCCATTCCGAGTCCGCGGACGAAGCGGGCCAGCCCCTCCCTGCTATAGCCCACCCGCTTGGGCATTTTTACTACGGACGAACATGGGGACGGGACGCTCGAGCGCTTATTTTTGCCGCGGCTGGGGCCGCAGCTCATTTTTGGCACCCGGAGGGCGCCGCAAAGTCTCGCCCATTCCGAGTCCGGCGGACGGTTGGCTCGCCTCCCTAAGGCTATAGCCCACCCGCTTTTGGGAATTTTTGTGGCGGATTTAATTTGGGGACGGGACCTTCGGGCCTTTTTTTTTTGGTGTGGCTGTGGCCACGGCCTATTTTTGGCACACGGAGGCCGCCGCAAAGTCTCGCCCCATTCCGAGTCCGCGGACGGTTGGCCAGCCCTCCCCCATGGCTATAGCCCACCCATTTTTGGGCATTTTTGCGACGGATTCTTGGGGACGGACCTTCGGGCTCTTTTTGGGTGCGGCTGTCCCCGCGCTCATTTTTGGCACACGGAGGCCGCCGCAAAGTATCACCTCATTCCGAGTCCGCGACGGGTTGGCCAGCCTCCCCAAGGCTATAGCCAACCCGTTTTGGGCATTTTTACAGGCGGACGAACTTGGGGACGGACCTTCGGCACTTATTTTTGGGCGCGCTGGGGTCAGCCTCATTTTTGGCACCCGAGGGCGCTGAAAGTTCGCCCCATTCCGGAGTCCGCGGACGAAGTTGGCTAGCCCCTCCCCAAGGCTATAGCCCACCCGCTTTTGGGCATTTTGCGGACGAACTTGGGACGGGACCTTCGGCACTTATTTTTGGGCGCGGCTGGGGCCGCAGCCTATTTTGGCACTTGGAGGGCGCTGCAATGCCCTCGCCTCATTCCGAGTCCGGCGACAGCCAGCCCTCCCCTGCTATAGCCCACCCGCTTTTGGGCATTTTGCGACGAACTTGGGGACGGGACCTTCGGGCGCTTTATTTTTGGGCGCGGCTGTGCTCGCTGACTATTTTTGTTACACGGGTGCCTGTAAGTCTCGCCCATTCCGAGTCCGGGGCGGACGAAGTCGGCCAGCCCTCTCCCAAGGCTATAGCCCACCCGCTTTTGGGCATTTTTACGGGCGGATTTACTTGGGGACGGGACCTTCGGGCCCTTATTTTTGGCCGTGGTTGTGCCCGCAGCCTATTTTTGGCACACGGAGGGTGCTCGCAAAGTCTCGCCCCATTCTGAGTCCGGCGGATGAAGTTGGCCAGCCCCTCCCCCCAAGGCTATTGCCCACCCGTTTTTTGGGCATTTTTACGGCGGATGAACTTGGGGACGGGACCATCGGGTGCTTATTTTTGGGCGCGGCTGTTCCCACAGCCTATTTTTGGTACACGGAGGGCGCTCGCAAAGTCTCGCCCCATTCCGAGTCCGGCGGACGAAGTTGGCTAGCCCCTCCCCCCAAGGCTATAGCCCACCCGTTTTTTGGGCATTTTTGCGGCGGACGAACTTGGGGACGGGACCTTCGGGCACTTATTTTTAGGCGCGGCTGGGGCCGCAGCCTATTTCTGGCACCCGGAGGGCGCCGCAAGTCTCGCCCATTCCGAGTCCGGCGGACGGGTTGGCCAGCCCCCTCCCCAAGGCTATAGCCCACCCGCTTTTGGGCATTTTGGCGGACGAACTTGGGGACGGGACCTTCGGGCACTTATTTTTGGGCTCGGCTGTGCTCGTGGCCTATTTTGCATTGACGGCGGTGCTCTGCAGTCTCGCCCCATTCCGAGTCCGGCGGATTTAAGTCGGGTTAGCCCCTCCCCAAGGCTATAGCCCACCCTGCTGGGCATTTTTACGGCGGACGAACTTGGGGACGGGACCTTCGTACTTATTATTGGGTACGGCTAGCCGCAGCTCTATTTTTGGCACCCGGAGGGCGCTGCAGAAAGTCTCGCCCCATTCCCGAGTCCGGGGCGGACGAAGTTGGCTGGGCAGCCCTCCCCCAAGGCTATAGCCCACCCGCTTTTTGGGCATTTTTGCGGCGGACGAACTTGGGGACGGGACTTCTGGCGCTTATTTTGGCGCGCTGTGCTCGGGCCTATTTTTGGCACACGGCGGGTGCTCGTGCAGTCGCCCCATTCCGAGTCCGGCGGACGAGAGTCGGCCAGCCCTCCCCCAAGGCTATAGCCCAACCGCTTAAGGGCATTTTACGGCGGACGAACTTGGGGACGGGACCTTCGGCGCTATTTTGGCAGCTGCGCCGCAGCCTATTTTTGGTACACACGGAGGGTGCTCGCAAAGTCTCGCCCCATTCCGAGTCCGGCGGACGAGTTGGCTAGCCTCCCCCAAGGCTATAGCCCACCCGTTTTGGGAATTTTTGTGGCGGACGAACTTGGGGACGGAACTTCGGGCGCTTGTTTTGGGCGCAGCTGTGCCCACGGCCTATTTTTGGCACATGGAGGGCGCTCGCAGTCTCGCCCCATTCCGAGTCCGCGGACGGATTGGCCAGCCCTCCCCCATGGCTATAGCCCCACCCATTTTGTGGGCATTTTTGCATGACGAACTTGGGGACCGGACCTCTGCCCTTTTTTTTGGCGCAGCTGTGCCCGCTGGGTCTATTTTTGGCGCACGGAGGCCGCCGCAGCAAGTCGCCCCATTCCGAGTCCGCGGACGAAGTTGGCCAGCCCCTCCCCCAAGGCTATAGCCAACCTGCTTTTTTTTGGGCATTTTTATGGCATGGCGAACTTTGGGGACGGGACCTTCGGGCCCTTGTTTTGGGCGCGGCTGTGCCCGTGGCCTATTTTGGCACACGGAGGCGCCGCAAGTCTCGCCCATTCGAGTCCGGGCGACGAAGTTGGCCAGCCCTCCCCAAGGCTATAGCCCTGCTTTTTGGGAATTTTTGCGGCGGACGAACTTGGGACGGGACCTTCGGGTGCTTGATTTTGGCGCAACTGTGCCCGCGCCTCATTTTTTGGCCACACGGAGTGCGCTCTCAAAGTCTCGCCCCATTCCCGAGTCCGGCGGACGGGGCCAGCCCTCCCCAAGGCTATAGCCCACCCGCTTTTTGGGCATTTTTACGGCGGACGAACATGGGGACGGGACGTCGAGCGCTTATTTTGGCCGCGCTGGGGCCAGCAGCCTATTTTTGCACCCGGAGGGCGCCGCAAAGTCTCGCCCCATTCCGAGTCCGGGGCGGACGAAGTTGGCTCGCCTCCCCTAAGGCTATAGCCCACCCGCTTTTTTGGGAATTTTTGGGCGGACGAACTTGGGGACGGGACCTTCTGGGCGCTTATTTTTGGCGCGGCTGGGGCCGCAGCTCATTTTTGGCACCCGGAGGGCGCTGCAAAGTCTCGCCCATTCCGAGTCCGGCGGACGGCTTATCGGCCGCCTCCCTAAGGCTATAGCCCACCCGCTTTTGGGGGAATTTTGTGGGCGGACGAACTTGGGGACTGGGACCTTGGTAGCTTTTTTTTTGGGCGCGCTGTGACAGCGGCCTATTTTTGTACACGGAGGGTGCTCGCAAAGTCTCGCCCATTCCGAGTCCGCGATTCTGCTGATCAGCCAGCGCCCCTCCCCTTCTAAGGCTATAGCTCCAAACTTTTTTGTGCATTTTTGCTGTGGACGAACTTGGGGATGGGACCTTCGGGCTCTTCTTTTTGGGCGCAGCTGTGCCCACGGCCTATTTTTGGCACATGGAGGGCGCTCGCAGTCGCCTGCCTCAGTCCGCGGGAGTTGGCCAGCCCTCCCATGGCTATAGCCTACCCATTTTGCTGGGCATTTTTATGACGCGACGAACTTGGGAAACGGACCTTCGGGCCCTTTTTTTTTTGGCTGTGACCGCGGCTATTTTTGGCACTAAAGTATCATTCAAGTCCGCGGATGGCGGAGTTGTTAAGCCAGCCCTCCCAAGGCTATAGCCAACCCGCTTTTTTGGGCATTTTTGGGCGGACCCGAACTTTAATCAGGGGACGGGACCTTCGGGCGCTGTTTTTGGGTAATACGACTGTGCTCGCGGCCTATTTTTGGCACACGGAGGGCGATCGCAAAGTCTCGCCTGCCCGAGTCCGCGGACGGCTTGGCCAGCCCCTCCTCCCCATGGCTATAGCCTACCCCTCAGGCATTTTTAAGCGACGGACGAACTTGCAGGGACCGGACCTTCGGGCCCTTTTTTTTATGCGGTGTGACCGCTGCCTATTTTTGGCACACGGAGGTCGCTCGCAGTATCGCCTCATTCCGAGTCCGACGGCGGATTTAGTTGGCCAGCCCTCCCCCAAGGCTATAGCCAACCCGCTGGGCATTTGGCGGACGAACTTGGGGACGGGACCCGGGCGCTTGTTTTTGGGTGCGACTGTGCCCGCGTCCTATTTTTTTGGCACACGGAGGGCGATCGCAAAGTCTCGCCCCCATTCCGAGACCGCGGATCAAGTTGGCCAGCCCTCCCCCATGGCTATAGCCCACCCGCTTTTGGGCATTTTGCGGCGGACGAACTTGGGGACGGACCTTCGGGCGCTTGAGCCTTTGGGTGGGACTGTGCCCGCGCGGCTATTTTTGGCATACTTGGAGGCGCTTCGCAAAGTCTCTCGGCCCATTCCGAGTCCGGCGGACGAAGTGGCCCAGCCCTCCCCATGGCTATAGCCCACCCATTTTTGGGCATTTTTGCAGCGGGATTTGACTTGGGACGGACCTTCGGGCCCTTGTTTTTGGGTGCGGCTGTGCCCGTGAACTATGTTTGGCACACGGAGGGCGCCCGCAGTCTCGCCCATTCCGAGTCCGGCGGACAGTTGGCCAGCCCTCCCCCAAGGCTATAGCCAACCCGCTTTTACAAGGGCATTTTGCGGCGAACTTTGGGGACGGGACCTTCGGGCGCTTGTTTTTGGGTGCGACTGTGCTCCGCGCTATTTTTGGCACACGGAGGGCGACGCAAAGTCTCGCCTGCCCGAGTCCGGCGGACGGTTGGCCAGCCTCCCCATGGCTATAGCCTACCCATTTTGTGGGCATTTTTATGACGGGACGAACTTGGGGACCGACCTTCGGCCCTTTTTTTTTTTTGGCGCGCTGTGACCGCGCCTATTTTTGGCACATGGAGGCCGCCGAAAGTATCGCCTCCATTCCGAGTCCGGCGGACGGTTGGCCAGCCCTCCCAAGGCTATAGCCAACCCGCTTTTGGGCATTTTCATGGACGAACTTTGGGGACGGGACCTTCGGGCGCTTTGTTTTGGGTGCGACTGTGCCCGCGCCTATTTTTGGCACATGGAGGGCGACGCAAAGTCTCACCCCATTCCGAGACCGGCGGACGAAGTTGGCCAGCCCTCCCCTCATGGCTATAGCCCACCCGTTTTGGGGCATTTTGCGGGCGGACGAACTTGGGGACGGGACCTTCGGCGCTTGTTTTTGGGTGCGACTGTGCCTTGCGGCCTATTTTTTATATTGGCACAATGGAGGGCGCTCGCAAAGTGTCTCGGCCCATTCCGAGTCCGCGGACGGGGCCCAGCCCTCCCCCCATGGCTATAGCCCACCCATGTTTTGGGCATTTTTGCAGCGGACGAACTTGGGGACGGGACCTTCGGGCTGTTGTTTTGGGTGCGGCTGTGCCCGTGGCCTATTTTTGGCACACGGAGGGCGCCGCAAAGTCTCGCCCATTCCGAGTCCGCGGACGGTTGGCCAGCCCTCCCCCAAGGCTATAGCCCACCCGCTTTTGGGAATTTTTGCGTTGACGAACTTGGGATGGGACCTTCGGTGCTTGATTTTGGGCGCAACTGTGCTCATGCGGCCTATTTTTGGCACACGGAGTGCGCCTCAAAGTCTCGCCCATTCAGTGTCCGGGTGGACGAAGTGGGCCAGCCCTCCCCCAAGGCTATAGCCCACCCGCTTTTGGGCATTTTTACGGCGGACGAACATGGGGACGGGACCTTCGGCGCTTATTTTTGGCGCGCTAGGGTCAGCAGCCTATTTTTGGGCACCCGGAGGGCGCCGCAAAGTATCGCCTCATTCCAGTCCGCGGATTTGTTGGCCAGCCCTCCCCCAAGGCTATAGCCAACCTGCGGGCATTTTTGCGGACGAACTTGGGGACGGACCTTCGGGCGCTTGTTTTTGGGTGCGACTGTGCCTATGGCCTATTTTTGGCACACGGAGGGCGCCGCAAAGTCTCGCCCATTCCGAGACCGGCGGACGAAGTTGGCCAGCCCTCCCCATGGCTATAGCCCACCCTGCTTTTTTGGGTATTTTGCGCGGACGAACTTTGGGGACGGACCTTCGGGCGCTTGTTTTTGGGTGCGACTGTGCCCGCGGCCTATTTTTGGCACACGAGGGCGCCGCAGTCTCGGCCCATTCCGAGTCCGCGGACGATTTAGCGGCCAGCCCCCCCATGGCTATAGCCCCACCCATTTTTGGGCATTTTTGCGGGACGAACTTGGGGACGGGACCTTCGGGCCCTTGTTTTGGTGCGGCTGTGCCTGTGGCCTATTTTTGGCACACGGAGGGCGCCGCAAAGTCTCGCCATTCCGAGTCCGGGCGGGAAGTTGGCCGGCCCTCCCCAAGGCTATAGCCCACCTTTTTTTGGGAATTTTTGGGGTGTACTAACTTGGGACGGGACCTTCGGTTGCTTGATTTTGGGCAACTGTGCCCGCAGCCTATTTTTGCACACGGAGTACGCTCTCAAAGTCTCGCCCATTCCGAGTCCGCGGACGGCGGCCAGCCCCTCCCCAAGGCTATAGCCCACCCGCTTTTTGGGCATTTTTACGGCGGACGAACATGGGGACGTGGACCTTCGGGCGCTTATTTTTGCGCACAGCTGCAGCCTATTTTTGCAACCGGAGGGCGCCAAAAGTCTCGCCCCATTCCGAGTCCGGGGCGGATTTGGGGCCCCTCCCCAAGGCTATAGCCCACCCGCTTTTTTGGCATTTTTGCGGCGGACGAACTTGGGGACGGGACCTTCGGCGACATTTTTGGCGCGGCTGGGGCCGCAGCCTATTTTTGGCACACGGAGGGCGCCGCAAAGTCTCGCCCATTCCCAGTCCGGCACGAAGTTGGCCAGCCCTCCTCCCAAGGCTATAGCCCACCCGCTTTTGGGCATTTACAGACGAACTTGGGGACGGGACCTTCGGGTGCTTTTTTTTGGGCGCGGCTGTGCCTGCAGCCTATTTTTGGCACATGGAGGGCGCTCGCAAAGTCTCGCCCCATTCCGAGTCCGGCGGACGAAGTGGGCCAGCCCCTCCCCTAAGGCTATAGCCCACCCGTTTTTTGGGCATTTTTGCGACGGACGAACTTGGGGACCGGACCTTCGGGTGCTTATTTTTGGGTGCGGCTGTGCCCGTGGACTATTTTTGGCACATGGAGGGCGCTCGTAAAGTCTCGCCCCATTCCGAGTCCGCGGACGGTTGGCCAGCCCCTCCCCCACGGCTATAGCCCACCCGCTTTTTAGGCCTTTGCGGCGGACGAACTTGGGGACGGGACCTTCGGGCGCTTATTTTTGGGTGCTGCTGTGCCCGCGGCCTATTTTTTGCTCACGGAGGGTGCTCGCAAAGTCTCACCCCATTCCGAGTCCGGCGGACGAAGTTGGCCAGCCCCTCCCCCCAAGCCTATAGCCCACCCGTTTTTTTGGCATTTTTGCGGAGGACGAACTTGGGGACGGGACCTTCGGGCTCTTCTTTTTGGGTGCGGCTGTGCCAGTGGACTATTTTTGGCACATGGAGGGTGCTCGCATAGTCTCGCCCCATTCCGAGTCCGGCGGACGAAGTTGGCCAGCCCCTCCCCCCAAGGCTATAGCCCACCCGTTTTTTGGGAATTTTTGCGGCGGACGAACTTCGGGACGGGACCTTCGGGCGCTTATTTTTGGGCCTGTGACTGCGGCCTATTTTTGCACACGGAGGGCGCCACAAAGTCTCGCCCCATTCCGAGTCCGGCGGACGAGTTGGCCAGCCCTCCCCCAAGGCTATAGCCCACCTGCTTTTTGGGAATTTTTACGGCGGACGAACTTCGGGATGGGGACTCGGGCTTTTTTTTGGCGCGCTGTGGCCGCGGCTCTATTTTTAGCACACGGAGGGCGCCGCAAAGTCTCGCCCCATTTCGAGTCCGGCGGACGAGTGGCTAGCCCCTCCCCAAGGCTATAGCCCACCCGCTTTTGGGCATTTTTGCGGCGCACGTAACTGGGGACGGACCTTCGGGTGCTTGTTTTGGGCGCGGCTGTTCCTATGGCCGATTTTTGGCACAGGGAGGGTGCTCGCAGTCTCCCCCTATTCTGAGTCCGGCGGACGTCGCCAGCCCCTCCCCAAGGCTATAGCCCACCCGCTTTGGGCATTTTTGCGGCGTATCAACTTGGGGACGGGACCTTCGGCACTTATTTTTGGGTGTGGCCGTGTCTCGCAGCCTATTTGGCACACGGAAGGCGCTCACAAAGTCTCGCCCATTCCGAGTCCGGCGGGACGAAGTTGGCCAGCCCCTCCCCCAAGGCTATAGCCCACCCATTTTTTGGGCATTTTACTGGGACGAACATGGGGACGGGACCTTCGGGTGCTTATTTTTGGTCCGCCTCTGCCCGCGCTATTTTTGGCACACGGAGGGCGCCGCAAAGTCTCATCCCATTCCGAAGTTCGGCGGACGAGTTGGCCACCCTCCCCAAGGCTATAGCCCACCCGCTTGGGCATTTTGGGCGGACGAACTTGGGGACGGGACCTTCGGGCGCTATTTTGGGTACGGCTGTGCCCACGGCCTATTTTTGGCACTCGGAGGGCGCACGTAAAGTCTCGCTCTATTCCATGCTCGGTGGAAGAAGTTGGCCAGCCCCTCCCCCCAAGGCTATAGCCCACCCGTTTTTTGGGCATTTTTACGGCGGACAAACTTGGGGACGACACCTTCGGGTGCTTATTTTTTGCCGCGGCTGTCACCGCGGCCTATTTTTGGCACACAGAGGGTGCTCGCAAAGTCTCGCCCCATTCCAAGTCCGGCCGATTGGTTGGCCAGCCCTCCCCAAGGCTATAGCCCACCCGCTTTTTGGGCATTTTGCGGCGACGAACTTGGGGACGGGACCTTCGGGACTTGTTTTTAAGGGCGCTGCTGTGCCCACGGCCTATTTTTGGCACACAGAGGGTGCTCAGCAAAGTCTCGGCCTATTCCAAGTCCGCGGACGGTTGGCCAGCCCCTCCCCAAGGCTATAGCGCACCCGCTTTTGGGCATTTGCTGGCGGACGAACTTGGGACGGGACCTTCGGGCGCTTGTTTTTGAGTGCGGATGTGACCGCCTATGATTGGCACACGGAGGGCGCCGCAAAGTCTCACCCCATTACGAGTCCGCGGACGAAGTCGCCAGCCCTCCCCCAAGGCTATAGCCCACCTGCTGGGCATTTTTGCAAGGCATTTAACTTGGGGACGGGACCTTCGGGCACTTATTTTTGGGTGTAGCTGTGTCCGCAGCCTATTTTTGGCACACGGAAGGCGATCGCAAAGTCTCGCCCCATTCCGAGTCCGCGACGAAGTTGGCCAGCCCCCTCCCCCAAGGCTATAGCCCACCCATTTTTGGGCATTTTTACTGCGGACGAACATGGGGACGGGACCTTCGGGCGCTATTTTTGGGTCCGCTCTGCCTCGCGCCTATTTTTGGCACACGGAGGGCTGCAAAGTCTCGGGCCCCATTCCGAGTTCGGGCGGACGAGTTGGCCAGCCCTCCCCAAGGCCATAGCCCACCCGCTTGGGGCATTTTTGCGGCGGACGAACTTGGGGACGGGACCTTCGGGCGCTTGTTTTTGGGTGCGACTGTGCCCGCGGCCTATTTTGGCACACGGAGGGCGCCGAAAAGTCTCGCCCATTCCGAGTCCGCGGATTGTTGGCCAGCCCTCCCCCAAGGCTATAGCCCACCTGCTTTTGGCATTTTTGCGGCGGACGAACTTGTGGACGGGACCTTCTGGCGATTATTTTTGGGCGCGGCTGGGGCCGCTACCTATTTTTGGCACACGGAGGGCGCTCGCAAAGTCTCGCCCCATTCCGAGTCCGGCAGACGAAGTTGGCCAGCCCCTCCTCCCAAGGCTATAGCCCACCCGTTTTTTGGGCATTTTTGCGGCAGACGAACTTGGGGACGGGACCTTTGGGTGCTTGTTTTTGGGTGCGGCTGTGCCTGCAGCCTATTTTTGGCACATGGAGGGCGCTTGCAAAGTCTCGCCCCATTCCGAGTCCGGCGGACGAAGTGGGCCAGCCCCTCCCCCTAAGGCTATAGCCCACCCGTTTTTTGGGCATTTTTTCGGCGGACAAACATGGGGACGGGACCTTCGGGTGCTTATTTTTGGGTTCGGCTGTGCCCGTGGACTATTTTTGGCACATGGAGGGCGCTCGTAAAGTCTCGCCCCATTCCGAGTCCGGCGGACGAAGTTGGCCAGCCCCTCCCCCCACGGCTATAGCCCACCCGTTTTTTGGGCCTTTTTGCGGCGGACGAACTTGGGGACGGGACCTTCGGGCGCTTATTTTTGGGTGCTGCTGTGCCCGTGGCCTATTTTTTACACACGGAGGGTGCTCGCAAAGTCTCACCCCATTCCGAGTCCGGCGGACGAAGTTGGCCAGCCCCTCCCCCCAAGCCTATAGCCCACCCATTTTTTGGGCATTTTTGCGGCGGACGAACTTGGGGACGGGACCTTCGGGCTCTTCTTTTTGGGTGCGGCTGTGCCCGTGGACTATTTTTGGCACATGGAGGGTGCTCACATAGTCTCGCCCCATTCCGAGTCCGGCGGACGAAGTTGGCCAGCCCCTCCCCCCAAGGCTATAGCCCACCCGTTTTTTGGGCATTTTTGCGGCGGACGAACTTGGGGACGGGACCTTCGGTGCTTATTTTTGGGCGCGCTGTGACCGCGCCTATTTTTGGCACACGGAGGGCGCCGCAAAGTCTCGCCCCATTCCGAGTCCGCGGACGGTTGGCCAGCCCTCCCCCAAGGCTATAGCCCACTGCTTTTGGGAATTTTTGCGGCGGACGAACCGGGATGGGACCTTCGGGCTCTTCTTCTTGGGCGCGGCTGTGCCCGCGTCTATTTTTAGCACACGGAGGGCGCCGCAGTCTCGCCCCATTTCGAGTCCGCGACGTTGGCTAGCCCCTCCCCCAAGGCTATAGCCCACCTGCTTTTTGGTCATTTTTGCGGCGCACGAACTGGGGACGGGACCTTCGGCGCTTGTTTTTGGGCGCGCTGTTCCCATGGCCTATTTTTGGCACAGGGAGGGTGCTCGCAAAGTCTCCCCATTCCGAGTCCGGCGGACAGTTGGCCAGCCCTCCCCAAGGCTATAGCCCACCCGCTTTTTGGGCATTTTGCGGCGTACGAACTTGGGGACGGGACCTTCGGGCACTTATTTTTGGGTGTGGCTGTGTCCGCAGCCTATTTTTGGCTCACGGAAGGTGCTCGCAAAGTCTCGCCCCATTCCGAGTCCGGCGGACGAAGTTGGCCAGCCCCTCCCCCCAAGGCTATAGCCCACCCGTTTTTTGGGCATTTTTGCGGCGGACGAACTTGGGGACGGGACCTTCGGGTGATTATTTTTGGGTCCGGCTCTGCCCATGCGCCTATTTTTGGCACACGGAGGGCGCTCGCAGTCTCATCCCATTCCGAGTTCGCGGACGAAGTTGGCCAGCCCCTCCCCCCAAGGCTATAGCCCACCCGTTTTTTGGGCATTTTTGCGGCGGACGAACTTGGGGACGGGACCTTCGGGCACTTATTTTTGGGTGCGGCTGTGCCCACGGCCTATTTTTGGCACTCGGAGGGCGCTCGTAAAGTCTCGCCCTATTCCAAGCCCGGAGGAGGAAGTTGGCCAGCCCCTCCCCCCAAGGCTATAGACCACCCGTTTTTTGGGCATTTTTACGGCGGACAAAATTGGGGACGACACCTTCGGGTGCTTATTTTTTGCCGCGGCTGTGCCCACGGCCTATTTTTGGCACACGGAGGGTGCTCGCAAATTCTCGCCCCATTCCTAGTCCGGCCGACGGCTGGCCAGCCCTCCCCAAGGCTATTGCCCACTCGTTTTTTGGGTATTTTTGCGGCGGACGAACTTGGGGACGGGACCTTCGGGCACTTGTTTTTGGCGCGGCTGTGCCTGGCCTATTTTTGGCACACGGAGGGCGCGCGAAGTCTCGGCCTATTCCAAGTCCGGCGGACGAGTTGGCCAGCCCCTCCCCCAAGGCTATAGCGCACCTGCTTTTGGGTATTTTTGCAAGGCGGACGAACTTGGGGACGGGACCTTCGGGCGCTTGTTTTTGAGTGCGGCTATGACGCGGCCTATTTTGGCACACGGAGGGCGCCGGCAAAGTCTCGCCCATTCCTAGTCCGGGCGGATTTGTTGGCCAGCCCCTCCCCCCAAGGCTATAGCCCACCCGTTTTTTGGGCTTTTGTTTGGCGGACGACCTTGGGGACGGGACCATGGGGCACTTATTTTTGGGGGCGGCTGTGCCCAGGGCATATTTTTGTCACTCGGAGGGCGCTGTAAAGTCTCGCCCTATTCCAAGCCCGGAGGACGAAGTTGGCCAGCCCTCCCCCAAGGCTATAGCCCACCCGTTTTTTGGGCATTTTTACGGCGGACAAACTGGGGGACGGCACCGTCGGGTGATTATTTTTGGCCGCGGCTGTGCCCGCGGCCTATTTTTGGCACACGGAGGGTGCTCGCAAAGTCTCGCCCCATTTCGAGTCCGGCCGATTTGTTGGCCAGCCCTCCCCAAGGCTATAGCCCACCCGTTTTGGGCATTTTTAAGCGGACGAACTTGGGACGGGACCTTCGGGCACTTGTTTTTGGCGCTGCTGTGCCAGCGCGTCTATTTTTTGGCACACGGAGGGCGCCGCAAAGTCTCGGCCTATTCCAAGTCCGGGATTTAGTTGGCCAGCCCTCCCCAAGGCTATAGCGCACCTGCTTTTTGGGCATTTCGAACTTGGGGACGGGACCTTGGGCGCTTGTTTTGAGTGCGGCTGTGACCGCGCCTATTTTTGGCACACGGAGGGCGCTGCAGTCTCGCCCCATTCCGAGTCCGGCGGACGAAGTCGCCAGCCCTCCCCAGGGCTATAGACCTCCCGGTTTTTGGGCATTTTTGCGGCGGACGTACTTGGGGACGGGACCTTTGGACGCTTATTTTAGGGTGCGGCTGTGCCCGCGGCCTATTTTTGGCACACGGAGGGCACTCGTAAAGTCTCGCCCCATTCCGAGTCCGGCGGACGAAGTTGGCCAGCCCCTCCCCCCAAGGCTTTAGTCCACCCGTTTTTTGGGCCTTTTTGCGGCGGACGAACTTGGGGAAGGGACCTTCGGGCGCTTATTTTTGGGCGCGGCTGTGCCCGCAGCCTATTTTTGGCACTCGGAGGGCGCTCGTAAAGTCTCACCCTATTCCAAGCCCGGAGGACGAAGTTGGCCAGCCCCTCCCCCCAAGGCTATAGCCCACCCGTTTTTTGGGCATTTTTACGGCGGACAAACTTGGGGACGGGACCTTCGGGCGCTTGTTTTTGGGCGCGGCTGTGCCAGCATTCTACTTTTGGCACACGGAGGGCGCTCGCAAAGTCTCGCCCCATTCCGAGTCCGGCGGACGAAGTTGGGCAGCCCCTCCCCCCAAGGCTATAGCCCACCCGTTTTTTGAGCATTTTTGCGGCGGACGAACTTGGGGACAGGACCTTCGGGCGCTTGTTTTTGGGAGCGGCTGTGCCCGTGTCCTATTTTTACCACACGGAGGGCGCTCGCAAAGTCTCGCCCCATTACAAGTCTGGCGGACGAAGTGGGCCAGCCCCTCCCCCCAAGGCTATAGCCCACCCGTTTTTTGGGCATTTTTACGGTGGACGAACATGGGGACGGGACCTTCGGGCGCTTGTTTCTTTGCGCGGCTGTCCCCGCGGCCTATTTTTGGCACACGGAGGGTGCTCACAAAGTCTCGGCCTATTCCGAGTCCGGCGGACGAAGTTGGCCAGACCCTCCCCCCAAGGCTATAGCGCACCCGTTTTTTGGGCATTTTTGCGGCGGACAAACTTGGGGACGGGACCTTCGGGCGCTTGTTTTTGAGTAGGGCTGTGACCGCGGCCTATTTTTGGCACACGGAGGGTGCTCACAAAGTCTCGGCCTATTCCGAGTCCGGCGGACGAAGTTGGCCAGCCCCTCCCCCCAAGGCTATAGCCCACCCGTTTTTTGGGCATTTTTACGGCGGACAAACTTGGGGACGGGACCTTCGGGCGCTTGTTTTTGAATGCTGCTGTGACCGCGGCCTATTTTTGGCACACAGAGGGTGCTCGCAAAGTCTCGCCCCATTCCGAGTCCGGCGGACAAAGTTGGCCAGCCCCTCCCCCCAAGGCTATAGCCCACCCGTTTTTTGGGCATTTTTGCGGCGGACGTACTTGGGGACGGGACCTTCGGACGCTTTTTTTTGGGCGTGGCTGTGCCCGCTGCCTATTTTTGGCACACGGAGGGCGCTCGTAAAGTCTCGCCCCATTCCGAGTCCGGCGGACGAAGTTGGCCAGCCCCTCCCCCCAAGGCTATAGCCCACCTGTTTTTTGGGCATTTTTGCGGCGGACGTACTATGGGACGGGACCTTCGGACGCTTGTTTTTGGGCGCGGCTGTGCCCGCGGCCTATTTTTGGCACACGGAGGGTCCTCGCAAAGTCTCGCCCCATTCCGAGTCCGGCGGACGAAGTTGGCCAGCCCCTCCCCCCAAGGCTATAGCCCACCCGTTTTTTGGGCATTTTTGCGGTGGACGAACTTGGGGACGGGACCTTCGGGCGCTTGTTTTTGGGCGCGGCTGTGCCAGCATTCTACTTTTGGCACACGGAGGGCGCTCGCAAAGTCTCGCCCCATTCCGAGTCCGGTGGACGAAGTTGGGCAGCCCCTCCCCCCAAGGCTATAGCCCACCCGTTTTTTGAGCATTTTTGCGGCGGACGAACTTGGGGACAGGACCTTCGGGCGCTTGTTTTTGGGAGCGGCTGTGCCCGCAGCCTATTTTTGCCACACGGAGGGCGCTCGCAAAGTCTCGCCCCATTCCAAGTCTGGCGGACGAAGTGGGCCAGCCCCTCCCCCCAAGGCTATAGCCCACCCGTTTTTTGGGCATTTTTACGGTGGACGAACATGGGGACGGGACCTTCGGGCGCTTGTTTTTTTGCGCGGCTGTGCCCACGGCCTATTTTTTGCACACGGAGGGCGCTCGCAAAGTCTCGGCCTATTCCGAGTCCGGCGGACGAAGTTGGCCAGCCCCTCCCCCCAAGGCTATAGCGCACCCGTTTTTTGGGCATTTTTGCGGCGGACAAACTTGGGGACGGGACCTTCGGGCGCTTGTTTTTGAGTGCGGCTGTGACCGCGGCCTATTTTTGGCACATGGAGGGCGCTCACAAAGTCTCGCCCCATTCCGAGTCCGGCGGACGAAGTTGGCCAGCCCCTCCCCCCAAGGCTATAGCCCACCCATTTTTTGGGCTTTTTTGCGGCGGACGAACTTGGGGACGGGACCTTCGGGGGCTTATTTTGGGTGCGGCTGTGCCCGCGGCCTTTTTTTGGTACACGGAGGGCGCCGCAGTCTCGCCCCATTCCGAGTCCGGCGGACGAAGTTGGCCAGCCCTCCCCCAAGGCTATAGCCCACCCGCTTTTGGGCATTTTGCGCTCGACGAACTTGGGACGGCACCTTCGGGGCTTATTTTTGGCTGTGACCGCGTCTATTTTTGGCACACGGAGGGCGCTCACAAAGTCTCGTCCTATTCCGAGTCCGCGGACGTTGGCCAGCCCCTCCCCCCAAGGCTATAGCCCACCCGTTTTTTGGGCATTTTTGCGTTCGACGAACTTGGGGACGGGACCTTCGGGGGCTTATTCTTTTACGCGGCTGTGCACGCGGCCTATTTTTGGCACACGGAGGGCGCTCGCAAAGTCTCGCCCCATTCCGAGTCCGGCGGACGAAGTTGGCCAGCCCCTCCCCCCAAGGCTATAGCCCACCCGTTTTTTGGGCATTTTTGCGGTGGACGAACTTGGGGACGGGACCTTCGGGCGCTTGTTTTTGGGCGCGGCTGTGCCAGCATTCTACTTTTGGCACACGGAGGGCGCTCGCAAAGTCTCGCCCCATTCCGAGTCCGGTGGACGAAGTTGGGCAGCCCCTCCCCCCAAGGCTATAGCCCACCCGTTTTTTGAGCATTTTTGCGGCGGACGAACTTGGGGACAGGACCTTCGGGCGCTTGTTTTTGGGAGCGGCTGTGCCCGCAGCCTATTTTTGCCACACGGAGGGCGCTCGCAAAGTCTCGCCCCATTCCAAGTCTGGCGGACGAAGTGGGCCAGCCCCTCCCCCCAAGGCTATAGCCCACCCGTTTTTTGGGCATTTTTACGGTGGACGAACATGGGGACGGGACCTTCGGGCGCTTGTTTTTTTGCGCGGCTGTTCCCGCGGCCTACTTTTTGCACACGGAGGGCGCTCGCAAAGTCTCGGCCTATTCCGAGTCCGGCGGACGAAGTTGGCCAGCCCCTCCCCCCAAGGCTATAGCGCACCCGTTTTTTGGGCATTTTTGCGGCGGACGAACTTGGGGACGGGACCTTCGGGGGCTGATTTTGGGTGCGGCTGTGCCCGGCCTTTTTGGTACACGGAGGGCGCCGCAAAGTCTCGCCCCATTCCGAGTCCGGCGGACGAAGTTGGCCAGCCCTCCCAAGGCTATAGCCCACCCGTTTTTTGGGCATTTTTGCGTTCGACGAACTTGGGGACGGCACCTTCGGGGGCTTATTTTTGGGCGTGGCTGTGACCGCGGCCTATTTTTGGCACACGGAGGGCGCTCGCAAAGTCTCGTCCTATTCCGAGTCCGGCGGACGAAGTTGGCCAGCCCCTCCCCCCAAGGCTATAGCCCACCCGTTTTTTGGGCATTTTTGCGTTCGACGAACTTGGGGACGGGACCTTCGGGGGCTTATTTTTTTACGCGGCTGTGCACGCGGCCTATTTTTGGCACACGGAGGGCGCTCGCAAAGTCTCGCCCCATTCCGAGTCCGGCAGACGAAGTTGGCCAGCCCCTCCCCCCAAGGCTATAGCCCACCCGTTTTTTGGGCATTTTTGCGTTCGACGAACTTGGGGACGGCACCTTCGGGGGCTTATTTTTGGGCGTGGCTGGGCCCGCGGCCTATTTTTGGTACACGGAGGGCACTCGCAAAGTGTCGCCCCATTCCGAGTCCGCGGATTTGTTGGCCAGCCCCTTCCCCCAAGGCTATAGCCCACCCGTTTTTTGGGCATTTTTGCGGCGGACGAACTTGGGGACGGGACCTTCGGGGGCATATTTTTGGGCGCGGCTGTGCCCGCGGCCTATTTTTCGCACACGGGGGGCGTTCGCAAAGTCACGCCCCATTCCGAGTCCGGCGGACGAAGTTGGCCAGCTCCTCCCCCCAAGGCTATAGCCCACCCGTTTTTTGGGCATTTTTGCGGCGGACGAACTTGGGGACGGTACCTTCGGGGGCTTATTTTTGGGCGCGGCTGTGCCCGAGGCCTATTTTTAGCACACGGACGGCGCTCGTAAAGTCTCGCCCTATTCCGAGTCCGGCGGACGAAGTTGGCCAGCTCCTCCCCCCAAGGCTATAGCCCACCCGTTTTTTGGGCTTTTTTGCGGCGGACGAACTTGGGGACGGGACCTTCGGGTGGTAATTTTTGGGCGCGGCTGTGCCCGCGGCAAATTTTTGGCCCATGGAGGGCGCTCGCAAAGTCTCGCCCCATTCCGAGTCCGGCGGACGAAGTGGGCCAGCCCCTTCCCCCAAGGCTATAGCCCACCCGTTTTTTGGGCATTTTTGCGTTCGACGAACTTGGGGACGGCACCTTCGGGGGCTTATTTTTGGGTGTGGCTGTGACCGCGGCCTATTTTTGGCACACGGAGGGCGCTGCAAAGTCTCGTCCTATTCCGAGTCCGGACGGTTGGCCCGCCCCTCCCCCCCAGGCTATAGCCCACCCGTTTTTTGGGCATTTTTGCGTTCGACGAACTTGGGGACGGGACCTTCGGGGGCTTATTTTTTTACGCGGCTGTGCACGCGGCCTATTTTTGGCACACGGAGGGCGCTCGCAAAGTCTCGCCCCATTCCGAGTCCGGCAGACGAAGTTGGCCAGCCCCTCCCCCCAAGGCTATAGCCCACCCGTTTTTTGGGCATTTTTGCGTTCGACGAACTTGGGGACGGCACCTTCGGGGGCTTATTTTTGGGCATGGCTGGGCCCGCGGCCTATTTTTGGTACACGGAGGGCACTCGTAAAGTGTCGCCCCATTCCGAGTCCGGCGGACGAAGTTGGCCAGCCCCTTCCCCCAAGGCTATAGCCCACCCGTTTTTTGGGCATTTTTGCGGCGGACGAACTTGGGGACGGGACCTTCGGGGGCATATTTTTGGGCGCGGCTGTGCCCGCGGCCTATTTTTCGCACACGGGGGGCGTTCGCAAAGTCACGACCCATTCCGAGTCCGGCGGACGAAGTTGGCCAGCTCCTCCCCCCAAGGCTATAGCCCACCCGTTTTTTGGGCATTTTTGCGGCGGACGAACTTGGGGACGGTACCTTCGGGGGCTTATTTTTGGGCGTGGCTGTGCCCGAGGCCTATTTTTAGCACACGGACGGCGCTCGTAAAGTCTCGCCCTATTCCGAGTCCGGCGGACGAAGTTGGCCAGCCCGTCCCCCCAAGGCTATAGCCCACCCGTTTTTTGGGCATTTTTGCGGCGGACGAACTTGGGGACGGGACCTTCGGGGGCTAATTTTTGGGTGCGGTTGTGCCCGCGGCCAATTTTTCGCACACGGGGGGCGCTCGCAAAGTCACGCCCCATTCAGAGTCCGGCGGACGAAGTTGGCCAGCTCCTCCCCCCAAGGCTATAGCCCACCCGTTTTTTGGGCATTTTTGTGACGGACGAACTTGGGGACGGGACCTTCGGGAGCTTATTTTTCTGCGCGGCTGTGCCCGCGGCCTATTTTTGGCACACGGAGGGCGTTCGCAAAGTCTCGGCTCATTCCGAGTCCGGCGGACGAAGTTGGCCAGCCCCTCCCCCCAAGGATATAGCCCACCCGATTTTTGGGCATTTTTGCGGCGGACGAACTTGGGGACGGGACCATCGGGGGCTTATTTTTGGGCGCGGCTGTGCCCGCGGCCTATTTTTCGCACACAGGGGGCGTTCGCAAAGTCATGCCCCATTCCGAGTCCGGCGGACGAAGTTGGCCAGCCCCTCCCCCCAAGGATATAGCCCACCCGATTTTTGGGCATTTTTGCGGCGGACGAACTTGGGGAAGGGACCTTCGGGGGCTAATTTTTGGGTGCGGCTGTGTCCGCGGCATATTTTTGGCACATGGAGGGCGCTCGCAAAGTCTCGCCCCATTCCGAGTCCGGCGGACGAAGTTGGCCAGCCCCTCCCCCCAAGGCTATAGCCCACCCGTTTTTTGGGCATTTTTGCGGCGGACGAACATGGGGACTGGACCTTCGGGCGCTTATTTTTTGGTGAGGCTGTGCCCGCGGCCTATTTTTTGCACACGGAGGGCGCTCGCAAAGTCTCGTCCCATTCCGAGTCCGGCGGACGAAGTTGGCAGCCCCTCCCCCCAAGGCTATAGCCCACCCGTTTTTTGGGCATTTTTGCGGCGGACGAACTTGGGGACGGGACCTTCGGGGGCTTATTTTTGGGCGCGGCTGTGCCCGCGGCCTATTTTTGGCACATGGAGGGTGCTCGCAAAGTCTCGCCCTATTCCGAGTCCGCCGGACGAAGTTGGCCAGCCCCTCCCCCCAAGGCTATAGCCCACCCGTTTTTTGGGCAATTTTGCTTTCGACGAACTTGGGGACGGCATCTTTGGGGGCTTATTTTTGGGTGCGGCTGGGCCCGCATCCTATTTTTGGCACACGGAGGGCGCTCGCAAAGTCTTGCCCCATTCCGAGTCCGGCGGACGAAGTTGGCCAGCCCCTCCCCCCAAGGCTATAGCCCACCCGTTTTTTGGGCATTTTTGCGGCGGACGAACTTGGGGACGGTACCTTCGGGGGCTTATTTTTGGGCGCGGCTGTGCCCACGGCATATTTTTGGCCCACGGAGGGTGCTCGCAAAGTCTCGCCCCATTCCCAGTCCGGGGGACGAAGTTGGCCAGCCCCTCCCCGCAAGGCTATAGCCCACCCGTTTTTTGGGCATTTTTGCGGCGGACGAACTTGGGGACGGGACCTTCGGGGATTATTTTTGGGCGCGGCTGTGCCCGCGGCCTATTTTTCGCACACGGGGGGCGTTCGCAAAGTCACGCCCCATTCCGAGTCCGCCGGACGAAGTTGGCCAGCTCCTCCCCCCAAGGCTATAGCCCACCCGTTTTTTGGGCATTTTTGCGGCGGACGAACTTGGGGACGGGACCTTCGGGAGCTTATTTTTGGGCACGGCTGTGGCCACAGCCTATTTTTGGCACACGGAGGGCGCTCGCAAAGTCTCGGCTCATTCCGAGTCCGGCGGACGAAGTTGGCCAGCCCCTCCCCCCAAGGATATAGCCCACCCGATTTTTGGGCATTTTTGCGGCGGACGAACTTGGGGACGGGACCTTCGGGGGCTAATTTATGGACGCGGCTGTGCCCACGGCATATTTTTGGCACATGGAGGGCGCTCGCAAAGTCTCGCCCCATTCCGAGTCCGGCGGACGAAGTGGGCCAGCCCCTCCCCCCAAGGCTGTAGCCCACCCGTTTTTTCTGCATTTTTGCGGCGGACGAACTTGGGGACGGGACCTTCGGGGGCTAATTTTTGGGCGAGGCTCTGCCCGCGGCCTATTTTTGGTACACGGAGGGCGCTCGCAAAGTCTCGCCCCATTCCTAGTCCGGCGGACGAAGTTGGCCAGCCCCTTCCCCCAAGGCTATAGCCCACCCATTTTTTGGGCATTTTTGCGGCGGACGAACTTGGGGACGGGACTTTCGGGGGCTTATTTTTGGGGACGGCTGAGCCCGCGGCCTATTTATGCCGCACGGAGGGCGCTCGCAAAGTCTCGCCCCATTCCGAGTCCGGCGGACAAAGTTGGGCAGCCCCTCCCCCAAGGGCTATAGCCCACCCGTTTTTTGGGCATTTTTACGTTCGACGAACATGGGGACGGCACCTTCGGGGGCTTATTTTTGGGCGCGGCTGGGCCCGCGGCCTATTTTTGGTACACGGAGGGCGCTCGCAAAGTCTTGTCCCATTCCGAATCCGGCGGACGAAGTTGGCCAGCCCCTCCCCCCAAGGCTATATCCCATCAGTTTTTTGGGCATTTTTGCGGCGGACGAACTTGGGGACGGGACCTTCGGGGGCTTATTTTTGGGCACGGCTGTGCCCGCGGCCTATTTTTGGCACACGGAGGGCGCTCACAAAGTCTCGCCCTATTCCGAGTCCGGCGGACGAAGTTGGCCAGCCCCTCCCCCCAAGGCTATAGCCCACCCGTTTTTTGGACATTTTTGCGTTCGACGAACTTGGGGACGGCACCTTCGGGGGCTTATTTTTGGGCGTGGCTGGGCCCGTGGCCTATTTTTGGCACACGGTGGGCCCTTGCAAAGTCTCGCCCCATTCCGAGTCCGGCGGACGAAGTGGGCCAGCCCCTCCCCCCAAGGCTATAGCCCACCCGTTTTTTGGGCATTTTTGCGGCGGCCGAACTTGGGGACGGGACCTTCGGGGGCTTATTTTTGGGTGTGGCTGTGCCCGCGGCCTATTTTTGGCACACGGAGTGTGGTCGCAAAGTCTCGCCCTATTCCAAGTCCGGCGCACGAAGTTGGTCATCTCCTCCCCCCAAGGCTATAGCCCACCCGTTTTTTGGGCATTTTTGCGGCGGACGAACTTGGGGACGGGACCTTCGGGGGGTAATTTTTGGGCGCGGCTGTGCCCGCGGCATATTTTTGGAACAGGGAGGACGCTCGCAAAGTCTCGCCCCGTTCCGAGTCCGGGGGACGAAGTTGGCCAGCCCCTCCCCCCAAGGCTATAGCCCACCCGTTTTTTGGACATTTTTGCGTTCGACGAACTTGGGGACGGCACCTTCGGGGGCTTATTTTTGGGCGTGGCTGTGCCCGTGGCCTATTTTTGGCACACGGTGGGCCCTTGCAAAGTCTCGCCCCATTCCGAGTCCGGCGGACGAAGTTGGCCAGCCCCTCCCCCCAAGGCTATAGCCCACCCGTTTTTTGGGCATTTTTGCGGCGGACGAACTTGGGGACTGGACCTTCGGGGGCTTACTTTTGGGCGCGGCTCTGCCCGCGGCCTATTTTTGGCACACGGAGGGTGCTCGCAAAGTCTCGCCCTATTCCAAGTCCGGCGGACGAAGTTGGTCATCTCCGCCCCCCAAGGCTATAGCCCACCCGTTTTTTGGGCATTTTTGCGGCGGACGAACTTGGGGACGGGACCTTCGGGGGGTAATTTTTGGGCGCAGCTGTGCCCGCGGCATATTTTTGGCACAGGGAGGACGCTCGCAAAGTCTCGCCCCATTCCGAGTCCGGGGGACGAAGTTGGCCAGCCCCTCCCCCCAAGGCTATAGCCCACCCGTTTTTTGGGCATTTTTGCGGCGGACGAACTTGGGGACGGGACCTTCGGGGGCTTATTTTTGGGCGCGGCTGTGCCCGCGTCCTATTTTTTGCACACGGAGGGCGCTCATAAAGGCTCGCCCTATTCCGAGTCCGGCGGACGAAGTTGGCCAGCCCCTCCCCCCAAGGCTATAGCCGACCCGTTTTTTGGTCATTTTTGCGGCGGACGAACTTGGGGATGGGACCTTGGGGGGTAATTTTAGGACGCGGCAGTGCCCACGGCATATTTTTGGCACATGGAGGGTGCTCGCAAAGTCTCGCCCCAGTCCGATTCCGGCGGACGAAGTTGGCCAGCCCCTCCCCCCACGGCTATGCCCACCCGTTTTTTGTGCATTTTTGCGGCGGACGGACTTGGGGACGGGACATTCGGGGGCTTATTTTTGGGCGCGGCTGTGTCCGCGGCCTATTTTTGGTACACGGAGGGTGCTCACAAAGTCTCGCCCCATTCCGAGTCCGGCAGACGAAGTTGGCCAGCCCCTCCCCCCAAGGCTATAGCCCACCCGGTTTTTGGGCATTTTTGCGGCCGACGAACTTGGGGACGGGACCTTCGGGGGCTTTTTTTTTACGCGGCTGTGCACGCAGCCTATTTTTGGCACACGGAGGGCGCTCACAAAGTCTCGCCCCATTCCGAGTCCGGCGGACGAAGTTGGCCAGCCCCTCCCCCCAAGGCTATAGCCCACCCGTTTTTTGGGCATTTTTGCGGCGGACGAACTTGGGGACGGGACCTTCGGGGGCTTATTTTTGGGCGCGGCTGTGCCCGCGGCCTATTTTTGGCACATGGTGGGCGCTCGCAAAGTCTCGCCCCATTCCGAGTCCGGCGGACAAAGTTGGCCAGCCCCTCCCCCCAAGGCTATAGCCCACCCGTTTTTTGGGCATTTTTGCGTTTGACGAACATGGGGACGGCACCTTCGGGGACTAATTTTTGGGCGCGGCTGTGCCCGCGGCCTATTTTTGGCACACGGAGGGTGCTCGCAAAGTCTCGCCCTATTCCGAGTCCGGCGGACGAAGTTGGCCAGCCCCTCCCCCCAAGGCTATAGCCCACCCGTTTTTTGGGTATTTTTGCGGCCGACGAACTTGGGGACGGGACCTTCGGGGGCTTATTTTTGGGTGCGGCTGTGCCCGCGGCCTATTTTTGGTACACGGAGGGTACTCCCAAAGTCTCGCCCCATTCCGAGTCCGGCAGACGAAGTTGGCCAGCCCCTCCCCCCAAGGCTATAGCCCACCCGGTTTTTGGGCATTTTTGCGGCCGACGAACTTGGGGACGGGACCTTCGGGGGCTTTTTTTTTACGCGGCTGTGCACGCGGCCTATTTTTGGCACACGGAGGGCGCTCACAAAGTCTCGCCCCATTCCGAGTCCGGCGGACGAAGTTGGCCAGCCCCTCCCCCCAAGGCTATAGCCCACCCGTTTTTTGGCCATTTTTGCGTTCGACGAACTTGGGGACGGCACCTTCGGGGGCTTATTTTTGGGCGCGCCTGGGCCCGCGGCCTATTTTTGGTACACGGTGGGTGCTCGCAAAGTCTCGCCATATTCCGAGTCCGGCGGACGAAGTTGGCCAGCCCTCCCCCAAGGCTATAGCCCACCCGCTTTTGGGTATTTTGCGGCTGAACTTGGGGACGGGACCTTCGGGGGCTTATTTTTGGGTGCGGCTGTGCCAGCCTATTTTGGTACACGGAGGGTACTCCCAAAGTCTCGCCCCATTCCGAGTCCGGCAGAAGTTGGCCAGCCCTCCCCCAGGCTATAGCCCACCCGGTTTTGGGCATTTTGCGGCCGACGAACTTGGGGACGGGACCTTCGGGGGCTTTTTTTTTACGCGGCTGTGCACGTGGCATATTTTTGGCACACGTAGGGCGCTCACAAAGTCTCGCCCATTCCGAGTCCGGCGGACGTAGTTGGCCAGCCCCTCCCCCCAAGGCTATAGCCCACCCGTTATTTGGGCTTTTTTGCGGCGGAGGAACTTGGGGACGGGACCTTCGGGGGCTTATTTTTGGGCGCGGCTGTGCCCGCGGCCTATTTTTGGCACACGGTGGGCGCTCGCAAAGTCTCGCCCCATTCCGAGTCCGGCGGACAAAGTTGGCCAGCCCCTTCCCCCAAGGCTATAGCCCACCCGTTTTTTGGGCATTTTTGCGTTTGACGAACATGGGGACGGCACCTTCGGGGGCTTATTTTTGGGCATGGCTGTGCCCGCGGCCTATTTTTGGCACAAGGAGGGCGCTCACAAAGTCTCGCCCCATTCCGAGTCCGGCGGACGAAGTTGGCCAGCCCCTCCCCCCAAGGCTATAGCCCACCCGTTTTTTGGGCATTTTTGCGTTCGACGAACTTGGGGACGGCACCTTCGGGGGCTTATTTTTGGGCGCGCCTGGGCCCGCGGCCTATTTTTGGTACACGGTGGGTGCTTGCAAAGTCTCGCCATATTCCGAGTCCGGCGGACGAAGTTGGCCAGCCCCTCCCCCCAAGGCTATAGCCCACCCGTTTTTTGGGTATTTTTGCGGCCGACGAACTTGGGGACGGGACCTTCGGGGGCTTATTTTTGGGTGCGGTTGTGCCCGCGGCCTATTTTTGGCACACGGAGGGCGCTCGCAAAGTCTCGCCCTATTCCGAGTCCGGCGGACGAAGTTGGCCAGCTCCTCCCCCCAAGCCTATAGCCCACCCGTTTTTTGGGCATTTTTGCGGTGGACGAACTTGGGGACGGGACCTTCGGGGGGTAATTTTTGGGCGCGGCTGGGCCCGCGGCCTATTTTTGGTACACGGTGGGTGCTCGCAAAGTCTCGCCATATTCCGAGTCCGGCGGACGAAGTTTGCCAGCCCCTCCCCCCAAGGCTATAGCCCACCCGTTTTTTGGGTATTTTTGCGGCCGACGAACTTGGGGACGGGACCTTCGGGGGCTTATTTTTGGGTGCGGCTGTGCCCGCGGCCTATTTTTGGCACACGGAGGGCGCTCGCAAAGTCTCGCCCTATTCCGAGTCCGGCGGACGAAGTTGGCCAGCTCCTCCCCCCAAGCCTATAGCCCACCCGTTTTTTGGGCATTTTTGCGGTGGACGAACTTGGGGACGGGACCTTCGGGGGGTAATTTTTGGGCGCGGCTGTGCCCGCGGCATTTTTTTGGTACACGGAGTGCGCTCGCAAATTCTCGCCCCATTCCGAGTCCCGGGGACGAAGTTGGCCAGCCCCTCCCCCCAAGGCTATAGCCCACCCATTTTTTGGGCATTTTTGCGGCGGACGAACTTGGGGACGGGATCTTCGGGGGCTTATTTTTTGCCGCGGCTGTGCCCGCAGCCTATTTTTGGTACACGGAGGGCGCTCCCAAAGTCTCGCCCCATTCCGAGTCCGGCGGACGAAGTTGGCCAGTCCCTCCCCCCAAGGCTATAGCCCACCCGTTTTTTGGGCATTTTTGCGGCGGACGAACTTGGGGACGGGACCTTCAGGGGCTTATTTTTGGGTGCGGCTGTGCCCGCGGCCTATTTTCGGTACACATAGGGCGCTCACAAAGTCTCACCCCATTCCGTGTCCGGCGGACGAAGTGGGCCAGCCCCTCCCCGCAAGGCTATAGCCCACCCGTTTTTTGGGCATTTTTGCGGCGGACGAACTTGGGGGCGGGACTTTCGGGGGCTTATTTTTGGGCAAGGCTGTGCCAGCGGCCTATTTTTGGCACACGGTGGGCGTTTGCAAAGTCTCGCCCCATTCCGAGTCCGGCGGACGAAGTTGGCCAGCCCCTCCCCCCAAGGCTATAGCCCACCCGTTTTTTGGGCATTTTTTCGGCGGACGAACTTGGGGACGGGACCTTCGGGGGCTTATTTTTTAGTACGGCTGTGCCCACGGCCTATTTTCGGTACATGTAGGGTGCTCGCAATGTCTCGCCCCATTCCGAGTCCGGCGAACGAAGTGGGCTAGCCCCTCCCCGCAAGGCTATAGCCCACCCGTTTTTTGGGCATTTTTGCGGCGGACGAACTTGGGGACGGGACTTTCGGGGGCTTATTTTTGCGCAAGACTGTGCCCGCGGCCTATTTTTGGCACACGGTGGGCGTTTGCAAAGTCTCGCCCCATTCCGAGTCCGGCGGACGAAGTGGGCCAGCCCCTCCCCCCAAGGCTATAGCCCACCCGTTTTTTGGGCATTTTTACGGCGGACGAACTTGGGGACGGGACCTTCGGGGGCTTATTTTTGGGCGCGGCTGTGCCGGAAGCCTATTTTTGGCACACGGAGGGCGCTCGTAAAGTCTCGGCAAATTTCGAGTCCGGCGGACGAAGTTGGCCAGCCCCTCCCCCCAATGCTATAGCCCACCCGTTTTTTGGGCATTTTTGCGGCGGATGAACTTGGGGACGGGACCTTCGGGGGCTTATTTTTGGGCGCGGCTGTGCCCACAGCCTATTTTCAGCACACGGATGGTGCTCGTAAAGTCACGACCCATTCCGAGTCCGCGGATTGGCCAGCCCTCCCCCAAGGATATAGCCCACCCGTTTTTGGGCATTTTTGCGGCGGACGAACTTGGGGACGGGACCTTCGGGGGCTTATTTTTGGGCGCGGCTGTGCCCGCGGCCTATTTTTGGCACACGGAGGGCGCTCACAATGTCTCGCCCCATGCCGAGTCGGGCGGACGAAGTTGGCCATCCCCTCCCCCCAAGGCTATAGCCCACCCGTTTTTTGGGCATTTTTGCGGCGGACGAACTTGTGGACGGGACCTTCGGGGGCTTATTTTTGGGTGCGGCTGTGGCCGCAGCCTATTTTTGGCACATGGAGGCGGTCGCAAAGTCTCCCCCCATTCTGAGTCCGGCGGACGAAGTTGGACAGCCCCTCCCCCCAAGGCTATAGCCCACCCGTTTTTTGGTCATTTTTGTGGCGGACGAACTTGGGGACGGGACCTTCGGGGGCTTATTTTTGGGCGCGGCTTTGCGCGCAGCCTATTTTCGGCACACGAAGGGTGCTCGCAAATTCTCGCCAAATTTCGAGTCCGGCGGACGAAGTTGGCCAGCCCCTCCCTCCAAGGCTATATCCCACCCGTTTTTTGGGCATTTTTGCGGCGGACGAACTTGGGGACGGGACTTTCGGGGGCTTATTTTTGGGCATGGCTGTGCCCATGGCCTATTTTTGGCACACGGAGTGTGCTCGCAACGTCTCGCCCCATTCCGAGTCCGGCGGACGAAGTTGGCCATCCCCTCCCCCCAAGGCTATAGCACACCCGTTTTTTGGGCATTTTTACGGCGGACGAACTTGGGGACGGGACCTTCGGGGGCTTATTTTTGGGCGCGGCTGTGGCCGCGGCATATTTTTGGCACAGGGAGGACGTTCGCAAAGTCTCGCCCCATTCCGAGTCCGGGGGACGAAGTTGGCCAGCCCCTCCCCCCAAGGCTATAGCCCACCCGTTTTTTGGGGAGTGTTGCGGCGGATGAACGTGGGGCCGGGACCGTCGGGGGCTTATTGTTGGGCGTGGCTGGGCCCACAGCCTATTTTTAGCACACAGATTGTGCTCGTAAAGTCACATCCCATTCCGAGTCTTGGCCAACCCCCCAAGGCTATAGCCCACCCGCTTTTTTTGGGCATTTTGCGGCGGACGAACTTGGGGACGGGACTTTCGGGGCTTATTTTTGGGCGCGGCTGTGCCCGCGCCTATTTTTGGCACACGGAGGGCGCTCACAATGTCTTGCCCCATTCCGAGTCGGGCGGACGAAATTGGCCATCCCCTCCCCCCAAGGCTATAGCCCACCCGTTTTTTGGGAATTTTTGCGGCGGACGAACTTGTGGACGGGACATTCGGGGGCTTATTTTTGTGTACGGCTTTGCCCGCGGCCTATTTTTGGCACACATAGGGCGCTCGCAAAGTCTCGCCCCATTCCGAGTCCGAGCGGACGGTGGGCCAGCCCTCCCGCAAGGCTATAGCCCACCCGTTTTTTGGGAATTTTTGCGGCGGACGAACTTGGGGACGTGACATTCGGGGGCTTATTTTTGGGCATGGCTTTGCCCGCGGCCTATTTTTGGCACACGGTGGGCATTTGCAAAGTCTCGCCCCATTCCGAGTCCGGCGGACGAAGTTGGCCAGCCCCTCCCCCAAGGCTATAGCCCACCCATTTTTGGGCATTTTTGCGCGGACGAACTTGGGGACGGGATCTTCGGGGCTTATTTTTGGGTGCGGCTGTGCGCGGCCTATTTTCGCACACGAAGGGTGCTTAAATTCTCGCTAAATTTCGAGTCCGGGACGGTTGGCCAGCCCTCCCCAAGGCTATATCCCACCCGCTTTTTCGGGGCATTTTTGCGGCGGACGAACTTGGGGACGGGACTTTCGGGGCTTATTTTTGGGCAAGGCTGTGCCCGCCTATTTTTGGCACACGGTGGGCGTTTGCAAAGTCTCGCCCCATTCCAAGTCCGGCGGACAAAGTTGGCCAGCCCCTCCCCCCAAGGCTATAGCCCACCCGTTTTTTGGGCATTTTTGCGGCGGACGAACTTGGGGACGGGACCTTCGGGGCTTATTTTTAAAAAGTCTCGCCCATTCCGAGTCCGCGGACGAAGTGGGCCAGCCCTCTCGCAAGGCTATAGCCCACCCGCTTTTGGGCATTTTTGGGCGAACTTGGGGGGGACTTTCGGGGCTTATTTTTGGGCAAGGCTGTGCCCAGCCTATTTTTGGCACGGTGGGCGTTGCAAAGTCTCGCCCCATTCCGAGTCCGGCGACGAAGTTGGCCAGCCCTCCCCAAGGCTATAGCCCACCCGCTTTTTTTGGGGACAGGTAGATTTTTTGGTAGAAAGTCATTCCGAGTCCACGAAGTGGGCCAGCCCCTCCCCAAGGCTATAGCCCACCCGTTTTTGGGCATTTTGTAACTTGGGGACGGGACTGTCGGGGCTTATTTTTGGGCAAGGCTGTGCCCACGGCCTATTTTTGGTACACGGTGGGCGTTTGCAAAGTCTCGCCCCATTCCGAGTCCGGCGGACGAAGTTGGCCAGCCCCTCCCCCCAAGGCTATAGCCCACCCGTTTTTGGGCATTTTGCGGCGGACGAACTTGGGGCGGGACTTTCGGGGCTTATTTTTGGGCGCGCTGTGCCCGGCCTATTTTTGGCACACGGAGGACGCTCACAATGTCTTGCCCCATTCCGAGTCGGGCGGACGAAGTGGGCCATCCCCTCCCCCCAAGGCTATAGCCCACCCGTTTTTTGGGAATTTTTGCGGCGGACGAACTTGTGGACGGGACCTTCGGGGGCTTATTTTTGAGTACGGCTGTGCCCGCGGCCTATTTTCGGTACACGTAGGGCGCTCGCAAAGTCTCGCCCCATTCCGAGTCCGGCGGACGAAGTGGGCCAGCCCCTCCCCGCAAGGCTATAGCCCACCCGTTTTTTGGGCATTTTTGCGGCGGACGAACTTGGGGACGGGACTTTCGGGGGCTTATTTTTGGGCAAGGCTGTGCCCGCGGCCTATTTTTGGCACACGGTGGGCGTTTGCAAAGTCTCGCCCCATTCCGAGTCCGGCGGACGAAGTTGGCCAGCCCCTCCCCCCAAGGCTATAGCCCACCCATTTTTTGGGCATTTTTGCGGCGGACGAACTTGGGGATGGGATCTTCGGGGCCTTATTTTTGGGCGCGGCTGTGCGCGCGGCCTATTTTCGGCACACGCAGGGTGCTCGCAAATTCTCGCCAAATTTCGAGTCCGGCGGACGAAGTTGGCCAGCCCCTCCCCCTAAGGCTATATCCCACCCGTTTTTTCGGCATTTTTGCGGCGGACGAACTTGGGGACGGGACTTTCGGGGGCTTATTTTTGGGCAAGGCTGTGCCCGCGGCCTATTTTTGGCACACGGTGGGCGTTTGCAAAGTCTCGCCCCATTCCGAGTCCGGCGGACGAAGTGGGCCAGCCCCTCCCCGCAAGGCTATAGCCCACCCGTTTTTTGGGCATTTTTGCGGCGGACGAACTTGGGGGCGGGACTTTCGGGGGCTTATTTTTGGGCAAGGCTGTGCCAGCGGCCTATTTTTGGCAGACGGTGGGCGTTTGCAAAGTCTCGCCCCATTCCGAGTCCGGCGGACGAAGTTGGCCAGCCCCTCCCCCCAAGGCTATAGCCCACCCGTTTTTTGGGCATTTTTTCGGCGGACGAACTTGGGGACGGGACCTTCGGGGGCTTATTTTTGAGTACGGCTGTGCCCACGGCCTATTTTCGGTACATGTAGGGCGCTCGCAATGTCTCGCCCCATTCCGAGTCCGGCGAACGAAGTGGGCTAGCCCCTCCCCGCAACGCTATAGCCCACCCGTTTTTTGGGCATTTTTGCGGCGGACGAACTTGGGGGCGGGACTTTCGGGGGCTTATTTGTGGGCAAGGCTGTGCCAGCGGCCTATTTTTGGCACACGGTGGGCGTTTGCAAAGTCTCGCCCCATTCCGAGTCCGGCGGACGAAGTTGGCCAGCCCCTCCCCCCAAGGCTATAGCCCACCCGTTTTTTGGGCATTTTTGCGGCGGACGAACTTGGGGACGGGACCTTCGGGGGCTTATTTTTGGGCGCGGCTGTGCCCGCGGACTATTTTTGGCACACGGAGGGCGCTCACAATGTCTCGCCCCATGCCGAGTCGGGCGGACGAAGTTGGCCATCCCCTCCCCCCAAGGCTATAGCCCACCCGTTTTTTGGGCATTTTTGCGGCGGACGAACTTGTGGACGGGACCTTCGGGGGCTTATTTTTGGGTGCGGCTGTGGCCGCAGCCTATTTTTGGCATACGGAGGCGGTCGCAAAGTCTCCCCCCATTCTGAGTCCGGCGGACGAAGTTGGACAGCCCCTCCCCCCAAGGCTATAGCCCACCCGTTTTTTGGTCATTTTTGTGGCGGACGAACTTGGGGACGGGACCTTCGGGGGCTTATTTTTTGGCGCGGCAGTGCCCGCGGCATATTTTTGGCACAGGGAGGACGCTCGCAAAGTCTCGCCCCATTCCGAGTCCGGGGGACGAAGTTTGCCAGCCCCTCCCCCCAAGGCTATAGCCCACCCGTTTTTTGGGCATTTTTGCGGCGGATGAACTTGGGGACGGGACCTTCGGGGGCTTATTTTTGGGCGCGGCTGTGCCCACAGCCTATTTTTAGCACACGGATGGTGCTCGTAAAGTCACATCCCATTCCGAGTCCGGCGGACGAAGTTGGCCAGCCCCTCCCCCCAAGGCTATAGCCCACCCGTTTTTTGGGCATTTTTGCGGCGGACGAACTTGGGGACGGGACTTTCGGGGGCTTATTTTTGGGCGCGGCTGTGCCCGCGGCCTATTTTTGGCACACGGAGGGCGCTCACAATGTCTTGCCCCATTCCGAGTCGGGCGGACGAAGTTGGCCATCCCCTCCCCCCAAGGCTATAGCCCACCCGTTTTTTGGGAATTTTTGCGGCGGACGAACTTGTGGACGGGACCTTCGGGGGCTTATTTTTGAGTACGGCTGTGCCCGCGGCCTATTTTCGGTACACGTAGGGCGCTCGCAAAGTCTCGCCCCATTCCGAGTCCGGCGGACGAAGTGGGCCAGCCCCTCCCCGCAAGGCTATAGCCCACCCGTTTTTTGGGCATTTTTGCGGCGGACGAACTTGGGGACGAGACTTTCGGGGGCTTATTTTTGGGCATGGCTTTGCCCGCGGCCTATTTTTGGCACACGGTTGGCGTTTGCAAAGTCTCGCCCCATTCCGAGTCCGGCGGACGAAGTTGGCCAGCCCCTCCCCCCAAGGCTATAGCCCACCCATTTTTTGGGCATTTTTGCGGCGGACGAACTTGGGGACGGGATCTTCGGGGGCTTATTTTTGGGTGCGGCTGTGCGCGCGGCCTATTTTCGGCACACGAAGGGTGCTCGCAAATTCTCGCCAAATTTCGAGTCCGGCGGACGAAGTTGGCCAGCCCCTCCCCCCAAGGCTATATCCCACCCGTTTTTTCGGCATTTTTGCGGCGGACGAACTTGGGGACGGGACTTTCGGGGGCTTATTTTTGGGTAAGGCTGTGCCCGCGGCCTATTTTTGGCACACGGTGGGCGTTTCCAAAGTCTCGCCCCATTCCAAGTCCGGCGGACGAAGTTGGCCAGCCCCTCCCCCCAAGGCTATAGCCCACCCGTTTTTTGGGCATTTTTGCGGCGGACGAACTTGGGGACGGGACCTTCGGGGGCTTATTTTTGAGTACGGCTGTGCCCGCGGCCTATTTTCGGTACACGTAGGGCGCTCGCAAAGTCTCGCCCCATTCCGAGTCCGGCGGACGAAGTGGGCCAGCCCCTCCCCGCAAGGCTATAGCCCACCCGTTTTTTGGGCATTTTTGCGGCGGACGAACTTGGGGACGGGACTTTCGGGGCTTATTTTTGGGCGCGGCTGTGCGCGCGGCCTATTTTCGGCACACGCAGGGTGCTCGCAAATTCTCGCCAAATTTCGAGTCCGGCGGACGAAGTTGGCCAGCCCCTCCCCCCAAGGCTATAGCCCACCCGTTTTTTGGGCATTTTTGCGGCGGACGAACTTGGGGACGGGACTTTCGGGGGCTTATTTTTGGGCGCGGCTGTGCCCGCGGCCTATTTTTGGCACACGGAGGGCGCTCACAATGTCTTGCCCCATTCCGAATCGGGCGGACGAAGTGGGCCATCCCCTCCCCCCAAGGCTATAGCCCACCCGTTTTTTGGGAATTTTTTCGGCGGTCGAACTTGTGGACGGGACCTTCGGGGGCTTATTTTTTAGTACGGCTGTGCCCGCGGCCTATTTTCGGTACACGTAGGGCGCTCGCAAAGTCTCGCCCCATTCCGAGTCCGGCGGACAAAGTGGGCCAGCCCCTCCCCGCAAGGCTATAGCCCACCCGTTTTTTGGGCAATTTTGCGGCGGACGAACTTAGGGACGGGACTTTCGGGGGCTTATTTTTGGGCAAGGCTGTGCCCGCGGCCTATTTTTGGCACACGGTGGGCGTTTGCAAAGTCTCGCCCCATTCCGAGTCCGGCGGGCGAAGTTGGCCAGCCCCTCCCCCCAAGGCTATAGCCCACCCATTTTTTGGGCATTTTTGCGGCGGACGAACTTGGGGACGGGATCTTCGGGGGCTTATTTTTGGGCGCGGCTGTGCGCGCGGCCTATTTTCGGCACACGCAGGGTGCTCGCAAATTCTCGCCAAATTTCGAGTCCGGCGGACGAAGTTGGCCAGCCCCTCCCCCCAAGGCTATAGCCCACCCGTTTTTTGGGCATTTTTGCGGCGGACGAACTTGGGGACGGGACCTTCAGGGGCTTATTTTTGGGTACGGCTGTGCCCGCGGCCTATTTTCAGTACACATAGGGCGCTCGCAAAGTCTCACCCCATTCCGAGTCCGGCGGACGAAGTGGGCCAGCCCCTCCCCGCAAGGCTATAGCCCACCCGTTTTTTGGGCATTTTTGCGGCGGACGAACTTGGGGGCGGGACTTTCGGGGGCTTATTTTTTGGCAAGGCTGTGCCCGCGGCCTATTTTTGGCACACGGTGGGTGGTTGCGAAGTCTCGCCCCATTCCGAGTCCGGCGGACGAAGTTGGCCAGCCCCTCCCCCCAAGGCTATAGCCCACCCGTTTTTTGGGCATTTTTTCGGTGGACGAACTTGGGGACGGGACCTTGGGGCCCTTAGTTTTGGGTGCGGCTGTGTCTGCAGCCTATTTTTGGCACACGGAGGGTGCTCGCAAAGTCTCGCTCCATTCCGAGTCCGGCGGACGAACTTGGCCAGCCCCTCCCCCCAAGGCTATAGCCCACCCATTTTTTGGGAATTTTTGCGGCGGACGAACTTGGGGATGGGACCTTGGGGCGCTTATTTTTGGGCATGGCTGTGCCCGCGGCCTATTTTTGGCACACGGAGGGTGCTAGCAAAGTCTCGCGCCATTCCGAGTCCGGTGGACAAACTTGGCCAGCCCCTCCCCCCAAGGCTATAGCCCACCCGTTTTTTGGGAATTTTTGCGGCGGACGAACTTGGGGACGGGACTTTCGGGGGCTTATTTTTGGGCAAGGCTGTGCCCGCGGCCTATTTTTGGCACACGGTGGGCGTTTGCAAAGTCTCGCCCCATTCCGAGTCCGGCGGACGAAGTTGGCCAACCCCTCCCCCCAAGGCTATAGCCCACCCGTTTTTTGGGCATTTTTGCGGCGGACGAACTTGGGGACGGGATCTTCGGGGGCTTTATTTTTGCCGCAGCTGTGCCCGCAGCATATTTTTGGTACACGGAGGGCGCTCGCAAAGTCTCGCCCCATTCCGAGTCCGGCGGACGAAGTTGGCCAGCCCCTCCCCCCAAGGCTATAGCCCACCCGTTTTTTGGGCATTTTTGCGGCGGACGAACTTGGGGACGGGATCTTCGGGGGCTTTATTTTTGCCGCGGCTGTGCCCGCAGCATATTTTTGGTACACGGAGGGCGCTCGCAAAGTCTCGCCCCATTCCGAGTCCGGCGGACGAAGTTGGCCAGCCCCTCCCCCCAAGGCTATAGCCCACCCGTTTTTTGGGCATTTTTGCGGCGGACGAACTTGGGGACGGGACCTTCGGGGGCTTATTTTTGGGCGCGGCTGTGCCCGCAGCCAATTTTTGGCACACGGAGGGCGCTCGTAAAGTCTCGGCCTATTCCGAGTCCGGCGGACGAACTTGGCCTGCCCCTCCCCCCAAGGCTATAGCCCACCCGTTTTTTGGGCATTTTTGCGGCGGACGAACTTGGGGACGGGACCTTGGGGCCCTTAGTTTTGGGTGCGGCTGTGTCTGCAGCCTATTTTTGGCACACGGAGGGTGCTCGCAAAGTCTCGCTCCATTCCGAGTCCGGCGGACGAACTTGGCCAGCCCCTCCCCCCAAGGCTATAGCCCACCCATTTTTTGGGAATTTTTGCGGCGGACGAACTTGGGGAAGGGAGCTTCGGGGGCTTATTTTTTGGCAAGGCTGTGCCCGCGGCCTATTTTTGGCACACGGAGGGTGCTAGCAAAGTCTCGCGCCATTCCGAGTCCGGTGGACAAACTTGGCCAGCCCCTCCCCCCAAGGCTATAGCCCACCCGTTTTTTGGGCATTTTTGCGGCGGACGAACTTGGGGACGGGATCTTCGGGGGCTTATTTTTTGCCGCGGCTGTGCCCGCAGCCTATTTTTTGTACACGGAGGGCGCTCGCAAAGTCTCGCCCCATTCCGAGTCTGGCGGACGAAGTGGGCCAGCCCCTCCCCCCAAGGCTATAGCCCACCCGTTTTTTGGGCATTTTTGCGGCGGACGAACTTGGGGACGGGACCTTCGGGGGCTTATTTTTGGGCGCGTCTGTGCCCGCAGCCTATTTTTGGCACACGGAGGGCGCTCGGAAAGTCTCGCCCCATTCCGAGTCCGGCGGACGAAGTGGGCCAGCCCCTCCCCGCAAGGCTATAGCCCACCCTTTTTTGGGCATTTTTGCGGCGGACGAACTAGTGGACGGGACCTTCGGGGGCTTATTTTTGGGTGTGGCTGTGCCCGCGGCCTATTTTTGGCACACGGAGGGTGCTCGCAAAGTCTCGCCAAATTTCGAGTCCGGCGGACGAACTTGGCCAGCCCCTCCCCCCAATGCTATAGCCCGCCCGTTTTTTGGGCATTTTTACGGTGGACGAACTTGGGGACGGGACCTTCGGGGGCTTATTTTTGGGTATGGCTGTGCCCGCGGCCTATTTTCGGTACACGGAGGGCGCTCGCAAAGTCTCGCCCCATTTCGAGTCCGGCGGACGAAGTGGGCCAGCCCCTCCCCGCAAGGCTATAGCCCACCCGTTTTTTGGGCATTTTTGCGGCGGACGAACTTGGGGACGGGACTTTCGGGGGCTTATTTTTGGGCAAGGCTGTGCCCGCGGCCTATTTTTGGCACACGGTGGGCGTTTGCAAAGTCTCGCCCCATTCCGAGTCCGGCGGACGAAGTTGGCCAGCCCCTCCCCCCAAGGCTATAGCCCACCCGTTTTTTGGGCATTTTTGCGGCGGACGAACTTGGGGACGGGATCTTCGGGGGCTTTATTTTTGCCGCAGCTGTGCCCGCAGCATATTTTTGGTACATGGAGGGCGCTCGCAAAGTCTCGCCCCATTCCGAGTCCGGCGGACGAAGTTGGCCAGCCCCTCCCCCCAAGGCTATAGCCCACCCGTTTTTTGGGCATTTTTGCGGCGGACGAACTTGGGGACGGGACCTTCGGGGGCTTATTTTTGGGCGCGGCTGTGCCCGCAGCCTATTTTTGGCACACGGAGGGCGCTCGTAAAGTCTCGGCCTATTCCGAGTCCGGCGGACGAACTTGGCCTGCCCCTCCCCCCAAGGCTATAGCCCACCCGTTTTTTGGGCATTTTTGCGGCGGACGAACTTGGGGACGGGACCTTGGGGCGCTTAGTTTTGGGTGCGGCTGTGTCTGCAGCCTATTTTTGGCACACGGAGGGTGCTCGCAAAGTCTCGCTCCATTCCGAGTCCGGCGGACGAACTTGGCCAGCCCCTCCCCCCAAGGCTATAGCCCACCCATTTTTTGGGAATTTTTGCGGCGGACGAACTTGGGGATGGGACCTTGGGGCGCTTATTTTTGGGCGCGGCTGTGCCCGCGGCCTATTTTTGGCACACGGAGGGTGCTAGCAAAGTCTCGCGCCATTCCGAGTCCGGTGGACAAACTTGGCCAGCCCCTCCCCCCAAGGCTATAGCCCACCCCTTTTTTGGGCATTTTTGCGGCCGACGAACTTGGGGACGGGACCTTCGGGCGCTTATTTTTGGGTGCGGCTGTGCCCACGGCCTATTTTTGGTACACGAAGGGTGCTCGTAAAGTCTCGCCCCATTCCGAGTCCGGCGGACGAACTTGGCCAGCACCTCCCCCCAAGGCTATAGCCCACCCGTTTTTTGGCCATTTTTGCGGCGGACGAACTTGGGGACGGGACCTAGGGGCCCTTATTTTTGGGTACGGCTGTGTCTGCAGCCTATTTTTAGCACACGGAGGGTGTGCGCAAAGTCTCGCCCCATTCCGAGTCCGGCGGACGAACTTGGCCAGCCCCTCCCCCCAAGGCTATAGCCCACCCATTTTTTGGGCATTTTTGCGGCGGACAAACTTGGGGACGGGACCTTCGGGTGCTTATTATTGGGTACGGCTGTGTCCGTGTCCTATTTTTGGCACAGGGAGGGCGCTCACAAAGTCTCGCCCTATTCCGAGTCCGTCGGACGAACTTGGCCAGCCCCTCCCCCCAAAGTTATAGCCCACCCATTTTTTGGGCATTTTTGCGGCGGACGAACTTGGGGACGGGACCTTCGGGTGCTTAATTTTTGGCGCGGCTGTGTCCGCGTCCTATTTTTGGCACACGGAGGGAGCTCGCAAAGTCTCGCCCCATTCCGAGTCCGGCGGACGAACTTGGCCAGCCCCTCCACCCAAGGCTATAGCCCACCCGTTTTTTGGGCATTTTTGCGGCGGACGAACTTAGGGACGGGACCTTTGGGCGCTTATTTTTGGGCGCGGCTGTGCCCGCAGCCTATTTTTGGGATACGGAGGGCGCTCGTAAAGTCTCGTCCCATTCCGAGTCCGGCGGACGAACTTGGCCAGCCCCTCCCCCCAAGGCTATAGCCTGTTGTGCAAATTTTAATGTACTCGCAAGCGCACGAATCTATTGTAGTACAGACTAATGGTGACGAGTGTCGATCCCACGAGGAGGTGGATTTTAATTATATGTAGAATTAATTTTGTAAATGGGTGGTTGGAATTGTGGTGGAAGTGATTTAAATTATCCTAAAATTGGAATTGAAATGGCGATAATAAATTCTAAAATTGGAATTGAAATGGCGAGAATAAATTGAAGAGAAATTCTATTAAATTGACGCACTTGGGTATCTGGATCCGTATCAACATGCATCATGGGCTAAATAATCCGTATTAATACCAATTAAATCATGAGGGGGGAATCCACACCTCATGAACCACGCTCTAATCAATATGGTGCTAAGGGCTTATCGTGCCAAATAATAATAACCTTGTACTAGAGGGCCGGTGAAACCAAGGCGGTACTAGACAAGATTAGTATTATTTGTCGACGAGAAGTCAAAACATCCACAAAAACTAGAGGGGAAGAGAAAATAAATTTACCAAATAAAGCCCATGACACATGTTGAGACTTCACCTTCAACCCAAGCTTGAAAGAAAATTAGCCACTCATAATTGAACTAGGGGCAAAATGGAAATTTATTAAAATACGAAGAAAATACAAGATGGAGAAGGAATTACAGAAAATGGAGTCCAAAAATGGATTCAGGGATATCAAATTAGGGGGGGAGGCCCCCTTTTTATAGATACATGGAGTAAATCATAGCCATCGGATTAAAAACAGTTTGGACGCTCAGGATTGCGCCACGTCATCAGTCAACAGTCAGCGGTTTGACCACGCGGGTGAACAGTAACACGGTTTGACCCGGGTGAACAGTAACGCGGTTTGGTTGACAATAATCCTGTGTGATGCATGTACCGTACGCGAGATTTTTCGTCCGATATCTTTGCCGTCACGCCACCATAAAATTTTAGTCCAACAAGACCGTGACACCGCATCAGTCAATGCCACGTCAACGGTCAATGCCACGTCATCGATCCGTCTATGTGAACAGTGAGCGATGCGTGAAACGATGCAGTACATGTGAATAGTATATGTGAGCACCATTTTTCCTTTTATGCTCCTCCTAAGGTTTTCGACCGTCCCGAGTTCAAAAGTGATGTCCGTTTTCCGTATGATCTCTCCTTTATTCTGAAATGACTATAATACCCCTAAAATACATAAAATACTTAATTAAAATCAAACACACATAATTAAATTGCAAGAAACTTAAATACATAAAAGTAAAGGTTGTTAGTAAGACTTGAAATGTAAAATGATGATTTTCTCCTTTATAAATATACATTTTCTAACACTCAACACACCCCCCAACCAGCTTATTGCTAGTCCCTAGCAAATGAAGCGAAAATAAAATTCAAATTTAAATTCAAAATGATTTATTTTATTTTATTTAGAAGCACTCGTGTTTATTCAATCAGATTAATGATAGTAATCAAATAAAAGTATAAGCATTATCTCCAGTCTTAGAGAAACATCACACCCACATCAACCATTCACATGAATCAGCCCAGTAGACTTTGTTATAGCTACTTTCAAGAATGACATGTCAAACCCCAAAATCTCACTGGAAGTAGTGACACTCTCACAAAGAAATTAAACCCAATAAAAATAGTCACTCCAATGAATGATAACTAAGAGAGAAAATAATACAGAAGTGATATTACATGCTCTCACCAAGATGAAATAAATATGCCCTCAGCTTAGAAATAATATGATCTCAAGTCAAACAAAAATGCTAGTCAACCCAATTTATTTATCTTTTTTTTTTTTTTTTATATTATGCATCACTACATCTTTTTAGCCCATATAACTAGCTTCTACTTCAAACTATAGTTCCCTAAAATCAAGAAGGACTTTTAGTAGGACGTAACGTAGGCTAGGGACATGGCTAACAAAGAAGGAAAATAAGGAAAACAAAGTGTATGTTCGAGAAAAATGCAGAAATTTTTTTTTTTTTTTTTTGAAGTTGCAAGGTGAATTTCACCTATTATTTTTTTTAATTTTATTCTTTTGAAACAACAACTCTTGTTTTTTTTTTTTTTTTTTTTTTTGCATAACTTCACTAAACAAAATAATTATTTACATTTTTCTCAAACATAAATAGGTGATGGAACTTATAAGATATCGGGTAATACTCCAAATCAGAGTGGGTCAAGATGATAAATTGACAAAGAAAAAGTTTTTTTTTTTTTTTTTTTTTTAAAGGCTCAAAATGGTTAACTATGGATATTTAATAAAAGGGATGGCTAGAAAGGCTCAAACGGATCAAAGATGGCCTTTCCATCGTCTTTTAGGGCTCTAAATAATCATCCATATCTACTAGTTAGATGGGCCTCCCAATGTAACAACACACATTTTTTCTTTTTCTTTTTTTTTTCTTTTTACAATTTTTTTTTAAAGGGTTAACTCAAAAGAAATCTAGAGATCGTGTATAAAATAATAAACTGCTAAGCTGTATAGAGAATGGGCAAAAGGGTTACTCTCCAAGAAAAATGATAGGCTCAAAAACTCACTTGGTACTTATTATGACATGTTCATTCCTTTAAGCAACTCATATTTATCTCCGACATCAACATGTAAAGTAGCAAACATAGCGTAACATCACTTAAGACCAAAGATAATACAAATACTTAAAATTTGAAATTAATCATGCCATCCAATGTTAAAACAAATCACACAATTTTTTTTTTTTAAATAACATTCTACCCCCAACCTATTCTAAACAAGAAAGGAAAATATGCATGCAGAAATGTGAAAATGATGTAGAAAAACTAATTAGAAAAGTTACACTTAAAATGATAGAAAAAGAAAATGATTTTTTTTTTTTTTTAAGAAGATGCGTTTCTAGAGGCACTACACTCCATATTCAGCCATCTTCGACTCAAAAGTTGGAAAATGTATATTTATAGAGGAGAAAATAAAAAGAAGAAGAAAAATGAACATCAAAACTTAATAAAGAAAAAGAAATTTTTTATTTTTTTTATTTTTTTTGGTTTTTATTTTTTTTTCAAACAATGAAGATGCGCTTCTAGAGTAACTACACTCCATATTCAGCCATCTTCAACACAAAAAGTTAGCAACAGTTAGTTTCTACAACAAAAAATTAGTAAAAACTTAACCAAGATTTCACATTTGTCGACTATTCCCTCCCCCCAACCAGAACGAAACATTGTCCTCAATGTTTAAAAGGAAAGAAGTAGAGTTTAGAAGACATCACCTGGGTGGTGCAACACAGAAGAAAATATTTACAGACGGAGAGTTAAATCTAATTTGTACTTCTTACTGCTGCTACTGTTACCATCATTATTTGGTCGCTCCAACACAAAGGTCCAGGGGTTGGGCTCCGGTCTAAAAGCTTGTAACAGATCAAGTAGCTCATTAGCAGTGTGAGCACAAATAAAAAGTTTTTTCGCATGGGAAGGAATAAAGTAGTTTTTTATTGCATGGTTAAGAAATGCGATAAAGCCATCATAAAAGTTATTGACATTTAACAAACCGATGGGTTTCTGGTGGATGTGCAGATGGGCCCAAGATGCTAGTGTGATAAGTGCCTCTAGTGTTGCAAGATCTCCTGGAAGGAAAATAAAAGCATCAGCATGATTAAGCATTTCCGTTATTCTTTCTTGCATACCTGAGACGACTAACTCTTCTCCAGTTGATGAGTCGAGCCCAATGGTTTTAGAACTCTTGGGATGATGCCTAACACTTGACTTCCCGATAAAAGGCTTCGAGACCATTTTTGATAACCCTCGGTTACCTCCTCCATACACCAAGTGTAATTTTTCTCTATGCTTCGGCCAAGATCGATGCCTCAACGAACTCTTTATGTTTGCCATAGGTAAATCCGAAAGCACACAAATGTTCTTGAATTGTCTATTTGGAGTAAGCCATTGCGATACTTCTCAAAAACAATTTGTGAGTGCTTGACAAAAGATATCACATTTAAGAGTCTTGGTGATAGTGGGTCATGATTGTGTATGAGGTAATATGTCGTCAAAGAACGCGTAAAGCACGTGGCTCGCAAGTCAAAAGAAAAGCAAAAAAGGAAAAAGCAAACAGTAATAAAATTATTAAAGACAATAATGCACGCAATAAAACAATAGTGAAATAAAATAACAGTAAATTAAAAGGATATTTACAGGTAGTTGCGACTGTGGCTCACATCTTCCTCTGGTTTCACGTCCGAAACGGCGAACGCCCTCATGGGTCGAGGATAGGCTTCCTATCCGGTTTTCTTATAAAGGCAAGCAGGGTTTATAGTCGATTCGAGACTATATCGTGCTTGCTCTTTCTGGAATAATGGCCATAATTGGAGAATCGCTCCTTGCACATATCCACTGGGATGCGTTTCAAGATACAAAAGAATATCATCCAATGACTCCTTATTCAAGACATCCCTAATGAATTGAATCTTATCTTCCTGTTATCGGACACCATTCCTAAAGAACATGGGTTTCTATCGCAACTCATTCGGCACACTTATGACAAGCAATGAAATTCTTGAGCTCGTCGTTTTCTTGCATAATTTCCTTTACCACAACCAGGCATGTATGCAATAAATTTTGGAGGTAACTCACCGATCGTGCTTTAGCCTCGATTAACCAACGGATGTCAGGTATGTTATTCCTCATGAGTAATCGCATGCGTTCGGACCGAGCTTTATAGATCGTAAGGAGGGCATTCTGAGGAAGTGAAGGGAATCGCTTGTGAAGCTTCGCTAGAATCTCGTTTCTGTCCATACTTTCGCCTCAGAATGTCAGTTATTATGGGAAACTGAAGTAACCGACTTGATTGTCACGGAGTACCGTTATCCGCCACTTCACCGGGGTAACAAACTAAAGCACACAAACAGAAAAACAAATTAAAACAAACAAAGAAAATTAAAATCGTCCTCTTATTGAATTTACCTCAAGCTCCAATGTAAAACACTTCTCTCAATGTCTCTGAGTTGGCTTTCTAAACCCTCAACATAGGCTACTAACTCTGGTGGTTGTAGAGCCCAAATACTATGTGTTTTACAAAATTGAATCTGCCTTTTGAGATGAGTTTTGACACGTTGAAGTGGTTTAAGAATGTTCAGGAGGAACGGTCTAAGTATGAGACTCATGATTAACAATGATAAGAGAAAACTTAATAGTTAAACAAACACACTTATGCAAAAATAATTTCAATTAGTAGAAGAATAATATAAAGAAAGAGAAAAATCAAATCAACGAAAGGAAAAAAAAAATCAATTCAAATCTGGTGGGTCACTCAAATTTATTTCGGTGTCTTCTCCATGTGGTTGGTACTCTAGATATGGCTTTAATCTTTGACCATTAACTTTAAACGTGACACCGTTCTTTGGATCCTTAATTTCAATTGCCCCATGTGGAAAAACAGTATGAACAATAAAGGGACCAGACCATCGAGAGCGTAACTTACCTGGGAATAGGTGCAAGCGAGAATTGAATAAAAGCACTTTCTGACCTGGAGTGAACGATTTTCTCATAATTTGCTTATCATGGAAGACTTTCATTCGTTGCTTGTAAATTTTGGCATTTTCGTATGCGTCATTGCGAATTTCTTCAAGTTCTGCCAGTTGTAATCTTCTTTTCGAATGTCAAAAGTTGAATTTCTTGATGGCCCAATACGCACGATGCTCGAGTTCCACGGGTAGGTGGCAAGCTTTTCCATACACTAGCTTTGTAGGGTGACATCCCAATCGGGGCCTTGAAAGCCGTTCTATATGCCCAATGCATCATCAAGTCTTAATGACCAATCTTTTCTCGGCCTCACCGTCTTTTCTAATATGTGCTTTATTTCTCGATTGGAGATCTCAACTTGGTTTTGCGGATGATACGGAGTCGCCACTTTGTGTGTGATTGAATACTTTGTCAAAAGAGCTTTGAATGCTTTGTTACAAAAGTGGGCACCACCATCACTGATTATTGCTCGAGGGAATCCAAAGCGCGAGACAATGTTGCTTTTCAAAAATCCTATCACCACCTTGTGATCATTGGTTCTACATGGAATTGCTTCTACCCATTTCGATACGTAGTCAACACCAACCAATATGTATTGATGGCCAAAAGAAGGGGGAAAGGGTCCCATGAAGTCGATACCCCATACGTCAAAAATCTCAACCACTAAAATTGGATTTAGTGGCATCGTTCCTTCGTAATGCTCCCCATTCGTTGACACCTATCACATGAAGAACAGAAAGTGTAAGCGTCTCGAAATATAGTTGGCCAATAAAAACCACATTGTAAAACTTTAGTCGCTGTTTTCTTAGCACTGAAATGGCCTCCACAAGCTTGTTCATGGCAGAATGAAAGAATATTCTGAATTTCACTTTCTGGGACACATCGTCTAATAATTTGATCCGCATACTTGAACAAATACGTCATCCCAAAAGAAATTCTTTATTTACGCAAAGAATTTAGCCTTGTCTTGCTTGGTCCAATGTTCGGGAAGTTTACCTGTAACAAGATAATTAACTATATCAGCATACCAAGGTAATACTTCCACATTCATTAATTGTTCATCTGGAAATGACTCATTCAATGGTAATGGCTCTGTAATTGTGTCAAAATGTAGGCAGAGAGATGGTGCCCACAACATTTTCTGTCCTTTTTTATCTTTGAATTCCAAGTCAAATTCTGCCAAAAGTAACACCCAACGAATTAGTCTAGCTTTTGCATCTTTCTTTGTGAGAAGATATTTAAGAGCAGCATGATCCGTGAATATAATTATTTTACAACCAATGAGATATGATCGAAATTTTTCCAATGCAAACACTACTGCTAGCATTTCTTTTTCAGTAGTTGAATAGTTCAACTGTGCATCATTTAATGTCATACTAGCATAGTAAATAACGTGGGGAATTCGATCAACTCTTTGTCCTAATACTGCTCCTACTGCATAATCAGATGCATCACACATTAGCTCAAATGGTAAGCTCCAGTTTGGGGCCTGAATGATGGGTGATGATGTCAACAACTGTTTTAATTTTTCAAACGCCATAAGACATGAATCACTAAAGATAAAATGTACATCCTTAGCAAGTAAATTGCATAAGGGTCTAGAAACTTTGCTAAAATCTTTAATGAAACGTCTATAGAAACCAGCATGCCCAAGGAAAGATCTTACTTCTCTGACTGTTTTGGGTGGAGGAAGATTAGAAATGAGATCCACCTTGGCTTTGTCAACCTCAATACCTTTGCTCGAAATGATGTGACCGAGAACAATACCTTGTTTTACCATAAAATGGCACTTCTCCCAATTTAAGACTAAATTCTTCTCGATACATCTCTGCAGAACTAGCGTTAGATGATGTAAACATTGATCAAACGAATCACCAAAGACAGAAAAATCATCCATAAAGACTTCAAGGAATCGTTCAACCATATCAGAAAAAATGCTCAACATGCATCGTTGAAATGTAGCAGGTGCATTACATAATCCAAATGGCATTCTCCTATATGCAAAAGTGCCAAAAGGGCAAGTGAAAGTGGTTTTCTCTTGATCTTTTGGTGCTATGGGAATCTGATTATATCCTGAGTAGCCATCTAGAAAGCAATAAAATTCATGGCCTGCTAATCTATCAAGCATTTGATCGATAAATGGTAAAGGAAAATGGTCTTTACGTGTGACAGAATTCAATTTTCTATAATCAATGCATACACGCCATCCTGTAGTTACTCTAGTTGGTATCAATTCATTATCAGCATTCGTAACTACTGTGACTCCTGACTTTTTAGGGACAACTTGTACAGGACTGACCCATGAACTATCAGAAATTGGGTAAATGATACCTGCATCTAATAGCTTAAGGACTTCTGTTCTAACAACTTCTTTCATATTAGGATTTAACCGACGTTGCATTTCCCTAGTAGATTTAGCATTTTCATCAAGGTGAATGTAATGCATGCAATCTGCAGGGTTTATACCTTTTATGTCTGCTATGGTCCATCCTAATGCTCCTTTATGCTCTTTTAAAACATCCAACAACTTACCTTTTTGTTCGTCATTGAGGGATGATGAAATGATTACCGGCAAAAATCTTGTCTTCCCCAAAAATGCATATTCCAATGTGTTGGGCAATGGTTTGAGCTCAAGTTTTGGTGATGATTCTGATGATGGGATGAGTTTCTTCTCTGATGGTGCTAGTTGTTCAACTCTTGACTTCCATTGATTAGTGTCCATGGATGGTGCTGAGTCAAGTAAGGCGTTGACCTCATCGACCGATCTGTCAATATCAAAATCCAAACCAAAGTGAGTTAAGCATGTCTGTAAAGGATCATCACTAAGGTTTGAAATAAAAGAGTCATCAACTAATGCTTCTATTAAATCCACATCAACAATTCCATCATCTGCACTGTGAGGTTGTTTGGCAATGTTGAAGATATTCAGCTCCATAGTCATGTTGCCAAAGGACAACTGCATATTTCCAGTTCTACATTGAATGTGAGCATCCGCAGTTGCCAAGAAAGGTCGGCCTAGGATAATGGGGATGTGCTTCCTTGAATCCTGTATTGGTTGAGTGTCAATTACAATGAAATCAACAGGAAAATAAAATTTGTCTACCTGGATAAGCACATCTTCCACAATACCACGAGGTATTTTCGTGGACCGATCTGCAAGTTGTAACACCACTGGAGTTGGGTGTAATTCTCCCAGTCCAAGTTTCACGAAAACAGAGTAAGGCAACAAATTTACACTAGCTCCTAAATCCAACAAAGCATTCTCAATTGTGTGGTTCCCTATGCTACATGAGATAGTGGGGGCACAGGTCTTTGCATTTTAAATGAATTTTATGTTGGAGTATAGAACTAACGTTTTCTGTTAAAAATGCCTTCTTTTGAACATGCATATTTCTCTTTTTAGTACAAAGGTCTTTAAGAAACTTGGCATAAGATGGAACTTGTTTAATAGCATCAAGCAAAGGGATGTTAACACTTACCTGTTTGAAGATTTCGAGAATCTCACCTGTGGATTTTCCCTTCTTGCCTTTAGCTAACCTCTGGGGAAATGGAGCTTTGGGAACGTATTCTCGTGGGTTGGTTTCTTCTTTCTCCTCCGGTGATGAGTCCTCAACATTCACAGGTACAATTTGATTTTCTTTTGTCACCGGCATCTCCACTTTGTTGTCGACTTCTTTTCCTTTTCGCAAGGTCATGACTTTAACTTCTCCATGTGGTGGTACTTGCTTCATGCACTCCTTTAGGATTAGGCATTTGACTTGGAAATTTACCTTTCTCAACAGTCATTGCCAAGGTCGAAGAAGCAAGTTGTCCCACCATCTTCTCGAGGCTTGAAACTGATTGGGCTTGTGAATTGAAGCCTGCTCTCAACTCATTTCGTAGTCCATCAATAGTGCGATTCTGTTGCTCAATGGTAGAATGAGTAACATTCTTGAGATTCTGAAATGAATCCTCCCATGGTCTGGGTTGAGAGTAATTCTGGTTCTGATTGTATGGTCTAAATGGTGGCTGAGAGGCTTGAGGATTTTGAGGAATTTGTTGCATTGGTGGAGCTGGAGCTGCTGGTCCATTCTGTTGGAATCCTTGAGACCATGAAAAATTGGGGTGGTCTCTCCATCCAGGGTTATATGTGTTGGAGTATGGGTTGTAATTTGATGGCTTTCTCATTACACCTATGGCATTGGCTTGATCTGGATATGAGTCAGGGTCATGTGGTTCTGTTGATTTAGCAGTCGATAACGATGCTATTTGTCGAGCAAGACCTTCAACCATCTCCTTGACTTCTTTGATTCCCGAAGTTGACTCGCCAATGTGAACCTCATTCACTCCCTTAATTCTTCTAGTGTTCCTGAGTGATCGATTCCGTTGCTGGGAATTATCTGATTGTCGCTGGAAGAATTCCCAAATCTCTGATGCACTTTTTGACATTAGCTCTCCTCCACTTGTTGCCATTAGCCATTCTTGCACATTCGGCAATAATCCCTCCAAAAAGTATTGGCATTGGTGCCATTTCTCGTACCCATGATTTAATAGCATCAAGCAAAGGGATGTTAACACTTACCTGTTTGAAGATTTCAAGAATCTCACCTGTGGACTTTTCTTTCTTTCCTTTAGCTAACCTCTGAGGAAATGTACCTTTGGGAACGTATTCTCGTGGGTTGGTTTCTTCTTTCTCCTCCGGTGATGAGTCCTCAGCATTTACAGGTACAATTTGATTTGCTTTTGTCACCGGCATCTCCACTTTGTTGTCGACTTCTTTTCCTTTTCGCAAGGTCATGGCTTTAACTTCTCCATGTGGTGAATCGCTTGCTTCATGCACTCCTTTAGGATTAATTGACTTGGAAATTTACCTTTCTCAACGGTCATTGCCAAGGTCTGAACTGAAGAAGCAAGTTGTCCCACCATCTTCTCGAGGCTTGAAACTGATTGGGCTTGTGAATTGAAGCCTGCTCTCAACTCATTTCGTAGTCCATCAATAGTGCGATTCTGTTGTTCAATGGTAGAATGAGTAACACTCTTGAGATTCTGAAATGAATCCTCCCATGGTCTGGGTTGAGAGTAATTCTGGTTCTGATTGTATGGTCTAAATGGTGGCTGAGAGGCTTGAGGATTTTGAGGAATTTGTTGCATTGGTGGAGTTGGAGCTGCTGGTCCATTCTGTTGGAATCCTTGAGACCATGAAAAATTGGGGTGGTCTCTCCATCCAGGGTTATATGTGTTGGAGTATGGGTTGTAATTTGATGCCTTTCTCATTACACCTATGGCATTGGCTTGATCTGGATATGAGTCATGGTCATGTGGTTCTGTTGATTTAGCAGTCGATAACGATGCTATTTGTCGAGCAAGACCTTCAACCATCTCCTTGACTTCTTTGATTCCCGAAGTTGACTCGCCAATGTGAACCTCATTCACTCCCTTAATTCTTCTAGTGTTCCTGAGTGATCGATTCCGTTGCTGGGAATTATCTGATTGTCGCTGGAAGAATTCCCAAATCTCTGATGCACTTTTTGACATTAGCTCTCCTCCACTTGTTGCCATTAGCCATTCTTGCACATTCGGCAATAATCCCTCCAGAAAGTATTGGCATTGGTGCCATTTCTCGTACCCATGATGTGGACACTTCAAGAGTAGCCCATTGAATCGCTCCCATGTTTCAAAAAATTGCTCGTCCTCTCTCTGGGTAAACTCCGAAATTTCCCTGCGAATAGCATTGGTTTTATGCACTGGGAAATATTTATTCAAAAATTTTGTTACCATTTGTTCCCATGATGAAATGCTATTGGCAGGCAATGTATTAAGCCATGAACGAGCTCTATCCTTTAAAGAAAATGGGAATAATCTAAGTTTAACATCATCATCTGAAAAATTTTCATATTTAAATGTTTGACAAATAGCATGAAAATCATTCAAATGATTATATGGGTCCTCATTTTCTAGGCCATAAAATGTGGGGAGACAATTTAGCACACTAGGTTTTAGTTCAAAGCTCCTAGCAGCTACATTTGGGTATCTTATGCATGATGTGCTCAAATTAGCTAAGGGACTAAAATAGTCCTTAAATGGCCTCTCTGCTTGTAAATCCATTCCAAATTTATTTTTAATGTGCTTTTGTGTGCGAAGTGTTTTCTCAAGTTCAAGGTCTATAGGTTCAAGATTAGGTAATAATGACCTACGACCATGCATGCAAAACAAATAAAATAAAAATAATGATGGAAACAAAACAAATAAAAATAAAGATGAGAACAAAACAAATAAAAATAAAGAAGAATGAGAAATTACGATACTAACCTTATTGCGCTATTACAACCTTACTATAAAAAATACACAAAAACAAATTCATGAAATAAATTAACTAAAAAGAATTCATAAGATAAACAAAAATAAAAAAAAAATAAAATAAAATAAAATAACTTGAAAATTAAATTACAGAAATTTAAAGAAGAGAAAAAGAAAAGAAATACTAACCTCTAAATGCGGATTTACTTTTTTTTTTCTTTTTTTTAATAATAAAAAAAATACAAGAAAACAAATAAAAGAAATTATTCACAAAAATTAATTCTATGAATTAAAATTACTTACCTCCCCGGCAACGGCGCCAAAAACTTGTTGTGCAAATTTTAATGTACTCGCAAGCGCACGAATCTATTGTAGTACAGACTAATGGTGACGAGTGTCGATCCCACGAGGAGGTGGATTTTAATTATATGTAGAATTAATTTTGTAAATGGGTGGTTGGAATTGTGGTGGAAGTGATTTAAATTATCCTAAAATTGGAATTGAAATGGCGATAATAAATTCTAAAATTGGAATTGAAATGGCGAGAATAAATTGAAGAGAAATTCTATTAAATTGACGCACTTGGGTATCTGGATCCGTATCAACATGCATCATGGGCTAAATAATCCGTATTAATACCAATTAAATCATGAGGGGGGAATCCACACCTCATGAACCACGCTCTAATCAATATGGTGCTAAGGGCTTATCGTGCCAAATAATAATAACCTTGTACTAGAGGGTGAAACCAAGGCGGTAGACAAGATTAGTATTATTTGTCGGCGAAGTCAAAACATCCACAAAAACTAGAGGGGAAGAGAAAATAAATTTACCAAATAAAGCCCATGACACATGTTGAGACTTCACCTTCAACCCAAGCTTGAAAGAAAATTAGCCACTCATAATTGAACTAGGGGCAAAATGGAAATTTATTAAAATACGAAGAAAATACAAGATGGAGAAGGAATTACAGAAAATGAAGTCCAAAAATGGATTCAGAGATATCAAATTAGGGGGGGGAGGCCCCCTTTTTATAGATACATGGAGTAAATCATAGCCATCGGATTAAAAACAGTTTGGACGCTCAGGATTGCGCCACGTCATCAGTCAACAGTCAGTGGTTTGACCACGCGGGTGAACAGTAACACGGTTTGACCCGGGTGAACAGTAACGCGGTTTGGTTGACAATAATCCTGTGTGATGCATGTACCGTACGCGAGATTTTTCGTCCACTGATATGCTGCCACGTCACCATAAATGCGATAAGAATTTTAGTCCAACAGGATCGTGACACCTCATCAGTCAATGCCACGTCATCGGTCAATGCCACGTCATCGATCCGTCTATGTGAACAGTAACGTAGACAGTACCCGTACATGTGAATAGTACCGTATATGTGAACAGTACCATTTTTCCTTTTATGCTCCTCCTAAGGTTTTCGACCGTCCTGAGTTCAAAAGTGATGTCCGTTTTTCCGTATGATCTCTCCTTTATTCTGAAATGACTATAATACCCCTAAAATACATAAAATACTTAATTAAAATCAAACACACATAATTAAATTGCAAGAAACTTAAATACATAAAAGTAAAGGTTGTTAGTAAGACTTGAAATGTAAAATGATGATTTTCTCCTTTATAAATATACATTTTCTAACACTCAACATAGCCCACCCGTTTTTTGGGCATTTTTGCGGCGGGCGAACTTGGGGACGGGACCTTCGGGCGCTTATTTTTGGGCGCAGATGTGCCCGCGGCCTATTTTTGGCATACGGAGGGCGTTTGCAAAGTCTCGCCCCATTCCGAGTCCGGCGGACGAACTTGGACAGCACCTCCCCCCAAGGCTATAGCCCACCCGTTTTTTGGGCATTTGTGCGGCGGATGAACTTGAGGACGGGACCTTCGGGCGCTTATTTTTGGGCGCGGCTGTGCCCGTGGCCTATTTTTGGCACACGGAGGGCGCTCCCAATGTCTCGCTCCATTCCGAGTCCGGCGGACGAAGTTGGCCAGCCCCTCCCCCCAAGGCTATAGCCCACGCATTTTTTGGGCATTTTTGCGGCGGACGAACTTGGGGACGGGACCTTCGGGTGCTTAATTTTTGGCGCGGCTGTGTCCGCATCCTATTTTTGGCACACGGAGGGAGCTCGCAAAGTCTCGCCCCATTCCGAGTCCGGCGGACGAACTTGGCCAGCCCCTCCCCCCAAGGCTATAGCCCACCCATTTTTTGGGCATTTTTGCGGCGGACGAACTTAGGGACGGGACCTTCAGGTGCTTATTTTTGGGTGCGGCTGTGCCCGCGGCCTAGTTTTGGCACACGGAGGGCGCTCGCAAAGTCTCGCCCCATTCCGAGTCCGGCGGAGCCCCCTCCCCCCAAGGCTATAGCCCACCCGTTTTTTGGGAATTTTTGCGGCGGACGAACTTGGGGACGGGACCTTCGGGCGTTTATTTTTGGGCGCGGATGTGCCCGTGGCCTATTTTTGGCATACGGAAGGCGTTTGCAAAGTCTCGCCCCATTCCGAGTCCGGCGGACGAACTTGGACAGCCCCTCCCTCAAGGCTATAGCCCACCCGTTTTTTGGGCATTTGTGCGGCGGATGAACTTGAGGACGGGACCTTCGGGCGCTTATTTTTGGGCGCGGCTGTGCCCGCGGCCTATTTTTGGCACACGGAGGGTGCTCCCAAAGTCTCACTCCATTCCGAGTCCGGCGGACGAACTTGGCCAGCCCCTCCCCCCAAGGCTATAGCCCACACATTTTTTGGGCATTTTTGCGGCGGACGAACTTGGGGACGGGACCTTCGGGTGCTTAATTTTTGGCGCGGTTGTGTCCGCGTCCTATTTTTGGCACACGGAGGGAGCTCGCAAAGTCTCGCCCCATTCCGAGTCCGGCGGACGAACTTGGCCAGCCCCTCCACCCAAGGCTATAGCCCACCCGTTTTTTGGGCATTTTTGCGGCGGACGAACTTAGGGACGGGACTTTTGGGCGCTTATTTTTGGGCGCGGCTGTGCCCGCGGCCTATTTTTGGCACACGGAGGGTGCTCGTAAAGTCTCGTCCCATTCCGAGTCCGGCGGACGTACTTGGCCAGCCCCTCCCCCCAAGGCTATAGCCCACCCGTTTTTTGGGAATTTTTGCGGCGGACGAACTTGGGAACTGGACCTTCGGGCGCTTATTTTTGGGTACGGCTGTGTCCGCAGCCTATTTTTGGCACACGGAAGGCGCTCGGAAAGTCTCGCCCCATTCCGAGTCCGGCGGACGAAGTTGGCCAGCCCCTCCCCCCAAGGCTATAGCCCACCCGTTTTTTGGGCATTTAATCGGCGAACGAACTTGGGGACGGGACCTTCGGGGGCTTATTTTTGGGGGCGGCTGTGACCGCGGCCTTTTTTTGGCACACGGAGAGCACTCGCAATGTCTCGCCCCATTCCGAGTCCGGCGGACGAAGTGGGCCAGCCCCTCCCCCCAAGGCTATAGCCCACCCGTTTTTTGGGCATTTTTGCGGCGGACGAACTTGGGGACGGGACCTTCGGGGGCTTATTTTTGGGCGCGGCTGTGCCCGCGGCCTATTTTTGGCACACGGAGGGCGCTCGCAAAGTCTCGCCCCATTCCGAGTCCGGCGGACGAAGTGGGCCAGCCCCTCCCCCCAAGGCTATAGCCCACCCGTTTTTTGGGCATTTTTGCGGCGGACGAACTTGGGGACGGGACCTTCGGGTGCTTATTTTTGGGCGCGGTTGTGCCCGCGGCCTAAGTTTGGCACATGGAGGGCGCTCGCAAAGTCTCGCCCCATTCCGAGTCCGGCGGACGAAGTTGGCCAGCCCCTCCCCCCAAGGCTATAGCCCACCCGTTTTTTGGGCATTTTTGCGGCGGACGAACTTGGGAACTGGACCTTCGGGCGCTTATTTTTGGGTACGGCTGTGTCCGCAGCCTATTTTTGGCACACGGAGGGCGCTCGGAAAGTCTCGCCCCATTCCGAGTCCGGCGGACGAAGTTGGCCAGCCCCTCCCCCCAAGGCTATAGCCCACCCATTTTTTTGGCATTTTTGCGGCGGACGAACTTGGGGACGGGACCTTCGGGCGCTTATTTTTGGGCGCGGCTGTGCCCGCGGCCTATTTTTGGTACACGGAGGGCGCTCGCAAAGTCTCGCCCCACTCCGAGTCCGGCGGACGAAGTTGGCCTGCCCCTCCCCCCAAGGCTATAGCCCACCCGTTTTTTCAGCATTTTTGAGGCGGACGAACTGGGGGACGGGACCTTCGGGCGCTTATTTTTGGCCGCGGCTGTGCCAGTGGCCTATTTTTTGCACACGGAGGGCACTCGCAAAGGCTCGCCCCATTCCGAGTCCGGCGGACGAAGTCGGCCAGCCCCTCCCCCCAAGGCTATAGCCCACCCGTTTTTTGGGCATTTTTGCGGCGGACGAACTTGGGGACGGGACCTTCGGGAGCTTATATTTGGGCGCGGCTGTGCCCGCAGCCTATTTTTGGCACAAGGAGGGCGCTCGCAAAGTCTCGACCCATTCCGAGTCCGGAGGACGAAGTTGGCCAGCCCCTCCCCCCAAGGCTATAGCCCACCCGTTTTTTGGGCATTTTTGCGGCGGACGAACTTGGGGACGGGACCTTCGGGCATTTTTTTTGGGTGCGGCTGTGCCCGCGGCCTATTTTTGGCACACGGTGGGTGCTCGCAAAGTCTCGCCCCATTCCGAGTCCGACGGACGAAGTTGGCCAGCCCCTCCCCCCAAGGCTATATCCCACCCGTTTTTTGGGCATTTTTGCGGCGGACGAACTTGGGGACGGGACCTTCGGGTGCTTATTTTTGGGTGCGGCTGTGCCCGTGGCCTATTTTTGGCACAGGGAGGGCGCTCGCAAAGTCTCGTCCCATTCCGAGTCCGGCGGACGAAGTTTGCCAGCCCCTCCCCCCAAGGCTATAGCCCACCTGTTTTTTGATCATTCTTGCGGCGGACGAACTTGGGGACGGGACCTTCGGGCCCTTATTTTTGGGCGTGGCTGTGCCCGCGGCCTATTTTTGGCACACGGAGGGTGCTCGCAAAGTCTCACCCCATTCCGAGTCCGGCGGACGAAGTTGGCCAGCCCCTCCCCCCAAGGCTATAGCCCACCCGTTTTTTGGGCATTTTTGCGGCGGACGAACTTGGGGACGGGACCTTCGGGGGCTTATTTTTGAGCGCGGCTGTACCCGCGGTCTATTTTTGGCACACGGAGGGCGCTCGCAAAGTCTCGCCCCATTCCGAGTCCGGCGGACGAAGTTGGCCAGCCGCTCCCCCCAAGGCTATAGCCCACCCGTTTTTTGGGCATTTTTGCGGCGGACGAACTTTGGGACGGGACCTTCGGGGGCATATTTTTGGGCGCGGCTGTGCCCGCGGCCTATTTTTGGCACACGGAGGGTGCTCGTAAAGTTTCGTCCCATTCCGAGTCCGGCGGACGAAGTGGGCCTGCCCCTCCCCCCAAGGCTATAGCCCACCCGTTTTTTGGGCATTTTTGCGGCGGACGAACTTGGGAACGGGACCTTCGGGGGAATATTTTTGGGCACAGCTGTGCCCGCGGCCTATTTTTGGTACACGGAGGGCGCTCGCAAAGTCTCGCCCCATTCCGAGTCCGGCGGACGAAGTTGGCCAGCCCCTCCCCCCAAGGCTATAGCCCACCCGTTTTTTGGGCATTTTTGCGGCGGACGAACTTGGGGACGGGACCTTCGGGGGCTTATTTTTTGCGCGGCTGTGCCCACAGCCTATTTTTGGTACACGGAGGGTGCTCGTAACGTTTCGCCCCATTCCGAGTCCGGCGGACGAAGTTGGCCTGCCCCTCCCCCCAAAGCTATAGCCCACCCGTTTTTTGGGCATTTTTGCGGCGGACGAACTTGGGGACGGGACCTTCGGGGGCATATTTTTGGGCACAGCTGTGCCCGCGGCCTATTTTTGGTACACGGAGGGCGCTCGCAAAGTCTCGCCCCATTCCGAGTCCGGCGGACGAAGTTTGCCAGCCCCTCCCCCCAAGGCTATAGCCCACCCTTTTTTTGGGCATTTTTGCGGCGGACGAACCTGGGGACGGGACCTTCGGGGGCTTATTTTTGGTGCGCGGCTGTGCCCGCTCACACGGAGGCGCTGCAAAGTCTCTCCCATTCCGAGTCCGGCGGACGAAGTTGGCCAGCCCCTCACCCCAAGGCAGCCCACCCGTTTTTTGGGCATTTTTGCGGCGGACGAACTTGGGGACGGGACCTTCGGGGGCTTATTTTTTGCGCGGCTGTGACCACAGCCTATTTTTGGTACACGGAGGGTGCTCGTAACGTTTCGCCCCATTCCGAGTCCGGCGGACGAAGTTGGCCAGCCGCTCCCCCCAAGGCTATAGCCCACCCGTTTTTTGGGCATTTTTGCGGCGGACGAACTTGGGGACGGGACCTTCGGGGGCTTATTTTTGGGCGCGGATATGCCCGCGGCCTATTTTTGGCACACGGAGGGTGCTCGTAAAGTTTCGTCCCATTCCGAGTCCGGCGGACGAAGTTGGCCTGCCCCTCCCCCCAAGGCTATAGCCCACCCGTTTTTTGGGCATTTTTGCGGCGGACGAACTTGGGGACGGGACCTTCGGGGGCATATTTTTGGGCACAGCTGTGCCCGCGGCCTATTTTTGGTACACGGAGGGCGCTCGCAAAGTCTCGCCCCATTCCGAATCCGGTGGACGAAGTTTGCCAGCCCCTCCCCCCAAGGCTATAGCCCACCCGTTTTTTGGGCATTTTTGCGGCGGACGAACCTGGGGACGGGACCTTCGGGGGCTTATTTTTGGTGCGCGGCTGTGCCCGCGCCGTAGTTTTGGCACACGGAGGGCGCTCGCAAAGTCTCTCCCCATTCCGAGTCCGGCGGACGAAGTTGGCCAGCCCCTCACCCCAAGGCAGCCCACCCGTTTTTTGGGCATTTTTGCGGCGGACGAACTTGGGGACGGGACCTTCGGGGGCTTATTTTTGGGCGCGGCTGTGCCCGAGGCCTATTTTTGGCACACGGAGGGTGCTCGTAAAGTTTCGCCCCATTCCGAGTCCGGCGGACGAAGTGGGCCTGCCCCTCCCCCCAAGGCTATAGCCCACCCGTTTTTTGGGCATTTTTGCGGCGGACGAACTTGGGGACGGGACCTTCGGGGGCTTATTTTTGGGCGCGGCTGTGCCCGCGGCCTATTTTTGGCACACGGAGGGCGCTCGCAAAGTCTCGCCCTATTCCGAGTCCGGCGGACGAAGTTGGCCAGCCCCTCCCCCCAAGGCTATAGCCCACCCGTTTTTTGGGCATTTTTGAGGCGGATGAACTTTCGGACGGGACCTTCGGGGGCTTATTTTTGGGCGAGGCTGTGCCCATGGCCTATGTTTGGCACACGGAGGGCGCTCGCAAAGTCTCGCCCCATTCCGAGTCCGGCGGACGAAGTCGGCCAGCCCCTCACCCCAAGGCTATAGCCCACCCGTTTTTTGGGCATTTTTGCGGCGGACGAACCTGGGGACGGGACCTTCGGGGGCTTATTTTTTGCGCGGCTGTGACCACAGCCTATTTTTGGTACACGGAGGGTGCTCGTAACGTTTCGCCCCATTCCGAGTCCGGCGGACGAAGTTGGCCTGCCCCTCCCCCCAAGGCTATAGCCCACCCGTTTTTTGGGCATTTTTGCGGCGGACGAACTTGGGGACGGGACCTTCGGCGGCATATTTTTGGGCGCGGCAGTGCCTGCGGCCTATTTTTGGCACACGGAGGGCGCTCGCAAAGTCTCGCCCCATTCCGAGTCCGGCGGACGAAGTTGGCCAGCCGCTCCCCCCAAGGCTATAGCCCACCCGTTTTTTGGGCATTTTTGCGGCGGACGAACTTTGGGACGGGACCTTCGGGGGCATATTTTTGGGCGTGGCTGTGCCCGCGGCCTATTTTTGGCACACGGAGGGTGCTCGTAAAGTTTCGTCCCATTCCGAGTCCGGCGGACGAAGTGGGCCTGCCCCTCCCCCCAAGGCTATAGCCCACCCGTTTTTTGGGCATTTTTGCGGCGGACGAACTTGGGAACGGGACCTTCGGGGGAATATTTTTGGGCACAGCTGTGCCCGCGGCCTATTTTTGGTACACGGAGGGCGCTCGCAAAGTCTCGCCCCATTCCGAGTCCGGCGGACGAAGTTGGCCAGCCCCTCCCCCCAAGGCTATAGCCCACCCGTTTTTTGGGCATTTTTGCGGCGGACGAACTTGGGGACGGGACCTTCGGGGGCTTATTTTTGGTGCGCGGCTGTGCCCGCGGCGTAGTTTTGGCACACGGAGGGTGCTCGCAAAGTCTCGCCCCATTCCGAGTCCGGCGGACGAAGTGGGCCAGCCCCTCACCCCAAGGCAGCCCACCCGTTTTTTGGGCATTTTTGTGGCGGACGAACTTGGGGATGGGACCTTCGGGGGCTTATTTTTGGTCGCGGCTGTGTCCGAGGCCTTTTTTTGGCACACGGAGGGTGCTCTTAAAGTTTCGCTCCATTCCGAGTCCGGCGGACGAAGTGGGCCTGCCCCTCCCCCCTAGGCTATAGCCCACCCGTTTTTTGGGCAATTTTGCGGCGGACGAACTTGGGGACGGGACCTTCGGGGGCTTATTTTTGGTCGCGGCTGTGGCCGAGGCCTTTTTTTGGCACACGGAGGGTGCTCTTAAAGTTTCGCTCCATTCCGAGTCCGGCGGACGAAGTTGGCCTGCCCCTCCCCCCAAGGCTATAGCCCACCCGTTTTTTGGGCATTTTTGCGGCGGACGAACATGGGGACGGGACCTTCGGGGGCATATTTTTGGGCGCGGCTGTGCCTGCGGCCTATTTTTGGTACACGGAGGGCGCTCGCAAAGTCTCGCCCCATTCCGAGTCCGGCGGACGAAGTTGGCCAGCCGCTCCCCCCAAGCCTATAGCCCACCCGTTTTTTGGGCATTTTTGCGGCGGACGAACTTGGGGACGGGACCTTCGGGGGCTTATTTTTGGGCGCGGCTGTGCCCGCGGCCTATTTTTGGCACATGGAGGGTGCTTGTAAAGTTTCGTCCCATTCCGAGTCCGGCGGACGAAGTTGGCCTGCCCCTCCCCCCAAGGCTATAGCCCGCCCGTTTTTTGGGCATTTTTGCGGCGGACGAACTTGGGGACGGGACCTTCGGGGGCATATTTTTGGGCACAGCTGTGCCCGTGGCCTATTTTCGGTACACGGAGGGCGCTCGCAAAGTCTCGCCCCATTCCGAGTCCGGCGGACGAAGTGGGCCAGCCCCTCCCCCCAAGGCTATAGCCCACCCGTTTTTTGGGCAATTTTGCGGCGGACGAACTTGGGGACGGGACCTTCGGGGGCTTATTTTTGGGCGCGGCTGTGCCCGCGGCCTATTTTTGGCACCCGGAGGGCGCTCGCAAAGTCTCGCCCCATTCCGAGTCCGGCGGACGAAGTTGGCCAGCCCCTCACCCCAAGGCAGCCCACCCATTTTTTGGGCATTTTTGCGGCGGATGAACTTGGGGACGGGACCTTCGGGGGCTTATTTTTGGGCGCGGCTGTGCCCGAGGCCTATTTTTGGCACACGGAGGGTGCTCGTAAAGTTTCGCCCCATTCCGAGTCCGGCGGACGAGTGGGCCTGCCCTCCCCCAAGGCTATAGCCCACGCGTTTTGGGCATTTTGCGGCGGACGAACTTGGGGACGGGACCTTCGGGGCTTATTTTTGGGCGCGGCTGTGCCGCGGCCTATTTTTGGCACACGGAGGCGCTCGCAAAGTCTCGCCCCATTCCGTGTCCGGACGGTTGGCCAGCCCTCACCCCAAGGCAGCCCACCCGCTTTTGGGCATTTTGCGGCGACGAACTTGGGGACGGGACCTTCGGACGATTATTTTTGGGCGCAGCTGTGCCCGCGCCCTATTTTTGGCACACGGAGGGTGCTCGCAAATTCTCGCCCTATTCCGAGTCCGGCGGACGAAGTTGGCCAGCCCCTCGCCCCAAGGCTATAGCCCACCCGTTTTTTGGGCATTTTTGAGGCGGACGAACTTTCGGACGGGACCTTCGGGGGCTTATTTTTGGATGTGGCTGTGCCCGTGGCCTATGTTTGGCACACGGAGGGCGCTCGCAAAGTCTCGCCCCATTCCGAGTCCGGGCGAAGTCGGCCAGCCCCTCCCCCCAAGGCTATAGCCCACCCGTTTTTTGGGCATTTTTGTGGCGGACGAACTGGGGGACAGGACCTTCGGCGGCTTATTTTTGGGTGCGGCTGTGCCCACGTCCTATTTTTGGCACACGGAGGCCGTTCGCAAAGTCTCGCCCCATTCCGAGTCCGGCGGACGAAGTTGGCCAGCCCCTCCCCCCAAGTCTATAGCCCACCCATTTTTGGGCATTATTGCGGCGGACGAACTTAAGGACGGGACCTTCGGGGGCTTATTTTTGGGTGCGGCTGTGCCCGCGGCCTATTTTTGGCACACGGAGGCCGCCCGCAAAGTCTCGGGCCATTCCGAGTCCGGCGGACGAACTTCGCCCACGCCCCCCCCCAAGGCTATAGCCCACCCGTTTTTTGGGCATTTTTGCGGCGGACGAACTTGGGGACGGGACCTTCGGACGATTATTTTTGGGCGCAGCTGTGCCCGCGGCCTATTTTTGGCACACGGAGGGCGCTCGCAAATTCTCGCCCTATTCCGAGTCCGGCGGACGAAGTTGGCCAGCCCCTCGCCCCAAGGCTATAGCGCACCCGTTTTTTGGGCATTTTTGAGGCGGACGAACTTTCGGACGGGACCTTCGGGGGCTTATTTTTGGGCGCGGCTGTGCCCGTGGCCTATGTTTGGCACACGGAGGGCACTCGCAAAGTCTCGCCCCATTCCGAGTCCGGCGGACGAAGTCGGCCAGCCCCTCACCCCAAGGCTATAGCCCATCCGTTTTTTGGGCATTTTTGCGGCGGACGAACTTGGGGACGGGACCTTCGGGGGCTTATTTTTGTACGCGGCTGTGCCCGCGGCCTATTTTTGGCACAAGGAGGGTGCTCGCAAAGTCTCTCCCCATTCCGAGTCCGGCGGACGAAGTGGGCCAGCCCCTCCCCCCAAGGCTATAGCCCGCCCGTTTTTTGGGCATTTTTGCGGCGGACGAACTTGGGGACGGGACTTTCGGACGATTATTTTTGGGCGCAGCTGTGCCCGCGGCCTATTTTTGGCACACGGAGGGCGCTCGCAAATTCTCGCCCTATTCCGAGTCCGGCGGACGAAGTTGGCCAGCCCCTCGCCCCAAGGCTATAGCGCACCCGTTTTTTGGGCATTTTTGAGGCGGACGAACTTTCGGACGGGACCTTCGGGGGCTTATTTTTGGGCGCGGCTGTGCCTGCGGCATATTTTTGGCACACGGAGGGCGCTCGCAAAGTCTCGCCCCATTCCGAGTCCGGCGGACGAAGTTGGCCAGCCCCTCCCCCCAAGGCTATAGCCCACCCGTTTTTTGGGCATTTTTGCGGCGGACGAACTTGGGGACGGGACCTTCGGGGGATTATTTTTGGGCGTCGCTGTGCCCGCGGCCTATTTTTGGCACAGGGAGGGCGCTCGTAAAGTCTCGCCCCATTCCGAGTCCGGCGGACGAAGTTGGCCAGCCCCTCCCCCCAAGGCTATAGCCCACCCGTTTTTTGGGCATTTTTGCGGCGGACGAACTTGGGGATGGGACCTTCGGACGATTATTTTTGGACGAAACTGTGCCCACGGCCTATTTTTAGCACACGGAGGGCGCTCGCAAATTCTCGCCCTATTCCGAGTCCGGCGGACGAAGTGGGCCAGCCCCTCGCCCCAAGGCTATAGCCCACCCGTTTTTTGGGCATTTTTGAGGCAGACGAACTTTCGGACGGGACCTTCGGGGGCTTATTTTTGGGCGCGGCTGTGCCCGTGGCCTATGTTTGGCACACGGAGGGCACTCGAAAAGTCTCGCCCCATTCCGAGTCCGGCGGACGAAGTCGGCCAGCCCCTCACCCCAAGGCTATAGCCCACCCGTTTTTTGGGCATTTTTGCGGCGGACGAACTTGGGGACGGGACCTTCGGGGGCTTATTTTTGTACGCGGCTGTGCCCGCAGCTTATTATTGGTACACGGAGGGTGCTCGTAACGTTTCGCCCCATTCCGAGTCCGGCGGACGAAGTTGGCCTGCCCCTCCCCCCAAGGCTATAGCCCACCCGTTTTTTGGGCATTTTTGCGGCGGACGAACTTGGGGACGGGACCTTCGGGGGCATATTTTTGGGCGCGGCTGTGCCTGTGGCCTATTTTTGGCACACGGAGGGCGCTCGCAAAGTCTCGCCCCATTCCGAGTCCGGCGGACGAAGTTGGCCAGCCGCTCCCCCCAAGCCTATAGCCCACCCGTTTTTTGGGCATTTTTGCGGCGGACGAACTTGGGGACGGGACCTTCGGGGGCTTATTTTTGGGCGCGGCTGTGCCCGCGGCCTATTTTTGGCACATGGAGGGTGCTTGTAAAGTTTCGTCCCATTCCGAGTCCGGCGGACGAAGTGGGCCTGCCCCTCCCCCCAAGGCTATAGCCCACCCGTTTTTTGGGCATTTTTGCGGCGGACGAACTTGGGGACGGGACCTTCGGGGGCATATTTTTGGGCAAAGCTGTGCCCGCGGCCTATTTTTGGTACACGGAGGGCACTCGAAAAGTCTCGCCCCATTCCGAGTCCGGCGGACGAAGTGGGCCTGCCCCTCCCCCCAAGGCTATTGCCCACCCGTTTTTTGGGCATTTTTGCGGCGGACGAACTTGGGGACGGGACCTTCGGGGGCTTATTTTTTGGCACGGCTGTGCCCGCGGCCTATTTTTGGCACACGGAGGGCGCTCGCAAAGTCTCGCCCCATTCCGAGTCCGGCGGACGAAGTTGGCCAGCCCCTCACCCCAAGGCAGCCCACCCGTTTTTTGGGCATTTTTGCGGCGGACGAACTTGGGGACGGGACCTTCGGACGATTATTTTTGGGCACAGCTGTGCCCACGGCCTATTTTTGGCACACGGAAGGCGCTCGCAAATTCTCGCCCTATTCCGAGTCCGGCGGACGAAGTGGGCCAGCCCCTCGCCCCAAGGCTATAGCCCACCCGTTTTTTGGGCATTTTTGAGGCGGACGAACTTTCGGACGGGACCTTCGGGGGCTTATTTTTGGGCGTGGCTGTGCCCGTGGCCTATGTTTGGCACACGGAGGGCGCTCGCAAAGTCTCGCCCCATTCCGAGTCCGGCGGACGAAGTCGGCCAGCCCCTCACCCCAAGGCTATAGCCCACCCGTTTTTTGGGCATTTTTGTGGCGGACGAACTGGGGGACAGGACCTTCGGGGGCTTATTTTTGGGTGCGGCTGTGCCCACGTCCTATTTTTGGCACACGGAGGCCGTTCGCAAAGTCTCGCCCCATTCCGAGTCCGGCGGATTGGCCAGCCCCTCCCCCCAAGGCTATAGCCCACCCATTTTTGGGCATTTTTGCGGCGGACGAACTTGGGGACGGGACCTTCGGGGGCTTATTTTTGGGTGCGGCTGTGCCCGCGGCCTATTTTTGGCACACGGAGGGTGCTCGCAAAGTCTCTCCCCATTCCGAGTCCGGCGGACGAAGTGGGCCAGCCCCTCCCCCCAAGGCTATAGCCCACCCGTTTTTTGGGCATTTTTGCGGCGGACGAACTTGGGGACGGGACCTTCGGACGATTATTTTTGGGCGCAGCTGTGCCCGCGGCCTATTTTTGGCACACGGAGGGCGCTCGCAAATTCTCGCCCTATTCCGAGTCCGGCGGACGAAGTTGGCCAGCCCCTCGCCCCAAGGCTATAGCCCACCCGTTTTTTGGGCATTTTTGAGGCGGACGAACTTTCGGACGGGACCTTCGGGGGCTTATTTTTGGGCGCGGCTGTGCCTGCGGCATATTTTTGGCACACGGAGGGCGCTCGCAAAGTCTCGCCCCATTCCGAGTCCGGCGGACGAAGTTGCCAAGCCCCTCCTCCCAAGGCTATAGCCCACCCGTTTTTTGGGCATTTTTGCGGCGGACGAACTTGGGGACGGGACCTTCGGGGGATTATTTTTGGGCGTCGCTGTGCCCGAAGCCTATTTTTGGCACAGGGAGGGCGCTCGTAAAGTCTCACCCCATTCCTAGTCCGGCGGACGAAGTTGGCCAGCCCCTCCCCCCAAGGCTATAGCCCACCCGTTTTTTGGGCATTTTTGCGGCGGATGAACTTGGGGTCGGGACCTTCGAGGGCTTATTTTTGGGTACGGCTGTGCCCGCGGCCTATTTTAGGCACACGGAGGGCGTTCGCAAAGTCTCGCCCCATTCCGAGTCCGGCGGACGAAGTGGGCCAGCCCCTCCCCCCAAGGGTATGGCCCACCCGTTTTTTGGGCATTTTTGCGGCGGACGAACTTGGGGACGGGACCTTCGGGGGCTTATTTTTGTGCGCGGCTGTGTCCACGGCCTATTTTTGGCACACGGAGGGTGCTCGCAAAGTCTCTCCCCATTCCGAGTCCGGCGGACGAAGTTGGCCACCCCCTCCCCCCAAGGCTATAGCCCACCCGTTTTTTGGGCATTTTTGCGGCGGACGAACTTGGGGACAGGACCTTTGGGGGCTTATTTTTGGGCGTGGCTGTGCCCGCGTCCTATTTTAGGCACACGGAGGGCGCTCGCAAAGTCTCGCCCCATTCCGAGTCCGGCGGACGAAGTTGCCCAGCCCCTCCCCCCAAGGCTATAGCCCACCCGTTTTTTGGCCATTTTTGCGGCGGACGAACTAGGGGACCGGACTTTCGGGGGCTTATTTTTGGGCGTGGCTGTGCCCGCGGCCTATTTTAGGCACACGGAGGGCGCTCGCAAAGTCTCGCCCGATTCAGAGTCCGGCGGACGAAGTTGGCCAGCCCCTCCCCCCAAGGCTATAGCCCACCCGTTTTTTGGGCATTTTTGCGGCGGACGAACTTGGGGACGGGACCTTGGGGGCTTATTTTTGGCCGCGGCTGTGTCCGTGGCCTATTTTTGGCACACGGAGGCCATTCGCAAAGTCTCGCCCCATTCCGAGTCAGGCGGACGAAGTTGACCAGCCCTCCCCAAGGCTACAGCCCACCCGTTTTTTGGGCATTTTTCCGGCGACGAACTTGGGGATGGGACCTTCGGGGGCATATTTTTGGGTGCGGCAGTGCCCGCGGCCTACTTTTGGCACACGGAGGGCGCTCGCAAAGTCTCGCCCCATTCCAAGTCTGGCGGACGAAGTGGGCCAGCCCCTCCCCCCAAGGCTATAGCCCACCCGTTTTTTGGGCATTTTTACGGTGGACGAACATGGGGACAGGACCTTCGGGCGCTTGTTTTTTTGCGCGACTGTGTCCGCGGCCTATTTTTTGCACACGGAGGGCGCTCGCAAAGTCTCGCCCAATTCCGAGTCCGGCGGACGAAGTTGGCCAGCCCCTCCCCCCAAGGCTATAGCCCACCCGTTTTTTGGACATTTTTGCGGCGAATGAACTTGGGGACGGGACCTTTGGGGGCTCATTTTGGGACGCGGCTGTGCCCGTGGCCTATTTTTTGCTCACGGAGGGCGCTGGCAAAGTCTCGCCCAATTCCGAGTCCGGCGGACGAAGTTGGCTTGCCTCTCCCCCCAAGGCTATAGCCCACCCGTTTTTTGGGCATTTTTGCGGCGGACGAACTTGGGGACGGGACCTTCGGGGGCTTATTTTTGGACGTGGCTGTGTCCGTGGCCTATTTTTGGCACACGGAGGCCGTTCGCAAAGTCTCGCCCCATTCCGAGTCCGGCGGACGAACCTGGCCAGCCCCTCCCCCCAAGGCTATAGCCCACCCGTTTTTTGGGCATTTTTGCGGCGGACGAACTTGGGGACGGTACCTTCGTGGGCTTATTTTTGGGCACGGCTGTGCCCGCGCCCTATTTTTGGCACACGGAGGGCACTCTCAAAGTCTCGCCCCATTCCGAGTCCGGTGGACAAAGTTGGCCAGCCCCTCCCCCCAAGGCTATAGCCCCCCCGTTTTTTTGGCATTTTTGCGGCGGACGAACTTGGGGACGGTACCTTCGGGGGCCTATTTTTGGGCGCGGCTGTGTCCATGGCCTATTTTTGGCACACGGGGGGCGCTCGCAAAGTCTCGCCTCATTCCGAGTCCGGTGGACGAAGTTGGCCAGCCCCTTCCCCCAAGGCTATAGCCCACCCGTTTTTTGGGCATTTTTGAGGCGGACGAACTTGGGGACGGGACCTTCGGGGGCTTATTTTTGGGCGAGGATGTGTCCGTGGCCTATTTTTGACACACGGAGGCCGTTCGCAAACTCTCGCCCCATTCTGAGTCCGGCGGACGAAGTTGGCCAGCCCGTCCCCCCAAGGCTATAGCCCACCCGTTTTTTGGGCATTTTTGCGGCGGACGAACTTGGGGACGGTACCTTCGTGGGCTTATTTTTGGGTGCGGCTGTGCCCGTGGCCTATTTTTGGCACACGGAGGGCGCTCGCAAAGTCTCGCCTCATTCCGAGTCCGGTGGACGAAGTTGGCCAGCCCCTCCCCCCAAGGCTATAGCCCACCCGTTTTTTGGGTATTTTTGAGGCGGACGAACTTGGGGACGGGACCTTCGGGGGCTTATTTTTGGGCGAGGATGTGTCCGTGGCCTATTTTTGACACACGGAGGCCGTTCGCAAACTCTCGCCCCATTCCGAGTCCGGCGGACGAAGTTGGCCAGCCCGTCCCCCCAAGGCTATAGCCCACCCGTTTTTTGGGCATTTTTGCGGCGGACGAACTTGGGGACGGTACCTTCGTGGGCTTATTTTTGGGCACGGCTGTGCCCGCGGCCTATTTTTGGCACACGGAGGGCACTCGCAAAGTCTCGCCCCATTCCGAGTCCGGTGGACGAAGTTGGCTTGCCTCTCCCCCCAAGGCTATAGCCCCCCCGTTTTTTGGGCATTTTTGCGGCAGACGAACTTGGGGACAGTACCTTCGGGGGCTTATTTTTGGGCGCGGCTGTGCCCATGGCCTATTTTTGGCACACGGAGGGCGCTCGCAAAGTCTCGCCTCATTCCGAATCCGGTGGACGAAGTTGGCCAGCCCCACCCCCCAAGGCTATAGCCCACCCTTTTTTTGGGCATTTTTGAGGCGGACGAACTTGGGGACGGGACCTTCGGGGGCTTATTTTTGGGCGAGGATGTGTCCGTGGCCTATTTTTGACACACGGAGGCCGTTCGCAAACTCTCGCCCCATTCTGAGTCCGGCGGACGAAGTTGGCCAGCCCGTCCCCCCAAGGCTATAGCCCACCCGTTTTTAGGCATTTTGCGCGGACGAACTTGGGGACGGTACCTTCGTGGGCTTATTTTTGGGTGCGGCTGTGCCCGTGGCCTATTTTTGGCACATGGAGGGCGCTCGCAAAGTCTCGCCTCATTCCGAGTCCGGTGGACGAAGTTGGCCAGCCCCTCCCCCCAAGGCTATAGCCCACCCGTTTTTTGGGCATTTTTGCGGCGGACGAACTTGGGGACGGGACCTTCGGGGGCTTATTTTTGGGCGAGGATGTATCCGTGGCCTATTTTTGGCACACGGAAGCCGTTCGCAAACTTTCGCCCCATTCCGAGTCCGGCGGACGAAGTTGGCCAGCCCCTCCCCCCAAGGCTATAGCCCACCCGTTTTTTGGGCATTTTTGCGGCGGACGAACTTGGGGGCGGTACCTTCGTGGGCTTATTTTTGGGTGCGGCTGTGCCCGTGGCCTATTTTTGGCACACGGAGGGCGCTCGCAAAGTCTCGCCTCATTCCGAGTCCGGTGGACGAAGTTGGCCAGCCCCTCCCCCCAAGGCTATAGCCCACCCGTTTTTTAGGTATTTTTGAGGCGGACGAACTTGGGGACGGGACCTTCGGGGGCTTATTTTTGGGCGAGGATGTGTCCGTGGCCTATTTTTGACACATGGAGGCCGTTCGCAAACTCTCGCCCCATTCCGAGTCCGGCGGACGAAGTTGGCCAGCCCACTCCCCAAGGCTATAGCCCACCCGTTTTTTGGGCATTTTTCCGGCGGACGAACTTGGGGACGGGACCTTCGTGGGCTTATTTTTGGGCACGGCTGTGCCCGCGGCCTATTTTTGGCACACGGAGGGCACTCGCAAAGTCTCGCCCCATTCCGAGTCCGGTGGACAAAGTTGGCCAGCCCCTCCCCCCAAGGCTATAGCCCCCCCGTTTTTTGGGCATTTTTGCGGCGGACGAACTTGGGGACAGTACCTTCGGGGGCTTATTTTTGGGCGCGGCTGTGCCCATGGCCTATTTTTGGCACACGGAGGGCGCTCGCAAAGTCTCGCCTCATTCCGAATCCGGTGGACGAAGTTGGCCAGCCCCTCCCCCCAAGGCTATAGCCCACCCGTTTTTTGGGCATTTTTGAGGCGGACGAACTTGGGGACGGGACCTTCGGGGGCTTATTTTTGGGCAAGGATGTGTCCATGGCCTATTTTTGACACACGGAGGCCGTTCGCAAACTCTCGCCCCATTCTGAGTCCGGCGGACGAAGTTGGCCAGCCCGTCCCCCCAAGGCTATAGCCCACCCGTTTTTTGGGCATTTTTGCGGCGGACGAACTTGGGGACGGTACCTTCGTGGGCTTATTTTTGGGTGCGGCTGTGCCCGTGGCCTATTTTTGGCACATGGAGGGCGCTCGCAAAGTCTCGCCTCATTCCGATTCCGGTGGGAGTTGGCCAGCCCTCCCCCAAGGCTATAGCCCACCCGCTTTTGGGCATTTTTGCGGCGGACGAACTTGGGGACGGGACCTTCGGGGGCTTATTTTTGGGCGAGGATGTATCCGTGGCCTATTTTTGGCACACGGAAGCCGTTCGCAAACTTTCGCCCCATTCCGAGTCCGGCGGACGAAGTTGGCTAGCCCCTCCCCCCAAGGCTATAGCCCACCCGTTTTTTGGGCATTTTTGCGGCGGACGAACTTGGGGGCGGTACCTTCATGGGCTTATTTTTGGGTGCGGCTGTGCCCGTGGCCTATTTTTGGCACACGGAGGGCGCTCGCAAAGTCTCGCCTCATTCCGAGTCCGGTGGACGAAGTTGGCCAGCCCCTCCCCCCAAGGCTATAGCCCACCCGTTTTTTAGGTATTTTTGAGGCGGACGAACTTGGGGACGGGACCTTCGGGGGCTTATTTTTGGGCGAGGATGTGTCCGTGGCCTATTTTTGACACATGGAGGCCGTTCGCAAACTCTCGCCCCATTCCGAGTCCGGCGGACGAAGTTGGCCAGCCCGTACCCCCAAGGCTATAGCCCACCCGTTTTTTGGGCATTTTTGCGGCGGACGAACTTGGGGACGGTACCTTCGTGGGATTATTTTTGGGCACGGCTGTGCCTACGGCCTATTTTTGGCACACGGAGGGCACTCGCAAAGTCTCGCCCCATTCCGAGTCCGGTGGACAAAGTTGGCCATCCCCTCCCCCCAAGGCTATAGCCCCCCCGTTTTTTGGGCATTTTTGCGGCGGACGAACTTGGGGACAGTACCTTCGGGGGCTTATTTTTGGGCGTGGCTGTGCCCATGGCCTATTTTTGGCACACGGAGGGCGCTCGCAAAGTCTCGCCTCATTCCGAGTCCGGTGGACGAAGTTGGCCAGCCCCTCTCCCCAAGGCTATAGCCCACCCGTTTTTTGGGCATTTTTGGGCGGACGAACTTGGGGACGGGACCTTCGGGGCTTATTTTTGGGCGCGCTGTGCCCGCAGCCTATTTTGGCACACGGAGGGCACTCGCAAAGTCTCGCCCCATTCCGAATCCGGCGGACGTTGGCCAGCCCTCCCTAAGGCTATAGCCCACCCGTTTTTGGGCATTTACGAACTTGGGGACGGGACCTTTAGGGGCTTATTTTGGCGTGGCTGTGCCGCGGCCTATTTTAGGCACACGGAGGGCGCGCAAAGTCTCGCCCCATTCCGAGTCTGGCGGACGGTTGGCCAGCCCTTCCCCCAAGGCTATAGCCCACCCCTTTTTTGGGCATTTTTGCGGCGGACGAACTTGGGGACGGGACCATCGGGGGCATATTTTTGGGTGCGGCTGTGCCCGCAGCCTATTTTTGGCACACGGAGGGCACTCGCAAAGTCTCGCCCCAGTCCGAGTCCGGCGGACGAAGTCGGCCAGCCCCTCCCCCCAAGGCTATAGCCTACCCATTTTTTGGGAATTTTTGCGGCGGACGAACTTGGGTACGGGACCTTCGGGGGCTTATTTTTGGGTGCGGCTCTGCCCGCTGCCTATTTTTGGTACACGGAGGGTGCTCGTAAAGTCTCGCCCCATTCCGAGAGTGGCGGACGAACTTGGCCAGCCCCTCACCCCAAGGCTATAGCCCACCCATTTTTTGGGCATTTTTGCGGCGGGCGAACTTGGGGACGGGACCTTCGGGTGCTTATTTGTGGCCGCGGCTGTGGCCGCGGCCTATTTTTTGAATACGGAGGGTGCTCGCAAAGTCTCGCCCCATTCCGAGTCCGGCGGACGAACTTGGCCAGCCCCTCCCCCCAAGGCTATAGCCCACACGTTTTTTGGGCATTTTTGAGGCGGACGAACTTGGGGACGGGACCTTCGGGGGCTTATTTTTGGATGCGGCTGTGCCTGCGGCCTATTTTTCACACACGGAGGGCGCTCGCAAAGTCTCGTCCCATTCCGAGTCCGGCGGACGAACTTGGCCAGCCCCTCCCCCCAAGGCTATAGCCCACCCGTTTTTTGGGATTTTTTTCGGCGGACGAACTTGGGGACGGGACCTTCGGGCACTTATTTTTGGGCGCGGCTGTGCCCGCGGCCTATTTTTGGCACACGGAGGGCGCTCGTAAAGTCTCGCCCCATTCCGAGTCCGGCGGACGAAATTGCCAACCCCTCCCCCCAAGGCTATAGCCCACCCGTTTTTTGGGCATTTTTGCGGCGGACGAACTTGGGGGCGGGACCGTCGGGCACTTACTTTTGGGCGCGGCTGTGCCCGCGGTATAGTTTTGGCACACGGAGGGCGCTCGCAAAGTCTCGCCCCATTCCGAGTCCGGCGGACGAACTTGGCAACCCCTCCCCCCAAGGCTATAGCCCACCCGTTTTTTGCGCATTTTTGCGGCGGATGAACTTGGGGGCGGGACCTTTGGGCACTTACTTTTGGGCGCAGCTGTGCCCGTGGCCTATTTTTGGCACACGGGGGGTGCTCGCAAAGTCTCGTCCCATTCCGAGTCCGGCGGACGAACTTGGCCAGCCCCTCCCCCCAAGGCTATAGCCCACCCATTTTTTGGGCATTTTTGCGGCGGACGAACTTGGGGACGGGACCTTCGGGCGCTTATTTTTGGGCGTTACTGAGCCCGCGTCCTATTTTTGGCACACGGAGGGCGCTCGCAAAGTCTCGCCCCATTCCGAGTCCGGCGGACGAACTTGGCCAGCCCCTCCCCCCAACGCTATAGCCCACCCATTTTTTGGGCATTTTTGCGGCGGACGAACTTGGGGACGGGACCTTCGGGCGCTTATTTTTGGGCGTGGCTGAGCCCGCGTCCTATTTTTGGCACACGGAGGGCGCTCGCAAAGTCTCGCCCCATTCCGAGTCCGGCGGACGAACTTGGGGACGGGTCCTTCGGGGGCTTATTTTTGCGCGTGGCTGTCCCCGCGGAAAATTTTTGGCACACGGAGGGCGCTCGCAAAGTCTCGCCCCATTCCAAGTCCGGCGGACGAAGTTGGCCAGCCCCTCCCCCAAGGCTATAGCCCACCCGTTTTTGGGCATTTTGCGGCGGACGAACTTGGGGACAGGACCTTGGGGGCTTATTTTTGGGCGTGGCTGTGCCTGAAACTTTTAGGCACACGGAGGGCGCTGCAAAGTCTCGCCCCATTTCGAGTCCGGCGGATTGGCCAGCCCTCCCCACAAGGCTATAGCCCACCCGTTTTTTGGGCATTTTTGCGGCGGAACTTGGGGACGGGACCTTCGGGGGCTTATTTTTGTGTGCGGCTATGCCGCGCCTATTTTAGCACACGGAGGGCGCTGCAAAGTCTGCCCCATTCCGAGACCGGCGGACAACTCGGGGCGGGACCTTCGGGGCTTATTTTTGGGCGCGGCTGTGCCCGCGCCTATTTTTGGCACACGGAGGCGCTGCAAAGTCTCGCCCCATTCCGAGTCCGGCGGACGAGTTGGCCAGCCCCTCCCCACAACGCTATAGCGCACCCATTTTTGGGGCATTTTTGCGGCGGACGAAATTGGGGACGGGACCTTCGGGGGCTTATTTTTAGGCGCAGCGTGCCTGCGGCCCATTTTTGGCACACGAGGGCGCTCGCAAAGTCTCCCCCCATTACGAGTCCGGCGGACAGTTGGCCAGCCCTCCCCAAGGCTATAGCGCACCCATTTTTGGGCATTTTGCGCGGACGAACTTGGGGACCTTCGGGGCTTATTTTTGGGCGCGGCTGTGCCCGCGGCCTATTTTTGGCACACGGAGGGCGCTCGCAAAGTCTCGCCCCATTCCGAGTCCGGCGGACGAAGTTTGCCAGCCCCTCCCCCCATGGCTATAGCGCACCCGTTTTTTGGGTATTTTTGGGCGGGACCTTCGGGGGCTTATTTTTGGGCGCGGCTGTGCCTGCGGCCCATTTTTGGCACAGGAGGGCGCTCGCAAAGTCTCGCCCCATTCCGAGTCCCGCGGACGAATTTGGCCAGCCCCTCCCCCCAAGGCTATAGCCCACCCGTTTTTTGGGCATTTTTGCGGCGGACGAACTTGGGGACGGGACCTTCGGGGGCTTATTTTTGGGCGCGGCTGTGCCCGCAGCCTATTTTTGGCACACGGAGTCCGCTCACAAAGTCTCGCCCCATTTCGAGTCCGGCGGACGAAGTTGGCCAGCCCCTCCCCCCAAGGCTATAGCCCACCCGTTTTTTGGGAATTTTTGCGGCGGACGAACTTGGGGACGGGACCTTGGCGGGCTTATTTTTGGGCGCGGCTGTGCCCGCGGCCTATTTTTGGCACACGGAGGCCGTTCACAAAGTCTCGCCCCATTCCGAGTCCGGCGGACGAACTTGGCCAGCCCCTCCCCCCAAGGCTATAGCGCACCCATTTTTTGGGCATTTTTGCGGCGGACGAACTTGGGGACGGGACCTTCGGGGGCTTATTTTTGGGCGCGGCTGCGCCACGGCCTATTACAGCACGCGGAGGGCGCTCGCAAAGTCTCGCCCCATTCCGAGTCCGGCGGACGAACTCGGGGGGCGGGACCTTCGGGGGCTTATTTTTGGGCGCGGCTTTGCCCGCGGCCAATTTTTGGCACATGGAGGGCGCTCGTAAAGTCTCGCCCCATTCCGAGTCCGGCGGTATAAGTTGGCCAGCCCCTCCCTCCAAGGCTATAGCGCACCCGTTTTTTGGGTATTTTTGCGGCGGACGAACTTGGACACGGACCTTCGGGGCTTATTTTTGGGCTGCGCTGCGGCCTATTTTTTGCACACGGAGGCGCTCGCAAAGTCTCGCCCCATTCCGAGTCCGGCGGACGAACTTGGCGGGACCTTGGGGCTTATTTTTGGGCGCGGCTGTGCCCAATTTTTACACGGAGGGGGCTCGCAAAGCCTCGCCCATTCCGAGTCCGGCGGACGAGTTGGCCAGCCCCTCCCCACAAGGCTATAGCGCACCCGTTTTTGGGCATTTTGCGGCGGACGAACTTGGGGACGGGACCTTCGGGGCTTATTTTTAGGCGCAGCTGTGCCTGCGGCCCATTTTTAGCACAGCAGGCGCTAAAGTCTCGCCCCATTCCGAGTCCGCGGACGGTTGGCCAGCCCTCCCCCAAAGGCTATAGCGCACCCATTTTTTGGGCATTTTTGCGGCGGACGAACTTGCGTAAGGGACCTTCGGGGGCTTATTTTGTGGCGCCGGTGTGCCTGCGGCCCATTTTTTGCACAGGAGGGCGCTCGCAAAGTCTCGCCCCTTTCCGAGTCCGGCGGACGAACCTGGGGTCGGGACCTTCGGGGGCTTATTTTTGGGCGCGGCTGTGCCAATTTTGGCACAAGGAGGGCGCTCGCAAAGTCTCGCCCCACACCGACCCCGGCGTACGAACACTGCCAGCCCCTGCCCCCAAGGCTATAGCGCACCCATTTTTTGGGTATTTTTTGCGTAGACGAACTTGGACACGGGACCTTCGGGGGCTTATTTTTGGGCGCGGCTGCGCCCGCGGCCTATTTTTGGCACACGGAGGGTGCTCGCAAAGTCTCACCCCATTCCGAGACCCGCGGACGAATTTGGCCAGCCCCTCCCCCCAAGGCTATAGCCCACCCGTTTTTTGGGCATTTTTGCGGCGGACGAACTTGGGGACGGGACCTTCGGGGGCTTATTTTTGGGCGCGGCTGTGCCCGCAGCCTATTTTAGGCACACGGAGTCCGCTCGCAAAGTCTCGCCCCATTTCGAGTCGGGCGGACGAAGTTGGCCAGCCCCTCCCCCCAAGGCTATACCCACCCGTTTTTTGGGAATTTTTCCGGCGGACGAAGTTGGCCAGCCCCTCCCCCCAAGGCTATAGCCCACCCGTTTTATGGGCATAAAAGCGGAGGACGAACTTGGGGACGGGACCTTCGGGGGCTTATTTTTGGGCGCGGCTGTGCCCGCAGCCTATTTTTCGCACACGGAGTCCGCTCGCAAAGTCTCGCCCCATTTCGAGTCCGGCGGACGAAGTTGGCCAGCCCCTCCCCCCAAGGCTATAGCCCACCCGTTTTTTGGGAATTTTTGCGGCGGACGAACTTGGGGACGGGACCTTGGGGGGCTTATTTTTGGGCGCGGCTGTGCCCGCGGCCTATTTTTGGCACACGGAGGCCGTTCACAAAGTCTCGCCCCATTCCGAGTCCGGCGGACGAACTTGGCCAGCCCCTCCCCCCAAGGCTATAGCCCACCCGTTTTTTGGCCATTTTTGCGTTGGACGAACTTGGACACGGGACCTTCGGGGGCTTATTTTTGGGCGCGGCTGCGCCCGCGGCCTATTTTTGGCACACGGAGGGCGCTCGCAAAGTCTCGCCCCATTCCGAGACCCGCGGACGAATTTGGCCAGCCCCTCCCCCCAAGGCTATAGCCCACCCGTTTTTTGGGCATTTTTGCGGCGGACGAACTTGGGGACGGGACCTTCGGGGGCTTATTTTTGGGCGCGGCTGTGCCCGCAGCCTATTTTTGGCACACGGAGTCCGCTCGCAAAGTCTCGCCCCATTTCGAGTCCGGCGGACGAAGTTGGCCAGCCCCTCCCCCCAAGGCTATAGCCCACCCGTTTTTTGGGAATTTTTGCGGCGGACGAACTTGGGGACGGGACCTTGGGGGGCTTATTTTTGGGCGCGGCTGTGCCCGCGGCCTATTTTTGGCACACGGAGGCCGTTCACAAAGTCTCGCCCCATTCCGAGTCCGGCGGACGAACTTGGCCAGCCCCTCCCCCCAAGGCTATAGCCCACCCGTTTTTTGGCCATTTTTGCGTTGGACGAACTTGGGGACGGGACCTTCGGGGGCTTATTTTTCGGCGCGGCTGTGCCCACTTCCTATTTTTTGCACACGTAGGGCGTTCGCAAAGTCTCGCCCCATTCCGATTCCGGCGGGCGAACTTGGCCAGCCCCTCCCCCCAAGGCTATAGCCCACCCGTTTTTTGGGAATTTTTGCGGTGGACGAACTTGGGGACGGGACCTTCGGGGACTTATTTTTTGGCGCGGCTTTGACCGCGGCCTATTTTTGGCACATGGAGGGTGCTCGCAAAGTCTCGCCCCATTCCGAGTCCGGCGGATGAAGTTGGCCAGCCCCTCCCCCCAAGGCTAAAGCCCACCCATTTTTTGGGCATTTTTGCGGCGGACGAACTTGGGGACGGGACCTTCGGGGCCTTATTTTTGGGCGCGGCTGTGCCCACGGCCTATTTTTGGCACATGGAGGGTGCTCGCAAAGTCTCGCCCCATTCCGAGTCCGGCGGACGAAGTTGGCCGGCCCCTCCCCCCAAGGCTATAGCCCACCCATTTTTTGGGCATTTTTGCGGCGGACGAACTTGGGGACGGGACCTTCGGGGGCTTATTTTTGGGCGCGGCTGCGCCCGTGGCCTCATTTTGGCACACGGAGGGTGCTCGCAAAGTCTCGCCCCATTCCGAGTCCGGCGGACGATGTTGGCCAGCCCCTCCCCCAAAGGCTATAGCCCACCCGTTCTTCGGGCATTTTTGCGGCGGACGAACTTGGGGACGGGACCTTCGGGGGCTTATTTTTGGGCGCGGCTGTGCCCGCGGCCTATTTTTGGCACACGGAGGGTGATCGAAAAGTCTCGCCCCATTTCGAGTCCGGGGGACGAAGTTGGCCAGTCCCTCCCCCCAAGGCTAAAGCCCACCCATTTTTTGGGCATTTTTGCGGCGGACGAACTTGGGGACGGGACCTTTGGGGGCTTATTTTTGGGCGCGGCTGTGACCGCGGCCTATTTTTGGCACACGGAGGGTGATCGCAAAGTCTCGCCCCATTCCGAGTCCGGCGGACGAAGTTGGCCAGCCCCTCCCCCCAAGGCTATAGCCCACCCGTTTTTTGGGCATTTTTGCGGCGGACGAACTTGGACACGGGACCTTCGGGGGATTATTTTTGGGCGCGGCTGTGCCCGCGGCCTATTTTTGGCACATGGTGGGTGCTCGCAAAGTCTCGCCCCATTCCGAGTCCGGCGGACGAAGTGGGCCAGTCCCTCCCCCCAAGGCTAAAGCCCACCCATTTTTTGGGCATTTTTGCGGCGGACGAACTTGGGGACGGGACCTTTGGGGGCTTATTTTTGGGCGCGGCTGTGACCGCGGCCTATTTTTGGCACACGGAGGGTGATCGCAAAGTCTCGCCCCATTCCGAGTCCGGCGGACGAAGTTGGCCAGCCCCTCCCCCCAAGGCTATAGCCCACCCGTTTTTGGGCATTTTGCGGGCGGAACTTGGACACGGGACCTTCGGGATTATTTTGGGCGCGGCTGTGCCCGCGGCCTATTTTTGCACACGGAGGCGCTGCAAAGTCTCGCCCCATTCCGAGACCTGCGGACGAATTTGGCCAGCCCCTCCCCCCAAGGCTATAGCCCACCCGTTTTTTGGGCATTTTTGCGGCGGACGAACTTGGGGACGGGACTTTCGGGGGCTTATTTTTGGGCGCGGCTGTGCCTGCGGCCTATTTTTGGCACATGGAAGGTGCTCGCAAAGTCTCGTCCCATTCCGAGTCCGGCGGACGAAGTTGGCCAGCTCCTCCCCCCAAGGCTATAGCCCACCGTTTTTTGGGCATTTTTGCGGCGGACGAACTTGGGGACGGAACCTTCGGGTGCTTATTTTTGGGAGCAGCTGTGCCCGCGGCCTAGTTTTGGCACACGGAGGGCGCTAGCAAAGTCTCACCTCATTCCGAGTCCGGCGGACGAAGTTGGCCAGCCCCTCCCCCCAAGGATATAGCCCACCCGTTTTTTGGGCATTTTTGCGGCGGACGAACTTGGGGACGGGACCTTCGGGGGCTTATTTTTGGGCGCGGCTGTGCCCGCAGCATATTTTTGGCACACGGAGTCCGCTCGCAAAGTCTCGCCCCATTTCGAGTCCGGCGGACGAACTTGGGGACGGGACCTTGGCGGGCTTATTTTTGGGCGCGGCTGTGCCCGCGGCCTATTTTTGGCACACGGAGGCCGTTCACAAAGTCTCGCCCCATTCCGAGTCCGGCGGACGAACTTGGCCAGCCCCTCCCCCCAAGGCGGTAGCGCACCCTTTTTGTGGGCAGTTTTGCGGCGGAGGAACTTGGGGACGGGACCTGGGGGCTTATTTTGGGCGCGGCTGTGCCAGCCTATTTTTGGCACGCGGAGGCGCTGCAAAGTCTCGCCCCATTCCGAGTCCGGGCGAACTCGGGGCGGGACCTTGAGCTTATTTTTGGCGCGGCTGTGCCGCGGCCAATTTTTGGCACATGGAGCGCTCGTAAAGTCTCGCCCCATTCCGAGTCCGGAGGACGAAGTTGTCCAGCCCCTCCCTCCAAGGCTATAGCGCACCCGTTTGTTGGGTATTTTTGCGGCGGACGAACTTGGACACGGGACCTTTGGGGCTTATTTTGGCGCAGCTGCGCCGCGCTATTTTTGGCACACGGAGGCGCTCGCAAAGTCTCGCCCCATTCCGAGTCCGGCGGACAAACTTGGGGCGGGACCTTGGGGCTTATTTTTAAGGCGCAGCTGTGCCCAATTTTTGGCACACGGAGGCGCTCGCAAGCCTCGCCCCATTCCGAGTCCGGCGGACGAAGTTGGCCAGCCCCTCCCCCCAAGGCTATAGCCCACCCGTTTTTTGGGCATTTTTTCGGCGGACGAACTTGGGGACGGGACCTTCGGGGGCTTATTTTTAGGCGCAGCTGTGCCTGCGGCCCATTTTTGGCACAGGAGGGCGCTCGCAAAGTCTCGCCCCATTCCGAGTCCGGCGGACGAAGTTGGTCAGCCCCTCCCCCCAAGGCTATAGCGCACCCGTTTTTTGGGCATTTTTGCGGCGGACGAACTTGGGGACTGGACCTTCGGGGGCTTATTTTTAGGCGCAGCTGTGCCCGCGGCCTATTTTGCACGGAGCGCTGCAAAGTCTCGCCCCATTCCGAGTCCGGCGGACGAACTCGGGAGCGGGACCTTCGGGGCTTATTTTGGCGCAGCTGTGCCGCGGCCTATTTTGGCTGCACCACGGAGGCCGTTCACAAAGTCTCGCCCCATTCCGAGTCCGGCGGACGAACAGCCAGCCCTCCCTCAAGGCTATAGCCCACCCGTTTTTGGCCATTTTGCGTTGGACGAACTTGGACACGGGACCTTCGGGGCTTATTTTTGGCGCGGCTGCGCCCGGCTATTTTTGGCACACGGAGGGCGCTCGCAAAGTCTCGCCCCATTCCGAGACCCGCGGACGAATTTGGCCAGCCCCTCCCCCCAAGGCTATAGCCCACCCGTTTTTTGGGAATTTTTGCGGCGGACGAACTTGGGGACGGGACCTTGGGGGGCTTATTTTTGGGCGCGGCTGTGCCCGCGGCCTATTTTTGGCACACGGAGGCCGTTCACAAAGTCTCGCCCCATTTCGAGTCCGGCGGACGAAGTTGGCCAGCCCCTCCCCCCATGGCTATAGCCCACCCGTTTTTTGGGAATTTTTGCGGCGGACGAACTTGGGGACGGGACCTTGGGGCTTATTTTTGGGCGCGGCTGTGCCCGAGGCCTAGCAGCACGGAGGCCGTTCACAAAGTCTCGCCCCATTCCGTGTCCGGCGGACGAACTTGCCAGCCCCTCCCCCAAGGCTAAAGCCCACCCATTTTTGGGCATTTTGCGGCGGACGAACTTGGGGCCAGGACCTTCGGGGCCTTATTTATGGCGCGGCTGTGCCCACGGCCTATTTTTGGCACATGGAGGTGCTCGCAAAGTCTCGCCCCATTCCGAGTCCGGCGGATGAAGTTGGCCAGCCTCCCCCAAGGCTAAAGCCACCCATTTTTGGGCATTTTGCGAGACTTGGGGACGGGACCTTGGGGCCTTATTTATGGCGCGGCTGTGCCCACGGCCTATTTTGGCACATGGAGGGTGCTCGCAAAGTCTCGCCCCATTCCGAGTCCGGCGGACGAAGTGGGCCCCCCTCCCAAGGCTATAGCCCACCCATTTTGGGCATTTTGCGGCGGACGAACTTGGGGGCGGGACCTTCTTATTTTTGGGCGCGGCTGCGCCGTGGCCTCGGCACACGGAGGGTGCTGCAAAGTCTCGCCCCATTCCGAGTCCGGCGGACGATGTTGGCCAGCCCCTCCCCAAATGGTTATAGCCCACCCGTTCTTGGGCATTTTGCGGACGAACTTGGGGACGGGACCTTCGAGGGCTTATTTTTGGGCGCGGCTGTGCCGGAGCCATATTTTAGGCACACGGAGGGTGATCGAAAGTCTCGCCCCATTTCGAGTCGGGGACGAGAAGTTGGCCAGTCCCTCCCCCAAGGCTAAAGCCCACCCATTTTTGGGCATTTTGCGACGGACGAACTTGGGGCGGGACCTTTGGGGGCTTATTTTTGGCGCGGCTGTGACCGCTGGCCTATTTTTTGCACACGGAGTGGGATCGCATATTCTCGCCCCATTCCGTGTCCGGCGGACGAAGTTGGCCAGCCCTCCCCCAAGGCTATAGCCCAACCGTTTTTGGGCATTTTGCGGGACGAACTTGGACACGGGACCTTCGGGGGATTATTTTTGGGCGCGGCTGTGCCGCGGCCTATTTTTGGCACATGGTGGGTGCTCGCAAAGTCTCGCCCCATTCTGAGTCCGTGACGAAGTTGGCCAGCCTCCCCAAGGCTAAAGCCCACCCATTTTGGGCATTTTTGCGCGGACGAACTTGGGGAGGGACCTTTGTGGGCTTATTTTGGGCGCGGCTGTGACCGCGGCCTCTTTGGCACGGAGGGTGATCGCAAAGTCTCGCCCCATTCCGAGTCCGGCGGACGAAGTTGGCCAGCCCCTCCCCCCAAGTCTATAGCCCACCCGTTTTTTGGGCATTTTTGCGGCGGACGAACTTGGACACGGGACCTTCGGGGGATTATTTTTGGGCGCGGCTGTGCCCGCGGCCTATTTTTGGCACACGGAGGGCGCTCGCAAAGTCTCGCCCCATTCCGAGACCTGCGGACGAATTTGGCCAGCCCCTCCCCCCAAGGCTATAGCCCACCCGTTTTTTGGGCATTTTTGCGGCGGACGAACTTGGGGACGGGACTTTCGGGGGCTTATTTTTGGGCGCGGCTGTGCCTGCGGCCTATTTTTGGCACATGGAAGGTGCTCGCAAAGTCTCGTCCCATTCCGAGTCCGGCGGACGAAGTTGGCCAGCTCCTCCCCCCAAGGCTATAGCCCACCGTTTTTTGGGCATTTTTGCGGCGGACGAACTTGGGGACGGAACCTTCGGGTGCTTATTTTTGGGAGCAGCTGTGCCCGCGGCCTAGTTTTGGCACGCGGAGGGCGCTCGCAAAGTCTCACCCCATTCCGAGTCCGGCGGACGAAGTGGGCCAGCCTCTCCCCCCAAGGCTATAACCCACTCGTTTTTTGGGCATTTTTGCGGCGGACGAACTTGGGGACGGGACCTTCAGGGGCTTATTTTTGGGCGTGGCCATGCCCGCGGCCAATTTTTGGCACACGGAGGGCGCTAGCAAAGTCTCACCTCATTCCGAGTCCGGCGGACGAAGTTGGCCAGCCCCTCCCCCCAAGGATATAGCCCACCCGTTTTTTGGGCATTTTTGCGGCGGACGAACTTGGGGACGGGACCTTCGGGGGCTTATTTTTGGGCGCGGCTGTGCCCGCAGCATATTTTTGGCACACGGAGTCCGCTCGCAAAGTCTCGCCCCATTTCGAGTCCGGCGGACGAAGTTGGCCAGCCCCTCCCCCCAAGGCTATAGCCCACCCGTTTTTTGGGAATTTTTGCGGCGGACGAACTTGGGGACGGGACCTTGGGGGGCTTATTTTTGGGCGCGGCTTTGCCCGCGGCCTATTTTTGGCACACGGAGGCCGTTTACAAAGTCTAGCCCCATTCCGAGTCCGGCGGACGAAGTTGGCCAGCCCCTCCCACCAACGCTATAGCCCACCCGTTTTTTGGGAATTTTTGCGGCGGACGAACTTGGACACGGGAACCTTCGGGGGCTTATTTTTGGGCGTGGCTGTGCCCACGGCCTATTTTTGACACACGGAGGGTGCTCGCAAAGTCTCGCCCCATTCCGAGACCCGCGGACGAATTTGGCCAGCCCCTCCCCCCAAGGCTATAGCCCACCCGTTTTTTGGGCATTTTTGCGGCGGACGAACTTGGGGACGGGACCTTCGGGGGCTTATTTTTGGGCGCAGCTTTGACCGCGCCTATTTTTGGCACATGGAGGTGCTCGTAAAGTCTCGCCCCATTCCGAGTCCGGACGAAGTTGGCCAGCCCTCCCCCAAGGCTAAAGCCCACCCATTTTTGGGCATTTTGCGGCGGACGAACTTGGGGGCGGGACTTTCGGGGGCTTATTTTTGGGCGCAGCTTTGACCGCGGCCTATTTTTGGCACATGGAGGGTGCTCGTAAAGTCTCGCCCCATTCCGAGTCCGGCGGACGAAGTTGGCCAGCCCCTCCCCCCAAGGCTAAAGCCCACCCATTTTTTGGGCATTTTTGCGGCGGACGAACTTGGGGACGGGACCTTCGGGGGCTTATTTTTGGGCGCGGCTGTGCCCGCGACCTATTTTTGGCACACGGAGGTTGATCGCAAAGTCTCGCCCCATTTCGAGTCCGGGGGACGAAGTTGGCCAGTCCCTCCCACCAACGCTATAGCCCACCCGTTTTTTGGGAATTTTTGCGGCGGACGAACTTGGACACGGGAACCTTCGGGGGCTTATTTTTGGGCGTGGCTGTGCCCACGGCCTATTTTTGACACACGGAGGGTGCTCGCAAAGTCTCGCCCCATTCCGAGACCCGCGGACGAATTTGGCCAGCCCCTCCCCCCAAGGCTATAGCCCACCCGTTTTTTGGGCATTTTTGCGGCGGACGAACTTGGGGACGGGACCTTCGGGGGCTTATTTTTGGGCGCAGCTTTGACCGCGGCCTATTTTTGGCACATGGAGGGTGCTCGTAAAGTCTCGCCCCATTCCGAGTCCGGCGGACGAAGTTGGCCAGCCCCTCCCCCCAAGGCTAAAGCCCACCCATTTTTTGGGCATTTTTGCGGCGGACGAACTTGGGGACGGGACCTTCGGGGGCTTATTTTTGGGCGCGGCTGTGCCCGCGACCTATTTTTGGCACACGGAGGTTGATCGCAAAGTCTCGCCCCATTTCGAGTCCGGGGGACGAAGTTGGCCAGTCCCTCCCCCCAAGGCTATAGCCCACTCGTTTTTTGGGCATTTTTGCGGCGGATGAGCTTGGGGACGGGACCTTCGGGGGCTTATTTGTGGGCGCGGGTTTGCCCGCGGCCTATTTTTGGCACACGGAGGGCGCTCGCAAAGTCTCGCCCCATTCCGAGTCCGGCGGACGAAGTTAGCCACCCCTCCCCAAGGCAGCCCACCGTTTTGGGCATTTTCCGTCGAGGCGAACTTGGGGCCACGGGACCTTCGGGCTTATTTTTGGGCGCGCTGTGCCCGCGCCTATTTGGCACACGGAGGCCGCTCGCAAGTCTCACCCCATTCCGAGTCCGGCGGAGGAAGTGGGCCACCCCTCCCCAAGGCTATAGCCCACCCGTTTTGGGCATTTTGCGGCGGACGAACTTGGGACGGGACCTTCGGGGGCTTATTTTTGGGCGCGGCTGTGCCCGCGGCCTATGTTTGGCACACGGAGGGCGCTCGCAAAGTCTCGCCCCATTTCGAGTCCGGCGGACGAAGTTGGCCAGCCCCTCCCCCCAAGGCTATAGCCCACCCGTTTTTTGGGACTATTTGCGGCGGACGGACGTGGGGACGGGAGCGTGGGGGCTTATTTTTGGGCGCGGCTTTGCCCGCGGCCTATTTTTTGCACACGGAGGCCGTTTACAAAGTCTCGCCCCATTCCGAGTCCGGCGGACGAAGTTGGCCAGCCCCTCCCACCAACGCTATAGCCCACCCGTTTTTTGGGAATATTTGCGGCGGACGAACTTGGACACGGGAACCTTCGGGGGCTTATTTTTGGGCGTGGCTGTGCCCACGGCCTATTTTTGGCACACGGAGGGCGCTCGCAAAGTCTCGCCCCATTCCGAGACCAGCGGACGAATTTGGCCAGCCCTCCCCCAAGGCTACATAGCCACCGTTTTTGGGCATTTTGCGGCGGACGAACTTGGGGATGGACCTTCGGGGGTTTATTTTTGGGCGCTGCTTTGACCGTGGCCTATTTTTGGCACATGGAGGGTGTTTTTAAAGTCTCGCCCCATTCCGAGTCCGGCGGACGAAGTTGGCCAGCCCCTCCCCCCAAGGCTAAAGCCCACCCATTTTTTGGGCCTTTTTCGGCGGACGAACTTGGGGACGGGACCTTCGGGGGCTTATTTTTGGGCGCGGCTGTGCCAGCGACCTATTTTTGGCACACGGAGGTTGATCGCAAAGTCTCGCCCCATTTCGAGTCCGGGGGACGAAGTTGGCCAGTCCCTCCCCCCAAGGCTATAGCCCACTCGTTTTAGGCATTTTGCGGCGGATGAGCTTGGGGCGGGACCTTCGGGGGCTTATTTGTGGCGCGGGTTTGCCCGCGCCTATTTTTAACAAGCGGGCGCTGCAAAGTCTCGCCCCATTCCGAGTCCGGCGGACGAGTTAGCCACCCACTCCCAAGGCAGCCCACCCGTTTTTGGGCATTTTTGCGTCGAGGCGAACTTGGGGCGGGACCTTCGGGGCTTATTTTGGGCGCGGCTGTGCCCGCGGCCTGGCCACCACGCAGGCCGCTCGCAAAGTCTCACCCCATTCCGAGTCCGAGGCGGAGGAAGTTGGCCACCTCCCCCACGAGGCTATAGCCCACCCGTTTTTGGGCATTTTGCGGCGGACGAACTTGGGGAGGACCTTGAGGGGCTTATTTTTGGCGCGGCTGTGCCGCGGCCTATGTTTGGCACACGGAGCGCTGCAAAGTCTCGCCCCATTTCAGTCCGGGGACGAAGTTGGATCCCTCCCAAGGCTATAGCCCACCCGTTTTTGGGCATTTTGCGGCGGATGAGCTTGGGGCCAGGACCTTCGGGGCCTATTTTTGGCGCGGCTTTGCCGCGGCCTATTTTAACACACGGAGGCGCTCGCAAAGTCTCGCCCCATTCCGAGTCCGCGGACAGAAGTTGGCCATCCCCCAGGGTATCGCCCACCCGATTTTTGGGGTTTTTTGCTGCAGACAAACTTGGTGATGGGACCTTCGGGGGCTTATTTTTGGGCGCGGTTGTGCTCGCGGCCTATTTTTGGCACAAGGAGGCCGCTCGCAAAGTCTCGCCCCATTCCGAGTCCGGCGGACGAAGTGGGCCAGCCCCTCCCCAAGGCTATAGCCACCCGTTTTTGGGAATTTTGCGGACGAACTTGGGGCGGGACCTTCGGGGTTATTTTTGGGCGCGGCATTGCCCGCGGCCTATTTTACAGACGGAGGCGCTGCAAAGTCTCGCCCCATTCCGAGTCCGGCGGACGAATTTGCCAGCCCCACCCACAAGGCTGTAGCCGTTTTTAGGCATTTTTCGGTAGACGAACTTGGGGACGGGACCTTCGGGGGCTTATTTTTGGGTGCGGCTGTGCACGCGGCCTATGTTTGGCACACGGAGGGCGCTCGCAAAGTCTCATCCCATTCCGAGTCCGGCGGACGAAGTAGGCCAGCCCCTCCCCCCAAGGCTATAGCCCACCCGTTTTTTGGGCATTTTTGCGGCGGATGAACTTGGGGATGGGACCTTCAGGGGCTTATTTTTGGGCGCGGCTGTGCCCGCGGCCTATTTTTGGCACACGGAGGGCGCTCGACAAGCTCGCCCCATTCCGAGTCCGGCGGACGAAGTTGGCCAGCCCCTCCCCGCCAAGGCTATAGCCCACCCGTTTTTTGAGCATTTTTACGGCGGACGAACTTGGGGACGGGACCTTCGGTGGCTTATTTTTGGGCACGGCTGTGCCCGCGGCCTATTTTTGGCACACGGAGGGCGCTTACAATTTCTCGCCCCATTCCGAGTCTGGCGGACGAAGTGGGCCAGCCCCTCCCCCCAAGGCTATAGCCCACCCGTTTTTTGGGCATTTTTGCGGCGGACGAACCTGGGGATGGGACCTTCGGGGGCTTATTTTTGGGTGCGGCTGTGCCCGTTGCCTATATTTGGCACACGGAGGGCGCTCGCCAAGTCTCGCCCCATTCCGAGTCCGGCGGACGAAGTTGGCCAGCCTCTCCCCCCAAGGCTATAGCCCACCCGTTTTTTGAGCATTTTTACGGCGGACGAACTTGGGGACGGGACCATCGGGGGCTTATTTTTGGGCACGGCTGTGCCCGCGGCCTATTTTTGGCACACGGAGGGCGCTCGCAATTTCTCGCCCCATTCCGAGTCTGGCGGACGAAGTTGGCCAGCCCCTCCCCCCAAGGCTATAGCCCACCCGTTTTTTGGGCATTTTTGCGGCGGACGAACTTGGGGACGGGACCTTCGGGGCTTATTTTGGGCGCGGCTGTGCCCGCGGCCTATTTTTGGCACACGGAGGGTGCTCACAAAGTCTCGCCCCATTCCGAGTCCGGCGGACGAAATTGGCCAGCCCCTTCCCCCAAGGCTATAGCTCACCCGTTTTTTGCGCATTTTTGCGTTCGACGAACTTGGGGACGGGACCTTTGGGGACTTATTTTTGGGCACGGCTGTTCCCGAGGCCTATTTTTGGCACACGTAGGGCGCTCGCAATGTCTGGCCCCATTCCGAGTCCGGCGGACGAAGTTGGCCAGCCCCTCCCCCCAAGGCTATTGCCCACCCGTTTTTTGGGCATTTTTGCGGCGGACGAACTTGGGGACGGGACCTTCGGGGGCTTATTTTTGGGTACGGCTGCGCCCGCGGCCTATTTTTGGCACCCGGAGGGCGCTCGTAATGTCTCGCCCCATTCCGAGTCCGTCAGACGGAGTTGGCCAGCCCCTTCCCCCAAGGCTATAGCCCACCCATTTTTTGGGCATTTTTGCGTTAGACGAACTTGGGGACGGGACCTTCGGGGGCTTAGTTTTGGGCGTGACTGTTGCTGCGGCGTATTTTTGGCACACGGAGGTCGCTCGCAAAGTCTCGCACCATTCCGAGTCCGGCGGACGAAGTGGGCCAGCCCCTCCCCCCAAGGCTATAGCCCACCCGTTTTTTGGGCATTTTTGCGGCGGACGAACTTGGGGACGGGACCTTCGGGGGCTTATTTTTGGGTGTACCAGGTGGCCGCGGCCTATTTTTGGCACACGGAGGGTGCTCGCAATGTCTCGCCCCATTCCGAGTCCGAGGCGGGGGTTGGCCAGCCCCTCCCCAAGGCTGCCCACCCGTTTTTTGGGCATTTTTGCGGCGGACGAACTTGGGGCCGGGACCTTCGGGGGCTTATTTTTGGGCGCGGCTGTGCCCGTGGCCTATTTTTGGCACACGGAGGGCGCTCGCAAAGTCTCGCCCCATTCCGAGTCCGGCGGACGAAGTTGGCCAGCCCCTCCCCCCAAGGCTATTGCCCACCCGTTTTTTGGGCATTTTTGCGGCGGATGAACTTGGGGATGGGACCTTCAGGGGCTTATTTTTGGGCGCGGCTGTGCCCGCGGCCTATTTTTGGCACACGGAGGGCGCTCGCCAAGTCTCGCCCCATTCCGAGTCCGGCGGACGAAGTTGGCCAGCCCCTCCCCGCCAAGGCTATAGCCCACCCGTTTTTTGGGCATTTTTGCGGCGGTCGAAGTTGGGGACGGGACCTTCGGGGGGTTATTTTTTGGTGTACCAGGTGGCCGCGGCCTATTTTTGGCATAGGGATGGCGCTCGCAAAGTCTCGCCCCATTCCGAGTCCGGCGGACGAAGTTGGCCAGCCCCTCCCCCCAAGATAGCCCACCCATTTTTTGGGCATTTTTGAGGCAGACGAACTTGGGGACGGGACCTTCGGGCATTTATTTTTTGGTGCGGCTGTGCCCGCAGCCTATTTTTGGCACACGGAGGGCGCTCGCAAAGTCTCGCCCCATTCCGAGTCCGGCGAACGAAGTTGGCCAGCCCCTCCCCCCAAGGCTATAGCCCACCCGTTTTTTTGGGCATTTTTGCGGCGGACAAACTTGGGGACGGGACCTTTGGGGGCTCATTTTTGGGCACGGCTGTGCCCGCGGCGTATTTTTGGCACACGGAGGGAACTCGCAAAGTCTCACCCCATTCCGAGTCCGAGGCGAGAGTTGGCCAGCCCCTCCCCCAAGGCTATAGCCCACCCATTTTTGGGCATTTTGCGGCGGACGAACTTGGGGCGGGCGTTCAGGGGGCTTATTTTGGGCGCGCTGTGCCGCGGCCCTGGCACAGCACACGGAGGCGCTGCAAAGTCTCGTCCCATTCCGAGTCCGGCGGACAGAGTTGGCCAGCCCCTCCCCAGGCTATAGCCCACCCGTTTTTGGGCATTTTGCGGCGGACGAACTTGGGGACGGACCTTCGGGGGCTTATTTTTGGGCGCGACTGTCCCCGGCCTATTTTGGCACACGGAGCGCTCGCAAATCTCGCCCCATTCCAGTCCGGCGGACAAAGTTGGCCAGCCCCTCCCCCCAGGCTATGCCCACCCGTTTTAGGCATTTTTGCGTATGACGAACTTGGGACGGGACCTTCGGGGCTTATTTTGGGCCCGGCTGTGCCCGGCCTATTTTTAGCACACGGAGGCGCTGCCAGAGTCTCGCCCCATTCCGAGTCCGAGCGGACGAAGTTGGCCAGCCCCTCCCCCAAGGCTATAGCCCTCCCGTTTTTGAGCATTTTACGGGAGACTTGGGGGACGGGACCTTCGGGGGCTTATTTTTGGTGTGCTTACCTATTTTTGGCACACGGAGGGCACTCGCTGGCTCTGCGCCCCATTCAGTCTGGCGGACGAGTGGGCCAGCCCCTCCCCCTAGGCTCAGCCCACCCATTTTTAGGCATTTTGCGGCGAGACGAACTTGGGGGCGGGACCTTCGGGGGCTTATTTTGGGCGCGGCTGTGCCCGCGGCCATTCACACGGAGGCGCTCGCAAAGTCTCGCCCCATTCCGAGTCCGGGACGAAGTTGGCCAGCCCCTTCCCCAAGGCTATAGCCCACCGTTTTTGCGCATTTTTCGTTCGTGAACTTTGGGGCCACGGACCTTCGGGGCTTATTTTGGGCACGGCTGGTCCCGAGGCCTATTTTTGGCACACGTAGGGCGCTCGCAATGTCTCGCCCCATTCCGAGTCCGGCGGACGAAGTTGGCCAGCCCCTCCCCCCAAGGCTATTGCCCACCCGTTTTTAGGCATTTTGCAGCGGACGAACTTGGGGGGCGGGACCTTCGGGAGCTTATTTTGGTGGCGGCTGCACCCGTGGCCTATTTTGCACCGGAGGATGCTCGTAATGTCTCGCCCATTGAGTCAAATCCGGAGTTGGCCAGCCCCTTCCCAAGGCTATAAGCAGGCCCATTTTAAGGCATTTTTGCCTTCGAACTTGGGGCGGGACCTTCGGGGCTTAGTTTTGGGGCGACTGTTGCTGCGGCCTATTTTTGGCACCACGGAGTCGCTGCAAAGTCTCGCACCATTCCGAGTCCGAGCGGACGAGTGGGCCAGCCCCTCCCGAGGCTATAGCCCACCGTTTTTGGGCAGTTTTGCGTCGGTTGAACTTGGGGTCGGGACCTTGGGGGGCTCATTTTCGGGCGCGGCTGTGGCCGCGGCGTATTTTTGGCACACGGAGGGCACTCGCAAAGTCTCACCCCATTCCGAGTCCGGCGGACGAAGTTAGGCCAGCCCCTCCCCCAAGGCTATAGCCCACCCGTTTTTGGCATTTTGCGGCGGACGAACTTGGGGACCAGACCTTTCAGGGGCTTATTTTTGGGTGCGACTGTGCCCGCAGCCTATTTTGGCACACGGAGAGCGCTGCAAGTATCGCCCCATTCCGAGATTGGCGGACGAAGTTGTGCAGCCCCTCCCCCAGACTAGCCCCACCCGTTTTTGGGCATTTTGCGGCAGACGAACTTGGGGGCGGGACCTTCGGGGGCTTATTTTGGGTGCAGCTGTGCCCGCGGCCTATTTTGGCACACAGAGGGCACTCGCAAAGTCTTGCCCCATTCCGAGTGGCGGACGATGTTGACAGGCCCCTCCCCCAACGCTATAGCCCACCCATTTTGGGCATTTTGGAGGAGGACGAACTTGGGGCGGGACCTTCGGGGCTTATTTTGGCGCGGCTGTGCCCGCGGCCTACAGCACACGGAGGGCGCTCCCAATGTCTCGCCCTATTCCGAGGCCGGCGGACGAAGTTAGCCAGCCCCTCCCCCCAAGGCTATAGCCCACCCGTTTTTTGGACATTTTTGCGGCGGATGAACTTGGCCACGGGACCTTCGGGGGATTATTTTTTGGCGCGGCTGTGCCCACGGTCTATTTTTGGCACACGCAGGGCGCTCGCAAAGTCTCGCCCCATTCCGAGTCCGGCGGACGAAGTTGGCCAGCCCCTCCCCCCAACGCTATAGCCCACCCGTTTTTTGGGCATTTTTGCGGCGGAGGAACTTGTGGACGGGACCTTAGGGGGCTTATTTTTTAGTGCGGCTGTGCCCGCGGCCTATTTTTGGCACACGGAGGGTGCTCGCAAAGTCTCGCCCCATTCCGAGTCCGGCGGACGAAGTGACCAGCCCCTTCCCCCAAGGCTGTGCCCACCGTTTTTGGGCATTTTTTAAGCGGTGGAGAAGTTGGGGATAGGACCTTGAGGGGCTTATTTTGGGCGCGGCTTTGCCGCGGTCTATTTTGGCACACGGAGGCGCTCGCAAAGTCTCGTCCCATTCCGAGTCCGGCGGGCGAGAGTTGGCCAACCCCGCCCCCAAGGCTATAGCCCGACCCATTTTAGGCATTTTGCGGCGGATGAACTTGTGGGCCACGGACCTTGAGGATTATTTTGGTGCGGCTGTGTCCGCGGCCTAGTTTTGCACCGAGGGTGCTGCAAAGTCCTGCCCCATTCCGAGTCAGGCGACGAACTTGGGGATGGGACCTTGAGCTTATTTTTTGGACGCAGCTGTGGCCGTGGCCTATTTTTGGCACACGGATGGCGCACGTAAAGTCTCGCCCCATTCCGAGTCCGGCGGACGAAGTTGGCCGGCCCCTCCCCCCAAGGCTATACCCCACCCGTTTTTTGGGCATTTTTTCGGCGGACGAAGTTGGGGACGGGACATTCGGGGGCCTATTTTTGGACGCGGCTGTGACCGCGGCCTATTTTTTGCACACGGAGGGCGCTCGCAAAGTCTCGCCCCATTCCGAGTCCAGCGGACGAAGTTGGCCAGCCCCTCCCCCCAAGGCTATAGCCCACCCGTGTTTTGGGCATTTTTGCGGCGGACGAACTTGGGGACTGTTCCTTCGGGGGCTTATTTTTGGGCGCGGCTGTGCCCGCGGCCTATTTTTGTCACACGGATGGTGCTCGCAAAGTCTCGCCCCATTCCGAGTCCGGCGGACGAAGTTGGCCAGCCCCTCCCCCCAAGGCTATAGCCCACCCGTTTTTTGGGCATTTTTGCGGTGGACGAACTTAGGGACGTGACCTTCGTGGGCTTAGTTTTGGGTGCGGCTGAGTCCGCGGCCTAGTTTTGGCACACGGAGGGTGCTCGCAAAGTCTAACCCCATTCCAGTCAGGAGACGGGCCAGACGAAGTTGTCCACCCTCTCCCCCCAAGGCTATAGCCGACCCGTTTTTTGGTCATTTTTGCGGCGGACGAACATGGGGACGGGACCTTCGGTGGCTTATTTTTGGCCACGGCTGTACCTGCGGCCTATTTTTGGCACATGCAGGCCAATCGCAAAGTCTCACCCCATTCCGAGTCCGGCGGACGAAGTGGGCCAGCCCCTCCCCCCAAGGCTATAGCCCACCCGTTTTTTGGGCATTTTTGCGGCGGACGAACTTGGGGACGGGACCTTCGGGGGCTTATTTTTGGGCGCGGCTGTGCTCGTGGCCTATTTTTGGTACACGGAGGGTGCTCGCAATGTCTCACCCCATTCCGAGTCCGGCGGACGAAGTGGGCCAGCCCTCCCCCCAAGGCTATAGCCCACCCGTTTTTTGCGCATTTTTGCGGCGGACGAACTTGGGGACGGGTCCTTCGGGGGCTTATTTTTGGGTGAGGCTGTGCCACGGCTATTTTTGGCACAGGAGGGCACTGCAAAGTCTCGCTTCAATTCCTAGTCCGGCGGGCCAAGTGGGCCAGCCCCTCCCAAGGTTATAGCCCACCCGTTTTTGGGCATTTTACGGCGAGACGAACTTGGGGCGGGACCTTGAGGGGTTTATTTTGGGCGAGGCTGTGCCCGTGGCCTGTTTGGCAGACGGAGCGCTCAAAGTCTCGGCCAATTCAGAGTCCGAGCGGACCCGAGATTGTGAGCCCTCCCAAGGTTATAGCCCACCCGTTTTTGGGCATTTTGGACGAACTTGGGGCCAAAGGACCTTCGGGGGCTTATTTTGGGCGCAGCTGTGCTCGTGGCCTATTTTGGCCATGAGGCGTTACTGAAGTCTCGCCCCATTCCGAGTCCGAGCGGACGAGTTGGCCAGCCCCTCCCCAAGGCTGTAGCCCACTCGTTTTGGGCATTTTGCGGCGGACAAACTTGTGGGCCAGGACCTTCGGGGCTTATTTTTCAGTACGGCTGTGTCACGGCCTATTTTTGGCACCACGGAGGCGTTCGCAAGATTTTGCCCCATTCGAGTCCAGCGGACGAGATTGGCCAGCCCTCCCCAAGGCTATATCCCACCCGTTTTTAGGCATTTTGCGGCGGACTGACCTTGGGGCCAGGACCTTGGGGGCTTATTTTTGGGTGCGGCTGTGCCTCCGGCCTATTTTGGCACACAGAGGCGGTGCAAAGTCTCGCCCCATTCCGAGTCCGAGCGGACAGAGTGGGCCAGCCCTCCCCCAGGCTATAGCCCACCCGTTTTTAGGCATTTTGCGGCGGATGAACTTGGGGGCAGGACCTTCGGGGCTTATTTTTTGGGTGCAGCTTTGCCCGTGGCCTATTTTTGGCACACGGAGGTGCTAAAGTCTCGCCCCATTCCGAGTCCGGCGGACAGAGTTGGCCAGCCCCTCCCCCAAGGCTATAGCCCACCCGTTTTAGGCATTTTGCGGCGAGACGAACTTGGGGGCCGGGACCTTGGGGGCTTATTTTGGAGTGCGACTGTGCCCGCAGCCTATTTTGCACACACGGAGGCGCTCGCAAAGTCTCGTCCCATTCGAGGCCGAGCGGACAGAGTTGGCCAGCCCCTCCCCCAAGGCTATAGCCCACCCGTTTTTGGGAATTTTTGCGGCGGGCGAACTTGGGGACCAGACCTTTGGGGGCTTATTTTTGGAGTGCGACTGTGCCCGCAGCCTATTTTGGCACCACGGAGCGCTCGCAAGTGTCGCCCCATTCCGAGATTGGCGGACGAAGTTGGCAGGCCCCTCCCCCAAGACTATAGCCACCCGTTTTGGGCATTTTTGCGTAGCGGCGAACTTGGGGACGGGACCTTGAGTTATTTTTGGGTGCGCTGTGCCCGCGGCCTATTTTTGGCACACAGAGGGCACTCGCAAAGTCTAGCCCCATTCCGAGAGTGGCGGACGAAGTTGACAGGCCCCTCCCCCCAACGCTATAGCCCACCCATTTTTTGGGCATTTTTGCGGAGGACGAACTTGGGGACGGGACCTTCGGGGGCTTATTTTTCGGCGCGGCTGTGCCGCGGCCTAGCACACGGAGGCGCTCCCAATGTCTGCGCCTATTCCGAGGCCGGCGGACGAGTTAGCCAGCCCCTCCCCCAAGGCTATAGCCCACCCGTTTTGGGCATTTTGCGCGGACGAACTTGGGGGCCAGGGACCTTGAGGGCTTATTTTTGGGCGCAGCTGTGCCGTGGCCTATTTTTCTTTTGGCAGATGGAGGGTGCTGTAAAGTCTCAAATCCCATTCCGAGTCCGGACGAGATCCAGCCCCCTTCCCCCAAGGCTATAGCCACCCGTTTTTAGGCATTTCTGCGGCGGACGAACTTGGGGCCAGGACCTTGAGGGGCTTATTTTGGGCGCAGATTTGCCCGTGGGCTATTTTGCCACGGAGCGGCTGGTAAAGTCTCGCCCCATTCCGAGTCCAGGCGGACGCGAGTTGGCCAGCCCCTCCCCCAAGGCTATGCCCACCCGTTTTAGGAATTTTGCGGCGAGGCGAACTTGAGGGAGGGACCTTCGGGGGCTTATTTTTGGGCGCGGCTGTGCCGCGGCCTGTTACAGCACATGGATGGCGCTCACAAGTCTGCCCATTCCGAGAATCCAGGCAGGACAGAAGTGGGCCAGCCCTCCCCCAAGGCTATAGCCCACCCGTTTTTAAGGCATTTTGCAGCGGACGAGACTTGGGGGCCAGGACCTTCGGGGGCTTATTTTTGGCGCTGGCTGTGCCAGCGGCTAGGATTTTCAGCACATGGGCGCTCGCAAAGTCTCGCCCCATTCTGAAGTCCGTCAGCGGACGAGTGGGCCAACCCCTCCCCAAGGCTATAGCCACACCGTTTTAGGCATTTTGCACTGGCCAGACGAACTTGGGGCGGGACCTTCGGGGAGTTTATTTTGGGCGCGGCTGTGCCCAGCCTATTTAGCACCACGGAGGGCACTGCAAATTTCTCGCCCTATTCAGTCCGAGCGGACGAAGTTGGCCAGCCCCTCCCCCAAGGCTATAGCCCACCCGTTTTAGGGCATTTTGCGGCGGGACGAACTTGGGGCCAGGACCTTCGGGAGCTTAATTTTGTGCGGCTGTGTCCGTGGCCTCTTTTTCGCAGACGGAGCGCTTCGCAAAGTCTCGTCCCATTCCGAGGCCGGCGGACAGAGTTGGCCAGCCCCTCCCCCAAGGCTATAGCCCACCCGTTTTTGGGCATTTTGCATTGTGGAGACGAACTTGGGGCAGGACCTTCGGGGAGCTTATTTTGGGCGCGAGCTGTGCCCGTGGCCTATTTTACCCAGCAGGGAGGCGCTGCATAAGTCTCGTCCCATTCCGAGTCCGAGCGGACGAGGTTTGCCAGCCCCTCCCCCAAGGCTATAGCCCACCCGTTTTGGGCATTTTGCGGTGGGCGAGCTTGGGGACGGGACCTTGAGGGCTTATTGTTGGGCGCGGCTGTGCCACAGCCTATTTTTGCCCACGAAGGGCGGTCGCAAGAGTCTCGCCCCATTCCAGATCCGGCGGACAGGTTGGCCAGCCCCTCCCCCAAGGCTATAGCCCACCCGTTTTGGGCATTTTGCGGCGGACAAACTTGGGGCCAGGACCTTCGAGGGCTTATTTTTGCAGGCACGCTGTGCCCGTAGCCTGGCACATGGAGGCGCTCGCAAGTCTCGCCCCATTCCGAGTCCGAGCGGACGAAGTGGGCCAGCCCACTCCCCCAAGGCTATAGCCCACCCGTTTTTGGGCATTTTAGCGGCAGATGAACTTGGGGCGGGACCTTGGGGATTATTTTGGACGCCTTAGCTTTGCCGCGCGGCCCTGGCCTCTTCATTATTAACACACGGGAGGCGCTCGTAAAGTCTACCGCCCCATTCCGAGTCAGCGGACGGGTTGGCCTGCCCCTCCCCAAGGCTATAGCCCACCCGTTTTTAGGCATTTTACGTGGACGAACTTGGGGGCGGGACCTTCGAGGCTTATTTTTGGATGCGACTGTGCCCGCCCAGCCTGGCCCTAGCACACGGAGAGCGCTCGCAAAGTCTCGGCCCATTCCGAGGCAGGCGGACGAAGTAGGCCAGCCCCTCCCCGAAGGCTATAGCCCACCGTTTTTGGGCATTTTGCGGCGGACGAACTTGGGGGCCGGGACCTTCGGGGCTTATTTTTGGGTGTGACTGTGCCCGCCCAGCCTATTTTGCACACGGAGGCGCTGCAATGTCGTCCCATTCCGAGAATGGCGGACGAAGTTGAGCTCCTCCCACCAAGACTATAGCCACCCGTTTTGGGCATTTTGCGAGCGGACGAACTTGGGGACGGGACCTTCAGGCTTATTTTTGGGTGCCGCTGTGCCGCGGCCTATTTTTTGGCACACAGAGGCACTCGCAAAGTCTTGCCCCATTCCGAGTGGCGGACGATGTTGACAGGCCCATCCCCCAAGGCTATAGCCCACCCGTTTTTAGGCATTTTGCGGCGGACCAACTTGGGGACGGGACCTTCGGGGGCTTATTTTTGGGCGTGGCTGTGCCCGGCCTATTTTACAACACACGGAGGCGCTCCCAATGTCTCGCCCTATTCCGTAGCCGGCGGACAGAAGTTGGCCAGCCCTCCCCCAGGCTATAGCCACCCGTTTTTGGGCATTTTTGCGGCGGGCCAGAACTTAGGGGGCGGGACCTTGGGGCTTATTTTTGGCGCGCTGTGCCATGTGGCCTGTACAGCAGACGGAGGCGATCGCAAAGTCTCGTCCCATTCCGAGGTCCAGGTGGACAGAAGTTGGCCAGCCCCTCCCCCAAGGCTATAGCCCACCCGTTTTTAGGCATTTTTGCGGCAGACGCAACTTGGGGCCAGGACGCTTCGGGAGGCTTATTTTTGGTAGCTTTTGACCCATTTTGCTGCACACGGAGGCGCTCGTAAGTATCGCCCCATTCCGAGTCCGAGCGAAGTTGGCCAGCCCCTCCCCAAGGCTATAGCCCACCGTTTTGGGCATTTTTGCAGCGAACTTGGCAGGCAGGGACCTTGGGTGCTTGTTTTGAGTGCTGCACCTTTGCCCACCTGGCCTATTTTGGCACACGGAGGGTGCTCGCAAAATCTCACCCCATTCCGAGTCCGGGACGAGTTGTCCATCCTGCGCTCGCAAAGTCTCGACCATTCTGGTCAGGCCGGACGAGTGGGCCAGCCCTCCCCCAAGGCTATAGCCCACCCGTTTTTGGGCATTTTTGCGGCGGACGAACTTGGGGCGGGACCTTCGGGGCTTATTTTTGAAGCCTTGGCTGTGATCGCTGACCTATTTTCTGCACACGGAGGCGCTAATGTCTCGCCCCATTCCAAGTCCGGAGGCGAAGTTGGCCAGCCCTCCCCCAAGGATATAGCCCACCCGTTTTTGGGCATTTTGCGGTGGATGAACTTGAGGCCAGGGACTTTGGGCACTTATTTTGGCGCGGCTGTGCCGTGGCTATTTTGCCCACAGCACACGGAGCGCTCGCAAAGTCTCACCCCATTCCGAGTCAGGCGGATGCCAACTTGGCCAGACCCTCCCCAAAGGCGATAGCCCACCCGTTTGGACACTTTACTGCGGATGAACTTGGGAAAGGAACCTTCGGGCGCTTATTTTGGGTGCAGCTGTACCCACGGCCTGTGGCACACGGAGGCGCTCATAAAGTCTCGACCATTCGAGTCTGGCGGACGAACTTGGCCAACCCTCCCCCAAGGCTATAGCCCACCCGTTGTTTGGGCATTTTTGCGGCGGACGAACTTGAGGGCGGGACCTTCGGGCGCTTATTTTTGGGCGCAGCTGTGCCTGGCCTATTTTTGGCACACGGAGGCGCTCGCAAAGTCTCACCCCATTCCGGAGTCCGGCGGACGAACTTGTGCCAGACCCTCCCCCAAGGAGATAGCCCACCCGTTTTTGGACACTTTGCGGCGGATGAACTTGGGGACGGAACCTTCGGCGCTTATTTTTAGGGTGCAGCTGTACCCACGGCCTATTTTCCCAGCACACGGAGCGCTCATAAAGTCTCGACCCATTAGAGTGCGGCGGACGAACTTGGCCAACCCTCCCCCAAGGCTATAGCCCACCCGTTGTTTGGGCATTTTGCAGGCGAACTTAGGGGCGGGACCTTCGGGGGCTTATTTTTGGCGCGGCTGTGCCCGTGGCCTATTTTTTTGCACCACGGAGGCCGCTGCAAAGCCTTGCACCATTCGAGTCAGCGGACAGAAGTGGGCCAACCCCACCCCAAGGCTATAGCCACCGTTTTTGTGGCCTTTTTCCACAGGACGAACATGGCGCCCCCGCCTTCGGGCGGTTCTTTTAAGGCGGCTGTCCCCTATTTTGCACGCGGAGGTGGCTCGCAAAGTCTGCGCCATTAGGAAACCGGCGGACAGAAGTTGTCCATCCCCTGCGCTCAGTCTCGACCCATTCTGAGTCAGTAGCGGACCAGTGGCCAGCCCTCCCCAGGCTATAGCCCACCCGTTTTTGGGCATTTTTGCGGCGGACGAACTTGGGGCCAGGGACCTTGGGGCTTATTTTTGGTAGCTGTGACCGCGCCTATTTTGGCACACCACGGGAGGCGCTCGCAATGTCTCGCCCATTCAAGTCCGGAGGCGAGTTGGCCAGCCCCTCCCCCAAGGATATAGCCCACCCGTTTTGGGCATTTTGCGGTGGATGAACTTGGGGAGGGACTTTCGGGCGCTTATTTTGGGCGCGCTGTGCCGTGGCCTATTACAGCACACGGAGGCGCTCGCAAAGTCTCGCCCCATTCCGAGTCCGGCGGACAGAAGTTGGCCAGCCCACTCCCGAGGCTATAGCCCACCCGATTTTGGACATTTTGCGGCGGACAACTTGGGGACGGACCTTGGGCACTTATTTTTGGTTCGGCTGTGCCCGCGCCTATTTTACAGCACACGGAGGCGATCGCAAAGTCTCACCCCATTCCGAGTCCGGCGGACGAAGTTGGCCAGCCCTCCCGAGGCAATAGCCCACCCCGTTTTGGGGGCCTTTTTCGGCGGGCGGAACAGGGGGGACCTTCGGGGACTTATTTTTAGGCGCGGCTGTGCACGCGGCCTATTTTGGCACACGGAGGCGCTGCAGCGTCTCGCCCCATTCGAGACCGAGCGGACAGAGTTGGCCAGCCCTCCCCCAAAGGCTATAGCCCAACTGTTTTTGGGCATTTTGCGTGAGACGAACTTGAGGGGCCAGGACCTTCGGGCGCTTATTTTTGGGGCGCAGCTGTGCCCCACTGACCTATTTTGGCACACGGAGGGCACTGCAAAGTCTCACCCCATTCGAGTCCGAGCGGACCAGAACTTGGCCAGACCACTCCCCCAAGGCGATAGCCCACCCGTTTTTTGGACACTTTTGTAGCGGATGAACTTGGGGACGGAACCTTGGGCGCTTATTTTTAGGTGCAGCTGTACCCGGCCTATTTTGGCACACGGAGGGCGCTCATAAAGTCTCGACCCTTTCCGAGTCTGGCGGACGAACTTGGCCAACCCCTCCCCCCAAGGCTATAGCCCACCCGGTGGTTGGGCATTTTTGCGGCGGACGAACTTGGGGACGGGACCTTCGGGGGCTTATTTTTGGGCGCAGCTGTGCCCACTGCTTATTACTGGCACCCTGAGGGCGCTCGCAAAGTCTCACCCCATTCCGAGTCCGGCGGACGAACTTGGCCAGCCCCTCCCCCCAACGCGATAGCCCACCCGTTTGGACACTTTTGCGGCGGATGAACTTGGGACGGAATCTTGGGTGCTTATTTTTGGGTGCAGCTGTACCCACGGCCTATTTTGGCACACGGAGGCGCTCAGAAAGTCTCGAGCCCGTTCAGTCTGGCGGACGAACTTGGCCAACCCCTCCCCCAGGCTATAGCCCACCCGTTGTTTGGGCATTTTACGTGGCGAAACTTGGGGACGGGACCTTCGGGGGCTTATTTTTGTAGGCGCTGTGCCCGTGGCCTATTTTGCACACGGAGGCGCTCGTAAAGCCTCGCACCATTCCGAGTCCTGCGGACAAAGTGGGCCAGCCCCACCCCCCAAGGCTATAGCCCACCCGTTTTGTGGCCTTTTTCCACAGGACGAGACATGGCGCCCCGCATTCGGGCGGTTCTTTTAGGCGCGGCTGTCCCCATGACCTATTTTTGGCACGCGGAGGTGGCTCGCAAAGTCTCGCGCCATTAGGAAACTGAGCGGACGAAGTTGGCCATCCCCTGCGCTGCAAGTCTCGACCCATTCCGAGTCAGGCGGACGAAGTGGGCCAGCCCACTCCCAAGGCTATAGCCCACCGTTTTTGGGCATTTTGCGGCGGACGAACTTGGGAGCGGGACCTTCGGGGGCTTATTTTTGGGCGCGGCTGTGACCGGCCTGGCCCTGGCACACGGAGGCGCTGCAATGTCTCGCCCCATTCCAAGTCCGGAGGCGAAGTTGGCCAGCCCCTCCCCCAAGGATATAGCCCACCCGTTTTGGGCATTTTAGCGAGGACGAACTTGGGGGCCAGGGACTTTCGGGCGCTTATTTTGGGCGCGGCTGTGCCCGTGGCCTATTTTTGGCACACGGAGCGCTCGCAAAGTCTCGCCCCATTCCGAGTCCGAGGCGGACGAGTTGGCCAGCCCCTCCCGAGGCTATAGCCCACCCGATTTTAGGCATTTTGTGGACGAACTTGGGGCGGGACCTTCGGGCGCTTATTTTTGCGCGGCTGTGCCGCGGCCTATTTTTGGCACACGGAGGCGATCGCAAAGTCTCGCCCCATTCCGAGTCCGAGCGGACGAGTTGGCCAGCCTCCCCCAAGGCTATAGCCCACCCGTTTTGGGCATTTTGCGGGGCGAACTTGGGGACGGGACCTTCGGGGGCTTATTTTTTGGCGCGGCTGTGAGCGCGGCCTATTTTTGGCACACGGAGGGCACTCGCAAAGTCTCACCCCATTCAGAGTCCGGCGGACGAACTTGGCCAGACCCTCCCCCCAAGGCGATAGCCCACCCGTTTTTTGGACACTTTTGTAGCGGATGAACTTGGGGACGGAACCTTGGGCGCTTATTTTTGGGTGCAGCTGTACCCGGCCTATTTTGGCACACGGAGGGCGCTCATAAAGTCTCGACCCATTCCGAGTCTGGCGGACGAACTTGGCCAACCCCTCCCCCCAAGGCTATAGCCCACCCGTTGTTTGGGCATTTTTGCGGCGGACGAACTTGGGGACGGGACCTTCGGGGGCTTATTTTTGGGCGCAGCTGTGCCCACGGCTTATTATTGGCACACGGAGGGCGCTCGCAAAGTCTCACCCCAGTCCGAGTCCGGCGGACAAACTTGGCCAGCCCCTCCCCCCGAGGCTATAGCCCACCCGTTTTTTGGGCATTTTTACGGCTGACGAACTTGGGGACGGGACCTTCGGGCGCTTATTTTTGGGCGCGGCTGTGCCCGCGGCCTATTTTTTGCACACAGAGCCCGTTCGCAAAGACTTGCCCCATTCCGAGTCCGGCGGACGAAGTCGGCCAGCCCTCCCCCCAAGGCTATAGTCCACCCGTTTTTTGGGCATTTTTGCGGCAGACGAACTTGGGGACGGGACCTTCGGGGGCTTATTTTTTGGCGCGGCTGTGAACGCGGCCTATTTTTGGCACACGGAGGGCGCTCGCAAAGTCTCACCTCATTCCGAGACCGGCGGACGAAGTTGGCAAGCCCCTCCCCCCAAGGCTATAGCCCAACTGTTTTGGGCATTTTTAGTGGCGGACGAACTTGAGGACGGGACCTTGGGCGCTTATTTTGGGCGCAGCTGTTCCCACGACTTATTTTTGGCACACGGAGGACGCTCACAAAGTCTCACCCATTCCGAGTCCGGCGGACGAACTTAGCCAGCCCCTCCCCCAAGGCGATAATACCCGTTTGGACACTTTTGCGGCGGATGAACTTGGGACGGAACCTTCGGGCGCTTATTTTTGGGTGCAGCTGTACCCACGGCCTATTTTGGCACACGGAGGCGCTCATAAAGTCTCGCCCCATTCCTAGTCTGGCGGACGAACTTGGCCAACCCCTCCCCCCAAGGCTATAGCCCACCCGTTGTTTGGGCATTTTTGCGGCGGACGAACTTGGGGACGGGACCTTCGGGGGCTTATTTTTGGGCGCGGCTGTGCCCGTGGCGTATTTTTTGCACACGGAGGCCGCTCGCAAAGCCTTGCACCATTCCGGAGTCCGGCGGACGAAGTTGGCCAGCCCCTCCCCCCAAGGCTATAGCCCACCCGTTTTTGTGGCATTTTTCCACAGGACGAACATGGCGCCCCGCCTTGGGCGGTTCTTTTAGGCGCGGCTGTCCCCAGCCCGGCCTATTTTTGGCACGGAGGTGGCTGCAAAGTCTCGCGCCATTAGGAAACCGGGCGGACGAAGTTGGCCATCCCTGCGCTCGCAAAGTCTCGACCCATTCCGAGTCCGAGGCGGACGAGTGGGCCAGCCCCTCCCCAGGCTATAGCCCACCCGTTTTGGGCATTTTACGGCGGACGAACTTGGGGACGGGACCTTCGGGGCTTATTTTTGGGCGCGGCTGTGACCGCGGCCTGGCCACACGGAGGCGCTCGCAATGTCTCGCCCCATTCCAAGTCCGGAGCGAGTTGACCAGCCCCTCCCCCAAGGATATAGCCCACCCGTTTTTGGGCATTTTGCGTCGGACGAACTTGGGGCCAGGACTTTGGCGCTTATTTTGGCGCGCTGTGCCCGTGGCCTATTTTGGCACACGGAGGCGCTCGCAAAGTCTCGCCCCATTCCGAGTCCGGCGGACGAAGTTGGCCAGCCCCTCCCCCCGAGGCTATAGCCAACCCGATTTTGGGCATTTTTGCAGGCGGACGAACTTGGGGACGGGACCTTCGGGCACTTATTTTTGGGTGCTGCTGTGCCCGCGGCCTTTTTTTGGCACACTGAGTGAGATCGCAAAGTATCGCCCCATTCCGTTTCCGGCGGACGAAGTTGGCCAGCCCCTCCCCCCAAGGCTATAGCCCACCCGTTTTTTGGGCATTTTTGCAGCGAAGGCGAACTTGGGGACGGGACCGTCGGGGGCTTATTTTGGCGCTGGCTGTGCCGCGGCCTGGCACACGGAGGCGCTCGCAAAGTCTCGCCTCATTCCGAGACCGGCGGACGAGATTGGCCAGCCCCCTCACCTCAAGGCTATAGCCCAACTGTTTTTTGGGCATTTTGCGTGAGACGAACTTGAGGGGACCTTGAGGCGCTTATTTTTGGGCGCAGCTGTGCCCACGGCTTATTTTTGGCACACGGAGGGCGCTCGCAAAGTCTCACCCCATTCCGAGTCCGGCGGACGAACTTGGCCAGCCCCTCCCCCCAAGGCTATAGCCCACCCGTTTTTTAGGCATTTTTGCGGCGGACGAACTTGGAGACGGGACCATCAGGGGCTTATTTTTAGGCGCGGCTGCGCCCGCGGCCTATTTTTGGCACACGGAGGGTGCTCGCAAAGACTCGGCCCATTCCGAGTCCGGCGGACGATGTTGGCCAGCCCCTCCCCCCAAGGCTCTAGCCTACCCGTTTTTTTGGCATTTTTGCGGCGGACGAACTTTGGGACGGGACCTTCGGGGGCTTATTTTTGTGCACGGCTGTGCCCGTGGCCTATTTTTGGCACACGGAGGGCACTCGCAAAGTCTCGCCCCATTCCGAGTCCGGCGGACGTAGTGAGCCAGCCACTCCCCCCAAGGCTATAGCCCACCCGTTTTTTGTCATTTTTGCGGCGGACGAACTTGGAGACGGGTCCTTCGGGGGCTTATTTTTGGGCATGGCTGAGCCCGCATTCTATTTTTGGCACACGGAGGGTGCTCGCAGAGGCTCGCCCCATTCCGAGTCCGGCGGACGAAGTGGGCCAGCCCCTCGCCCACCCGTTTTTTGGGCATTTTTGCGGCGGACGACATTGGGGACGAGACCTTCGGGGGCTTATTTTTGGGCGTGGCTATGCCCGCGGCCTATTTTTGGCACACGGAGGGCACTCGCAAAGTCTCGCCCCATTCCGAGTCCGGCGGACGAAGTTGGCCAGCCCCTCCCCCCAAGGCTATAGCCCACCCGTTTTTTAGGCATTTTTGCGGCGGACGAACTTGGAGACGGGACCATCGGGGGCTTAGTTTTGGGCGTGGCTGCGCCCGCGGCCTATTTTTGGCACACGGAGGGTGCTCGCAAAGACTCGGCCCATTCCGAGTCCGGCGGACGATGTTGGCCAGCCCCTCCCCCCAAGGCTATAGCCCACCCGTTTTTTAGGCATTTTTGCGGCGGACGAACTTGGAGACGGGACCATCGGGGGCTTAGTTTTGGGCGTGGCTGCGCCCGCGGCCTATTTTTGGCACAAGGAGGGTGCTCGCAAAGACTCGGCCCATTCCGAGTCCGGCGGACGACGTTGGCCAGCCCCTCCCCCCAAGGCTCTAGCCTACCCGTTTTTTAGGCATTTTTGCGGCGGACGAACTTGGAGACGGGACCATCGGGGGCTTAGTTTTGGGCGCGGCTGCGCCCGCGGCCTATTTTTGGCACACGGAGGGTGCTCGCAAAGACTCGGCCCACTCCGAGTCCGGCGGACGATGTTGGCCAGCCCCTCCCCCCAAGGCTATAGCCCACCCGTTTTTTGTCATTTTTGTGGCGGACGAACTTGGAGACGGGACCTTCGGGGGCTTATTTTTGGGCGCGGTATACCCGCGGCCTAATTTTGGCACACGGAGGGCACTCGCAAAGTCTCGCCCCATTCCGAGTCCGGCGGACGAAGTTGGCCAGCCCCTCCCCCCAAGGCTATAGCCCACCCGTTTTTTAGGAATTTTTGCGGCGGACGAACTTGGAGACGGGACCATCGGGGGCTTAGTTTTGGGCGTGGCTGCGCCCGCGGCCTATTTTTGGCACACGGAGGGTGCTCGCAAAGACTCGGCCCATTCCGAGTCCGGCGGACGATGTTGGCCAGCCCCTCCCCCCAAGGCTATAGCCCACCCGTTTTTTAGGCATTTTTGCGGCGGACGAACTTGGAGACGGGACCATCGGGGGCTTAGTTTTGGGCGTGGCTGCGACCGCGGCCTATTTTTGGCACACAGAGGGTGCTCGCAAAGACTCGGCCCATTCCGAGTCCGGCGGACGATGTTGGCCAGCCCCTCCCCCCAAGGCTCTAGCCTACCCGTTTTTTAGGCATTTTTGCGGCGGACGAACTTGGAGACGGGACCATCGGGGGCTTAGTTTTGGGCGCGGCTGCGCCCGCGGCCTATTTTTGGCACACGGAGGGTGCTCGCAAAGACTCGGCCCACTCCGAGTCCGGCGGACGATGTTGGCCAGCCCCTCCCCCCAAGGCTATAGCCCACCCGTTTTTTGTCATTTTTGTGGCGGACGAACTTGGAGACGGGACCTTCGGGGGCTTATTTTTGGGCGCGGCTATACCCGAGGCCTAATTTTGGCACACGGAGGGCGCTCGCAAAGTCTCGTCCCATTCCGAGTCCGGCGGACGATGTTGGACAGCACCTCCCCCCAAGGCTATAGCCCACCCGTTTTTTGGGCATTTTTGTGGCGGACGAACTTTGGGACGGCACCTTCGGGGGCTTATTTTTGGGAGCGGCTGCGCCTGCGGCCTATTTTTGGCGAACGGAGGGCTATCGCAAAGTCTCGCCCCATTCCGAGTCCGGCGGACGAAGTTGGCCAGCTCCCCCAAGGCTATAGCCCACCCGTTTTTGGGCATTTTGCGGCGGACGAACATGGGGACGGGACCTTCGGGAGATTATTTTGGGCGCGGCTGTGCCCGGCCTATTTTTGGCAGACGGAGGGTTCGCAATGTCTCGCCCCATTCCGGCGGACGAGTTGGACAGCCCCTCCCCCAAGGCTATAGCCCACCCGTTTTGGGCATTTTACGGCGGACGAACTTGGTGGCGGGACCTTCGGGGCTTATTTTTGGGTGCGGATGTGCCCGGCCTATTTTTGGCACACGGAGGGCGCTCACAGAGGCTCGCCCCATTCCGAGTCCGGCGGACGAAGTGGGCCAGCCCCGCCCACCGTTTTACGCTTTTGCGGGACGAACTTGGTGACGGGACCTTTGGGGGCTTATTTTTGGGCGCGGCTGTGCCCACGGCCTATTTTTGGCACACGGAGGGCGCTCGCAAAGTCTCGCCCCATTCCGAGTCCGGCGGACGAAGTGGGCCAGCCCCTCCCCCCAAGGCTATAGCCCACCTGTTTTTTGGGCATTTTTGCGGCGGACGAACTTGGGGACGGGACCTTCGGGGGCTTATTTTTGGGCGCGGCTGTGCCCACGGCCTATTTTTGGCACACCGAGGGTGCTCGCAAGGTCTCGCCCCATTCCGAGTCCGGCGGATGAAGTAGGCCGGCCCCTCCCCCCAAGGCTATAGCCCACCCGTTTTTTGGGAATTTTTGCAGCGGACGAACTTGGGGACGGGACCTTCGGGGGCTTATTTTTGGGTGCGGCTGTTCCTGTGGCCTATTTTTGGCACACGGAGAGTGCTCACAAAGTCTCGCCCCATTCCGAGTCCGGGGGACGAAGTTGGCCAGCCCCTCCTCCCAAGGCTATAGCCCACCCGTTTTTTGGGCATTTTTGCGGCGGACGACCTTGGGGACGAGACCTTCGGGGGCTTATTTTTGGGCGCGGCTGTGCCCGCGGCCTATTTTTGGCACACGGAGGGCGCTCGCAAAGACTCGCCCCATTCCGAGTCCGGCGGACGATGTTGGCCAGCCCCTCCCCCCAAGGCTCTAGCCCACCCGTTTTTTTGGCATTTTTGCGGCGGACGAACTTTGGGACGGGACCTTCGGGGGCTTATTTTTGTGCACGGCTGTGCCCGTGGCCTATTTTTGGCACACAGAGGGCACTCGCAAGGTCTCGCCCCATTCCGAGTCCGGCGGACGTAGTGAGCCAGCCACTCCCCCCAAGGCTATAGCCCACCCGTTTTTTGGGAATTTTTGCAGCGGACGAACTTGGGGACGGGACCTTCGGGGGATTATTTTTGGGCGCGGCTGTGCCCGCGGCCTATTTTTGGCAGACGGAGGACGCTCGCAATGTCTCGCCCCATTCCGAGTCCGGCGGACGAAGTTGGCCAGCCCCTCCCCCCAAGGCTATAGCCCACCCGTTTTTTGGGCATTTTTACGGCGGACGAACTTGGTGACGGGACCTTCGGGGGCTTATTTTTGGGTGCGGATGTGCCCGCGGCCTATTTTTGGCACACGGAGGGTGCTCACAGAGGCTCGCCCCATTCCGAGTCCGGCGGACGAAGTTGGCCAGCCCCTCGCCCACCCGTTTTTTGGGCTTTTTTGCGGCGGACGAACTTGGTGACGGGACCTTTGGGGCTTATTTTTGGGCGCGGCTGTGCCCGCGGCCTATTTTTTGCACACGGAGGGCGCTCGCAAAGTCTCGCCCCATTCCGAGTCCGGCGGACGAAGTTGGCCACCCCTCCCCCCAAGGCTATAGCCCACCCGTTTTTTGGGCATTTTTGCGGCGGACAAACTTGGGGACGGGACCTTCGGGGGCTTATTTTTGGGCGCGGCTGTGCCCGCGGCCTATTTTTGGCACACCGAGGGTGCTCGCAAGGTCTCGCCCCATTCCGAGTCCGGCGGATGAAGTAGGCCGGCCCCTCCCCCCAAGGCTATAGCCCACCCGTTTTTTGGGAATTTTTGCAGCGGACGAACTTGGGGACGGGACCTTCGGGGACTTATTTTTGGGTGCGGCTGTTCCCGTGGCCTATTTTTGGCACACGGAGAGTGCTCACAAAGTCTCGCCCCATTCCGAGTCCGGGGGACGAAGTTGGCCAGCCCCTCCTCCCAAGGCTATAGCCCACCCGTTTTTTGGGCATTTTTGCGGCGGACGACCTTGGGGACGAGACCTTCGGGTGCTTATTTTTGGGCGCGGCTGTGCCCGCGGCCTATTTTTGGCACACGGAGGGTGCTCGCAAAGTCTCGCCCGATTCCGATTCCGGCGGACGAAGTTGGCCAGCCCCTCCCCCCAACGCTATAGCCCACCCGTTTTTTGGCCATTTTTGCGGCGGACGAACTTGGGGACGGCCCCTTCGGGGGCTTATTTTTGGGCGCGGCTGCGCAGACGGCCTATTTTTGGCAAACGTACGGCACTCGCAAAGTCTCGTCCCATTCCGAGTCCGGCGGACGAAGTAGGCCAGCCCCTCCCCCTCAGGCCATAGCCCACCCGTTTTTGGGGCATTTTTGCGGCGGACGAACTTGGGGACGGGACCTTTGGGAGCTTATTTTTGGGTGCGGCTGTGCCCGCGGCCTATTTTTGGCACATAGAGGGCACTCGCAAAGTCTCGCCCCATTCCGAGTCCGGGCGAATTGGGCCAGCCCCTCCCACCAAGGCTATAGCCCACCCGTTTTTTAGGCATTTTTGCGGCGGACGAACGTGGAGACGGGACCTTCGGGGCTTATTTTGGGCGCGGCTGTGTGCGGCCTATTTTGGCACACGGAGGGCGCTGCAAAGTCTCGCCCCATTCAGTCCGGCGGACGATGTTGGCCAGCCCCTCCCCCCAAGGCTCTAGCCCACCCGTTTTTTTGGCATTTTTGCGGCGGACGAACTTTGGGACGGGAACATCGGGGGCTTATTTTTGGGCACGGCTGTGCCTGCGGCCTATTTTTGGCACACGGAGGGCACTCGCAAAGTCTCGCCCCATTCCGAGTCCGGCGGACGAAGTGGGCCAGCCACTCCCCCCAAGGCTATAGCCCATCCGTTTTTTGGGCATTTTGCGGCGGACGAACTTGGAGACGGGACCTTCGGGGGCTTATTTTTCTGCGCGGCTGTACCCACGGCCTAATTTTGGCACACGGAGTGCGCTCGCAAAGTCTCGCCCCATTCCGAGTCCGGCGGACGAAGTTGGCCATATCCTCCCCCAAGGCTATAGCCCACCCGTTTTTTGGGCATTTTTGTGGCGGACGAACTTGGGGACGGGCCCTTCGGGGGCTTATTTTTGGGCGCGGCTGTGCAGACAGCCTATTTTTTGCACACGTAGGGTACTCGCAACGTCTCGCCCCATTCCGAGTCCGGCGGACGATGTTGGCCAGCCCCTCCCCCCAAGGCTGTAGCCCACCCGTTTTTTGGGCATTTTTGCTTCGGACGAACATGGGGACGGGACCTTTGGGGGTTTATTTTTGGGCACGGCTGTGCCCGCGGCCTATTTTTGGCACACGGAGGGTGCTCACAAAGTCTCGCCCCATTCCGAGTCCGGCGGATGAAGTTGGCCAGCCCCTCCCCCCAAGGCTGTAGCCCACCCGTTTTTTGGGCATTTTTACGGCGGACGAACTTGGGGACGGGACCTTTAAGGGCTTATTTTTGGGTGCGGCTGTGCCCGCGGCCTATTTTTGGCACACGGAGGCCGCTCGAAAAGTCTCGCCCCTTTCCGAGTCCGGCGGACGAAGTTGGCCAGCCCCTCCCCCCAAGGCTATAGCCCACCCGTTTTTTGGGCATTTTTGCGGCGGACGAACTTGGGGACGGGACCTTCGGGGGCTTATTTCTGGGTGCGGCTGTGACCGCGGCCTATTTTTTTCACACGGAGGACGCTCGCAAAGTCTCTCCCCATTCCGTGTCCGGCGGACGAAGTGGGCCAGCCCCTCCCCCCAAGGCTGTAGCCCACCCGTTTTTTGGGCATTTTTGCTTCGGACGAACTTGGGGACGGGACCTTTGGGGCTTATTTTTGGGCGCGGCTGTGCCCGCGGCCTATTTTTGGCACACAGAGGGTGCTCGAAAAGTCTCGCCCCATTCCGAGTCCGGCGGACGAATTTGGCCAGCCCCTCCCCCCAAGGCTATAGCCCACCCGTTTTTTGGGCATTTTTGCGGCGGACGAACCTGGGGACGGGACCTTCGGGGGCTTATTTTTGGGCGCGGCTGTGTCCGCAGCCTATTTTTGGCACACGGAGGCCGTTCGCAAAGTCTCGACCCATTCCGAGTCCGGCGGACGAAGTTGGCCAGCCCCTCCTCCCAGGGCTATAGCCCACCCGTTTTTTGGGCATTTTTGCGGCGGATGAACTTGGGGACGGGACCTTCGGGGGCTTATTTCTGGGCGCGGCTGTGACCGCGGAATATTTTTGGCACACGGAGGGCGCTCACAAAGTCTCTCCCCATTCCAAGTCCGGCGGACGAATTTGGCCAGCCCCTCCCCCCAAGGCTGTAGCCCACCCGTTTTTTGGGCATTTTTGCGGCGGACGAACTTGGGGACGGGACCTTCAAGGGCTTATTTTTGGGCGCGGCTGTGCCCGCAGCCTATTTTTCGCACACGGAGGCCGTTCGCAAAGTCTCGCCCCATTCCGAGTCCGGCGGACGAAGTTGGCCAGCCCCTCCTCCCAAGGCTATAGCCCACCCGTTTTTTGGGCATTTTTGCGGCGGATGAACTTGGGGACGGGACCTTCGGGGGCTTATTTCTTGGCGCGGCTGTGACCGCGGAATATTTTTGGCACACGGAGGGCGCTCGCAAAGTCTCTCCCCATTCCGAGTCCGGCGGACGAATTTGGCCAGCCCCTCCCCCCAAGGCTGTAGCCCACCCGTTTTTTGGGCATTTTTACGGCGGACGAACTTGGGGACGGGACCTTCAAGGGCTTATTTTTGGGCGCGGCTGTGCCCGCGGCCTATTTTTGGCACACGGAGGCCGCTCGCAAAGTCACTCCCAATTCCCGAGTCCGGACGAATTTGGCCAGCCCTCCCCCAGGCTCTAGCCCACCCGCTTTTTGGGCATTTTTGCTTCGGCCCAACCTGGGGACGGGACCATTGTGGGCTTATTTTTGGGCGCGGCCGCTCCCGCGTCCTATTTTTGGCACACGGAGGCCGCTCGCAAAGTCTCGCCCCATTCCGAGTCCGGCGGACCAGTTGGCCAGCCCTCCCCCAAGGCTATAGCCCACCCGTTTTTGGGCATTTTTGCGGCAGACGAACTTGTGGACGGGACCTTCGGGGGCTTATTTTTGGGCATGGCTGTGTCCGTGGCCTATTTTTGGCTGACGTTTGCCGCTCGCATAGTCTCGCCCCATTCCGAGTCCGGCGGACGACGTTTGCCAGCCCTCCCCCCAAGGCTATAGCCCACCCGTTTTGGGCATTTTGCGGGACGAACTTGGGACGGGACCTTCGGGGGCTTATTTTTGGGCGCTGCTGTGCCCGGCCTATTTTTGGCACACGGAGGCCGCCGCAGTCTCGCCCCATTCCGAGTCCGGCGGACGAAGTTGGCCAGCCCCTCCCCCCAAGGCTATAGCCCACCCGTTTTTGTGGACTTTTTCCGCTGGACGAACTTGGCGCCTCGGCCTTCGGGTGGTTATTTTTGGATGCGGCTGTGCCCGCGGCCTAGTTTTGGCACACGGAGGCCGCTCGCAAAGTCTCGCGCCATTCCGAGTCCAGTGGACGAAGTTGGACAGCCCCACCCCCCAAGGCTATAGCCCACCCGTTTTTGTGGCCTTTTTCCGCGGGACGAACTTGGCGCCCCGGCCTTCGGGCGGTTATTTTTGGGAGCGGCTGTGCCCGCGGCCTATTTTTGGCACACGGAGGCCGCTCGCAAAGTCTCGCGCCATTCCTAGTCCGGCGGACGAAGTTGGCCAGCCCCACCCCCCAAGGCTATAGCCCACCCGTTTTTGTGGCCTTTTTCCGCTGGACGAACTTGCCGCCCCGGCCTTCGGCCGCTTATTTTTGTGCGCGGCTGTGCCCCCGGCCTATTTTTGGCACACGGAGGCCGCCGCAAAGTCTCGCGCCATTCCGAGTCCGGCGGACAGTTGGCCAGCCCCACCCCCAAAGCTATAGCCCACCCGTTTTGTGGCCTTTTTCCGCTGGGCGAACTTGGCGCCCGGCCTTGGACGGTTATTTTTGCCAGCCCCACCCCCAAGGCTATAGCCCACCTTTTGTGGCATTTTCCGCTGGACGAACTTGTCGCCCGGCCTTCAGGCGGTTATTTTTTGGGTGCGGCTGTACCCGCGGCCTATTTTTGGTACACCGAGGCCGCTGCAGTCTCGCGCCATTCCGAGTCCGGTGGACGAAGTTGGACAGCCCCACCCCCCAAGGCTATAGCCCACCCGTTTTTGTGGCCTTTTTCCGCTGGACGAACTTGGCGCCCCGGCCTTCGGACGGTTATTTTTGCCAGCCCCACCCCCCAAGGCTATAGCCCACCCGTTTTTGTGGCATTTTTCCGCTGGACGAACTTGTCGCCCGGCCTTCAGGCGGTTATTTTTGGGTGCGGCTGTGGCCGCGGGCGATTTTTGGTACACCGAGGCCGCTCGCAAAGTCTCGCGCCATTCCGAGTCCGGCGGACGAAGTTGTCCTACCCCACCCCCCAAGGCTATAGCCCACCCGTTTTTGTGGCCTTTTTCCGCTGGACGAACTTGGCGCCCCGGACTTCGGGCGGTTATTTTTGGGTGCAGCTGTGCCCGTGGCCTATTTTTGGCACACCGAGGCCGCTCGCAAAGTCTCGCGCCATTCCGAGTCCGGCGGACGAAGTTGGCCAGCCCCACCCCCCAAGGCTATAGCCCACCCGTGTTTTTGGCCTTTTTCCGCTGGACGAACTTGGCGCCCCGGCATTCGGGCGGTTATTTTTGGGCGCGGCTGTGCCCGCGGCCTATTTTTGGTACACAGAGGCCATTCGCAAAGTCTCGCGCCATTCCGAGTCCGGCGGACGAAGTTGGCCAGCCCCTCCCCCCAAGGCTATAGCCCACCCATTTTTTGGGCATTTTTGCGGCGGACGAACTTGGGTACGGGACCTTTGGGGGCTTATTTTTGGGCGCGGCTGTGCCCGCGGCCTATTTTTGGCACACGGAGGACGTTCGCAAAGTCTCGCCCCATTCCGAGTCCGGCGGACGAAGTTGGCCAGCCCCTCCTCCCAAGGCTATAGCCCACCCGTTTTTTGGGCATTTTTGCGGCGGATGAACTTGGGGACGGGACCTTCGGGGGCTTATTTCTGGGCGCGGCTGTGACCGTGGCCTATTTTTGGCACACGGAGGGCGCTCGCAAAGTCTCTCCCCATTCCGAGTCCGGCGGACGAATTTGGCCAGCCCCTCCCCCCAAGGCTGTAGCCCACCCGTTTTTTGGGCATTTTTGCTTCGGACGAACATGGGGACGGGACCTTTGGGGGCTTATTTTTGGGCGCGGCTGCGCCCGCGGCCTATTTTTGGCACACGGAGGCCGCTCGCAAAGTCTCGCCCCATTCCGAGTCCGGCGGACGAAGTTGGCCAGCCCCTCCCCCCAAGGCTATAGCCCACCCGTTTTTTGGGCATTTTTGCGGCGGACGAACTTGGGGACGGGACCTTCGGGGGCTTATTTTTGGGCACGGCTGTGCCCGTGGCCTATTTTTGGCACACGAAGGCCGCTCGCAAAGTCTCGCCCCATTCCGAGTCCGGCGGACGAAGTTTGCCAGCCCTCCCCCCAAGGCTATAGCCCACCCGTTTTTTGGGCATTTTTGCGGCGGACGAACTTGGGGACGGGACCTTCGGGGGCTTATTTTTGGACGCGGCTGTGCCCGCGGCCTATTTTTGGCACACGGAGGCCGCTCGCAAAGTCTCGCCCCATTCCGAGTCCGGCGGACGAAGTTGGCCAGCCCCACCCCCCAAGGCTATAGCCCACCCGTTTTTGTGGACTTTTTCCGCTGGACGAACTTGGCGCCTCGGCCTTCGGGCGGTTATTTTTGGGCGCGGCTGTGCCCGCGGCCTATTTTTGGCACACGGAGGCCGCTCGCAAAGTCTCGCGCCATTCCGAGTCCGGCGGACGAAGTTGGCCAGCCCCACCCCCAAAGGCAATAGCCAACCCGTTTTTGTGGCCTTTTTCCGCTGGACGAACTTGGCGCCCCGGCCTTCGTGCAGTTATTTTTGGGCGCGGCTGTGCCCGCGGCCTATTTTTGGCACACGGAGGCCGCTCGCAAAGTCTCGCGCCATTCCAAGTCCGGCGGACGAAGTTGGCCAGCCCCACCCCCCAAGGCTATAGCCCACCCGTTTTGTGGCCTTTTTCCGCTGGAGGAACTTGGCGCCCGGCCTTGAGCGCTTAATTTTGTCTTGCGGCTGTGCCCGCGGCCTATTTTTGGCTCACGGAGGCCGCTCGCAAAGTCTCGCGCCATTCCGAGTCCGGCGGACGAAGTTGGCCAGCCCCACCCCCCAAAGCTATGGCCCACCCGTTTTTGTGGCCTTTTTCCGCTGGACGAACTTGGCGCCCCGGCCTTCGGGCGGTTATTTTTGCCAGCCCCACCCCCCAAGGCGATAGACCACCCGGGTGTGTGGGCGTGTTCCGCTGGACGAACTTGTCGCCCGGCCTTCAGGCCGGTATTTGTGGGTGCGGCGGTACCCGCGGCCTGTGTTTGGTACACCGAGGCCGCTCGCAAAGTCTCGTGCCATTCCGAGTCCGGCGGACGAAGTTGTCCTACCCCACCCCCCAAGGCTATAGCCCACCCGTTTTTGTGGCCTTTTTCTGCTGGACGAACTTGGCGCCCCGGCCTTCGGGCGGTTATTTTTGGGCGCGGCTGTGCCCGCGGCCTATTTTTAGAACACGGAGGCCGCTCGCAAAGTCTCGCACCATTCGGAGTCCGGCGGACGAAGTTGGCCAGCCCCACCCCCCAAGGCTATAGCCCACCCGTTTTTGTGGCCTTTTTCCGCTGGACGAACTTGGCGCCCCGGACTTCGGGCGGTTATTTTTGGGTGCAGCTGTGCCCGCGGCCTATTTTGGCACACCGATGCCGCTCGCAAAGTCTCGCGCCATTCCGAGTCCGTCGGACGAAGTTGGCCAGCCTCACCCCCCAAGGCTTTAGCCCACCCGTGTTTTTGGACTTTTTCCGCTGGACGAACTTGGCGCCCCGGCCTTCGGGCGGTTATTTTTGGGTGCGGCTGTGCCCGCGGCCTATTTTTGGCACACGGAGGCCGTTCGCAAAGTCTCGCGCCATTCCGAGTCCGGCGGACGAAGTGAGCCAGCCCCACCCCCCAAGGCTATAGCCCACCCGTTTTTGTGGCCTTTTTCCGCTGGACGAACTTGGCGCCCCGGCCTTCGGACGGTTATTTTTGGCGCGCTGTGCCAGCGCCTATTTCACACGGAGCCGCTGCAAAGTCTCGCACCATTCGAGTCCGGCGGACGGTTGCCCAGCCCCACCCCCAAGGCTATAGCCCACCCGTTTTTGTGGCCTTTTTCCGCTGGACGAACTTGGCGCCCCGGCCTTCGGGCGGTTATTTTTGGGTGCGGCTGTGCCCGCGGCCTATTTTTGGCACACGGAGGCCGCTCGCAAAGTCTCGCACCATTCCGAGTCCAGCGGACGAAGTTGGCCAACCCCACCCCCCAAGGCTATAGCCCACCCGTTTTTGTGGCCTTTTTCCGCTGGACGAACTTGGCGCCCCGGCCTTCGGGCGGTTATTTTTGGGCGCGGCTGTGCCCGCGGCCTATTTTTAGAAAACGGAGGCCGCTCGCAAAGTCTCGCGCCATTCGGAGTCCGGCGGACGAAGTTGGCCAGCCCCACCCCCCAAGGCTATAGCCCACCCGTGTTTTTGGCCTTTTTCCGCTGGACGAACTTGGCGCCCCGGCCTTCGGACGGTTATTTTTGGGCGCGGCTGTGCCCGCGCCCTATTTTTGGCACACGGAAGCCACTCGCAAAGTCTCGCGCCATTCCGAGTCCGGCGGACGAAGTTGGCCAGCCCCACCCCCCAAGGCTATAGGCCACCCGTTTTTGTGGCCTTTTTCCGCTGGACGAGCTTCGCGCCCCGGCCTTCGGGCGGTTATTTTTAGGCGCGGCTGTACCCGCGCCCTATTTTTGGCACGCGGAGGCCACTCGAAAAGTTTCGCGCCATTCCGAGTCCGGCGGACGAAGTTGGCCAGCCCCCCCCCCCAAGGCAATAGCCCACCCGTTTTTGTGGCCTTTTTCCGCTGGACGAGCTTGGCGCCCCGGCCTTCAGGGGGTTATTTTTGGGCGCGGCTGTGCACGCGGCCTATTTTTGGCACACGGAGGCCGCTCGCAAAGTCTCGCGCCATTCCGAGTCCGGCGGACGAAGTGGGCCGGCCCCACCCCCCCAGGCTATAGGCCACCCGTTTTTGTGGCCTTTTTCCGCTGGACGAACTTGGCGCCCCGGCCTTCGGGCGGTTATTTTTGGGTGCGGCTGTGCCCGCGGCCTATTTTTTGCACACGGAGGCCGCTCGCAAAGTCTCGCACCATTCCGAGTCCAGCGGACGAAGTTGGCCAACCCCACCCCCCAAGGCTATAGCCCACCCGTTTTTGTGGCCTTTTTCCGCTGGACGAACTTGGCGCCCCGGCCTTCGGGCGGTTATTGTTGGGCGCAGCTGTGTCCGCGGCCTATTTTTGGCACACGGAGGCCGCTCGCTAAGTCTCGCGCCATTCGGAGTCCGGCGGACGAAGTTGGCCAGCCCCACCCCCCAAGGCTATAGCCCACCCGTTTTTGTGGCCTTTTTCCGCTGGACGAACTTGGCGCCCCGGACTTCGGGCGGTTATTTTTGGGTGCAGCTGTGCCCGTGGCCTATTTTTGGCACACCGAGGCCGCTCGCAAAGTCTCGCGCCATTCCTAGTCCGGCGGACGAAGTTGGCCAGCCCCACCCCCCAAGGCTATAGCCCACCCGTGTTTTTGGGCTTTTTGCGGAGGACGAACTTGGGGACGGGGCCTTGGGGAGGTGATTTTTGGGCGCGGCTGTGCCCTCACGCTATTTTTCTCACACGGAGGGCACTCACAAAGTCTCGCCCCATTCCGAGTCCGGCGGACGAAGTTGGCCAGCCCCTCCCCCCAAGGCTATAGCCCACCTGTTTTTTGGGGATTTTTTCGGCGGACGAACTTCGGGACGGGACCTTTGGGAGCTCATTTTTGGGCGCGGCTGTGCCCGCGGCCTATTTTTGGCACAAGGAGGGCACTCGCAAAGTCTCGCCCCATTCCGAGTCCGGCGGACGAAGTTGGCCAGCCCCTCCCCCCAAGGCTATAGCCCACCTGTTTTTTGGCCATTTTTGAGGCGGACGAACTTGGGGACGGGACCTTCGGGGGCTTATTTTTGGACGTGGCTGTGCCCGCGGCCTATTTTTGGCACACGGAGGGAGCTCGCAAAGTCTCGCCCCATTCCGAGTCCGGACGAAGTTGGCCAGCCCCTCCCCCCAAGCCTATAGCCCACCCGGTTTTGGGCATTTTGCGCGGACGAACTTGGGGACGGGACCTTCGAGGGTTTATTTTTGGGCACGGCTGTGTCCCCGGCCTATTTTTGGCACACGGAGGGTGCTCGCTAAGTCTCGCCCCATTCCGAGTCCGGCGGACGACGTTGGCCAGCCCCTCCCCCCAAGGCTATAGCCCACCCGTTTTTTGGGCATTTTTGCGGCGGACGAACATGGGGACGGGACCTTCGGGGGCTTATTTTTGGGCACGGCTGCGCCCGCGGCCTATTTTTGGCTAACGGAGGCCGCTCGCAAAGTCTCGCGCCATTCCGAGTCCGGCGGACGAAGGTTGCCAGCCCCACCCCCCAAGGCTATAGCCCACCCGTGTTTTTGGACTTTTTCCGCTGGACGAACTTGGCGCCCCGGCCTTCGGGCGGTTATTTTTGGGCGCGGCTGTGCCCGCGGCCTATTGTTGGCACACGGAGGCCGTTCGCAAAGTCTCGCGCCATTCCGAGTCCGGCGGACGAAGTGGGCCAGCCCCACCCCCCAAGGCTATAGCCCACCCGTTTTTGTGGCCTTTTTCCGCTGGACGAACTTGGCGCCCCGGCCTTCGGACGGTTATTTTTGGGCGCGGCTGTGCCCGCGGCCTATTTTTGGCACACGGAGGCCGCTCGCAAAGTCTCGCACCATTCGGAGTCCGGCGGACGAAGTTGGCCAGCCCCACCCCCCAAGGCTATAGCCCACCCGTTTTTGTGGCCTTTTTCCGCTGGACGAACTTGGTGCCCCGGCCTTCGGGCGGTTATTTTTTGGCGCGGCTGTGCCCGCGGCCTATTTTTGGCACACGGAGGGTGCTCGCAAAGTCTCGCGCCATTCCGAGTCGGGCGGACGAAGTTGGCCAGCCCCACCCCCCAAGGCTATAGCCCACCCGTTTTTGTGGCCTTTTTCCGCTAGACGAACTTGGCGCCCCGGCCTTCGGGCGGTTATTTTTGGGCGCGGCTGTGACCGAGGCCTATTTTTGGCACACGGAGGCCGCTCGCAAAGTCTCGCGCCATTCCGGGTCCGGCGGACGAAGTTGGCCAGCCCCACCCCCCAAGCCTATAGCCCACCCGTTTTTGTGGCCTTTTTCCGCTGGACGAACTTGGCGACCCGGCCTTCGGGCGGTTATTTTTGGGTGCAGCTGTGCCCGCGGCCTATTTTTGGCACACAGAGGCCGCTCGTAAAGTCTCACGCCATTCCGAGTCGGGCGGACGAAGTTGGCCAGCCCCACCCCCCAAGGCTATAGCCCACCCGTTTTTGTGGCCTTTTTCCGCTGGACGAACTTGGCGCCCCGGCCTACGGGCGGTTATTTTTGGGCGCGGCTGTGCCCGTGGCCTATTTTGGGCACACGGAGGCTGCTCTTAAAGTCTCGCGCCATTCCGAGTCGGGCGGACGAAGTTGGCCAGCCTCACCCCCCAAGGCTATAGCCCACCCGTTTTTGTGGCCTTTTTCCGCTGGACGAACTTGGCGCCCCGGCCTTCGGGAGGTTATTTGTGGGCGCGGCTGTGTCCGAGACCTATTTTTGGCACACGGAGGCCGCTCCCAAAGTCTCGCGCCATTCCGAGTCCGGCGGACGAAGTTGGCCAGCCCCACACCCCAAGGCTATAGCCCACCCGTTTTTGTGGCCTTTTTCCGCTAGACGAACTTGGCACCCCGGCCTTCGGGCGGTTATTTTTGGGTGCGGCTGTGTCCGAGACCTATTTTTGGCACACAGAGGCCGCTCGCAAAGTCTCGCGCCATTCCGAGTCCGGCGGACGAAGTTGGCCAGCCCCACCCCCCAAGGCTATAGCCCACCCGTTTTTGTGGCCTTTTTCCGCTGGACGAACTTGGCGCCCCGGCCTGCGGGCGATTCTTTTTGGGCGCGGCTGTGTCCGAGGCCTATTTTTGGCACACGGATGCCGCTCGCAAAGTCTCGCGCCATTCCGAGTCCGGCAGACGAAGTTGGCCAGCCCCACCCCCCAAGGCTATAGCCCACCCGTTTTTGTGGCCTTTTTCCGCTAGACGAACTTGGCGCCCCGGCCTTCGGGCGGTTATTTTTGGGCGCGGCTGTGACCGAGGCCTATTTTTGGCACACGGAGCCCGCTCGCAAAGTCTCGCGCCATTCCGGGTCCGGCGGACGAAGTGGGCCAGCCCCACCCCCCAAGGCTATAGCCCACCCGTTTTTGTGGCCTTTTTCCGCTGGACGAACTTGGCGTCGCGGCCTTCGGGCGGTTATTTTTGGGTGCAGCAGTGCCCGCGGCCTATTTTTGGCACACGAAGGCCGCTCGCAAAGTCTCGCGCCATTCCGAGTCGGGCGGACGAAGTTTGCCAGCCCCACACCCCAAGGCTATAGCCCACCCGTTTTTGTGGCCTTTTTCCACTAGACGAACTTGGCGCCCCGGCCTTCGGGCGGTTATTTTTGGGTGCGGCTGTGTCCGAGACCTATTTTTGGCACACGGAGGCCGCTCGCAAAGTCTCGCGCCATTCCGAGTCGGGCGGACGAAGTGGACCAGCCCCACCCCCCAAGGCTATAGCCCACCCGTTTTTGTGGCCTTTTTCCGCTAGACGAACTTGGTGCCCCGGCCTTCGGGTGGTTATTTTTGGGTGCGGCTGTGTCCGAGGCCTATATTTGGCATACGGAGGCCGCTCGCACAGTCTCGCACCATTCAGAGTCCGGCAGACGAAGTTGGCCAGCCCCACCCTCCAAGGCTATAGCCCAACCGTTTTTGTGGCCTTTTTCCGCTGGACGAACATGGCGCCCCGGCCTTCGGGTGGTTATTTTTGGGCGCGGCGGAGCCCGCGGCCTATTTTTGGCACACGAAGACCGCTCGCAAAGTCTCGCGCCATTCCGAGTCGGGCGGACGAAGTTTGCCAGCCCCACACCCCAAGGCTATAGCCCACCCGTTTTTGTGGCCTTTTTCCACTAGACGAACTTGGCGCCCCGGCCTTCGGGCGGTTATTTTTGGGCGCGGCTGTGTCCGAGACCTATTTTTGCACACGGAGGCCGCTCGCAAAGTCTCGTGCCATTCCGAGTCCGGCGGGCGAAGTTGGCCAGCCCCACACCCCAAGGCTATAGCCCACCCGTTTTTGTGGCCTTTTTCCGCTAGACGAACTTGGCGCCCCGGCCTTCGGGCAGTTATTTTTGGGCGCGGCCGTGTCCGAGACCTATTTTTGGCACACGGAGGCCGCTCGCAAAGTCTCACGCCATTCCGAGTCCGGTGAACGAAGTTGGCCAGCTCCACCCCCCAAGGCTATAGCCCACCCGTTTTTGTGGCCTTTTTCCGCTGGACGAACTTGGCGCCCCAGCCTTCGGGTGGTTATTTTTTTGCGCGCCTTTGTCCGCGGCCTATTTTTGGCACACGGAGGCCGCTCGCAAAGTCTCGCGCCATTCCGAGTCCGGCGGACGAAGTGGGCCAGCCCCACCCCCCAAGGCTATGGCCCACCCGTTTTTGTGGCCTTTTTCCGCTGGACGAACTTGGCGCCCCGGCCTTCGGCCGGTTATTTTTGGGTGCGGCTGTGCACGCGGCCTATTTTTGGCACACGGAGGGCGATCACAATGTCTCGCGCCATTCGGAGTCCGGCGGACGAAGTTGGCCAGCCCCACCCCCCAAGGCTATAGCCCACCCGTTTTTGTGGCCTTTTTCCGCTGGACGAACTTGGCGTCCCGGCCATCGGGTGGTTATTTTTGGGTACGGCTGTGTCCGCGGCCTATTTTTGGCACACGGAGGCCGCTCGCAAAGTCTCGCGCTATTCCGAGTCCGGCGGACGAAGTTGGCCAGCCCCACACCCCAAGGCTATAGCCCACCCGTTTTTGTGGCCTTTTTCCACTAGACGAACTTGGCGCCCCGGCCTTCGGGTGGTTATTTTTGGGCGCGGCTGTGCCCGAGACCTATTTTTGGCACACGGAGGCCGTTCAAAAGTCTCGCGCCATTCCGAGTCCGGCGGACGAAGTTGGCCAGCCCCACACCCCAAGGCTATAGCCCACCCGTTTCTGTGGCCTTTTTCCGCTCAACGAACTTGGCGCCCCGGCCTCCGGGCGGTTATTTTTGGGCGCGGCTGCGCCCGCGGCCTATTTTTGACACACGGAGGCCGCTTGCAATGTCTCGTGCCATTCCGAGTCCGGCGGACGAAGTTGGCCAGCCCCACCCCCCAAGGCTATGGCCCACCCGTTTTTGTGGCATTTTTGCGCTGGACGAACTTGGCGCCCCGGCCTTCGGGCGGTTATTTTTGGGCGCGGCTGTGCCCGCGGCCTATTTTTGGCACACGGAGGCCGCTCGCAATGTCTCGCGCCATTCCGAGTCCGGCGTGCGAAGTGGGCCAGCCCCACCCCCAAAGGCTATGGCCCACCCGTTTTTGTGGCCTTTTTCCGCTGGACGAACTTGGCGCCCCGGCCTTCGGGCGGTTATTTTTGGGCGCGTCTGTTCCCACGGCCTATTTTTGGCACACGGAGGCCGATCGCAATGTCTCGCGCCATTCCGAGTCCGGCGGACGAAGTTGGGCAGCCTCACCCCCCCAGGCTATAGCCCACCCATTTTTGTGGCCTTTTTCTGCTGGATGAACTTGGCGGCCCGGCCTTCGGGCGGTTATTTTTGGGTGCGGCTGTGTCCGCGGCCTAATTTTGGCACACGGAGTCCGCTTGCAAAGTCTCGCGCCATTCCGAGTCCGGCGGACTAAGTGGACCAGCCCCACCCCCCAAGGCTATAGCCCACCCGTGTTTGTGGCCTTTTTCCGCTGGACGAACTTGGAGGCCCGGCCTTCGGGCGGTTATTTTTCGGCGTAGCTGTGACTACTGCCTATTTTTGGCACACGGAGGCCGATCGCAGTGTCTCGCGCCATTCCGAGTCCGGCGGACGAAGTTGGCCAGCCCCACCCCCCAAGGCTATAGCCCAGCCGTTTTTGTGGCCTTTTTCCGCTGGACGAACTTGGCGCCCCGGCCTACGGGCGGTTATTTTTGGGGACGGCTGTGTCCGCCTAATTTTTGGCACACGGAGGCCGCCGCAAAGTATCGCGCCATTCCGAATCCGGCGGACGGCTGGCCAGCCCCACCCCCAAGGCTATAGCCCAGCCGTTTTGTGGCCTTTTCCGCTGGACGAACTTGGCGCCCCGGCCTACGGGCGGTTATTTTTGGGTACGGCTGTGCCCGCGGCCTATTTTTGGAACACGGAGGCCACTCGCAAAGTCTCGCGCCATTCCGAATCCGGCGGACGAAGTTGGCCAGCCCCACCCCCCAAGGCTATAGCCCAGCCGTTTTTGTGGCCTTTTTCCGCTGGACGAACTTGGCGCCCCGGCCTTTGGGCGGGTATTTTTGGGCGCGGCTGTGCCCGCGGCCTAATTTTGGCACACGGAGTCCGCTTGCAAAGTCTCGCGCCATTCCGAGTCCGGCGGACGAAGTTGGCCAGCCCCACCCCCCGAGGCTATAGCCCACCCGTTTTTGTGGCTTTTTTCCGCTGGACGAACTTGGCGCCCCGGCCTTCGGGCGGTTATTTTTGGGCGCGGCTGTGTCCGCGGCCTAATTTTGGTACACGGAGGCCGCTTGCAAAGTCTCGCGCCATTCCGAGTCCGGCGGACGAAGTTGGCCAGCCCCACCCCCCGAGGCTATAGCCCACCCGTTTTTGTGGCTTTTTTCCGCTGGACGAACTTGGCGCCCCGGCCTTCGGGCGGTTATTTTTGGGCGTGGCTGTGCCCGCGGCCTATTTTTGGCACACGGAGACCGCCCACAAAGTCTCGCGCCATTCCAAATCCGGCGGACGAAGCGGGCCAGCCCCACCCCCCAAGGCTATAGCCCACCCGTTTTTGTGGCCTTTTTCCGCTGGACGAACTTGGCGCCCCGGCCTATGGGCGGTTATTTTTGGGTGCGGCTGTGTCCACGGCCTATTTTTGGCACACGGAGGCCACTCGCAAAGTCTCGCGCCATTCCGAATCCGGCGGACGAAGTTGGCCAGCCCCACCCCCCAAGGCTATAGCCCAGCCGTTTTTGTGGCCTTTTTCCGCTGGACGAACTTGGCGCCCCGGTCTACGGGAGGTTATTTTTGGGCGCGGCTGTGTCTGCGGCCTAATTTTGGCACACGGAGGCTGCTTGCAAAGTCTCGCGCCATTCCGAGTCCGGCGGACGAAGTTGGGCAGCCTCACCCCCCCAGGCTATAGCCCACCCATTTTTGTGGCCTTTTTCTGCTGGATGAACTTGGCGGCCCGGCCTTCGGGCGGTTATTTTTGGGTGCGGCTGTGTCCGCGGCCTAATTTTGGCACACGGAGTCCGCTTGCAAAGTCTCGCGCCATTCCGAGTCCGGCGGACTAAGTGGACCAGCCCCACCCCCCAAGGCTATAGCCCACCCGTGTTTGTGGCCTTTTTCCGCTGGACGAACTTGGCGGCCCGGCCTTCGGGCGGTTATTTTTCGGCGTAGCTGTGACTGCTGCCTATTTTTGGCACACGGAGGCCGATCGCAGTGTCTCGCGCCATTCCGAGTCCGGCGGACGAAGTTGGGCAGCCCCACCCCCCCAGGCTATAGCCCACCCGTTTTTGTGGCCTTTTTCCGCTGGACGAACTTGGCGGCCCGGCCTACGGGCGGTTATTTTTGGGCGCGGCTGTGTCCGCGGCCTAATTTTGGCACACGGAGGCTGCTCGCAGTCTCGCACCATTCCGAATCCGGACGGCTGGCCCGCCCCACCCCCCAAGGCTATAGCCCAGCCGTTTTTGTGGCCTTTTTCCGCTGGACGAACTTGGCGCCCCGGCCTACGGGCGGTTATTTTTGGGTACGGCTGTGCCCGCGGCCTATTTTTGGAACACGGAGGCCACTCGCAAAGTCTCGCGCCATTCCGAATCCGGCGGACGAAGTTGGCCAGCCCCACCCCCCAAGGCTATAGCCCAGCCGTTTTTGTGGCCTTTTTCCGCTGGACGAACTTGGCGCCCCGGCCTTCGGGCGGTTATTTTTGGGCGCGGCTGTGCCCGCGGCCTATTTTTGGCACATGGAGGCCACTCGCAAAGTCTCGCACCATTCCGAGTTCGGCGGACTAAGTGGACCAGCCCCACCCCCCAAGGCTATAGCCCACCCATTTTTGTGGCCTTTTTCCGCTGGACGAACATGGCGGCCCGGCCTTCGGGCGGTTATTTTAGGGCGCGGCAGTGCCCGCGGCCTATTTTTGGCACACGGAGGCCGATCGGAATGTCTCGCGCCATTCCGAGTCCGGCGGACGAAGTTGGCCAGCCCCACCCCCCAAGGCTATAGCCCACCCGATTCTGTGGCCTTTTTCCGCTGGACGAACTTGGCGCCCCGGCCTTCGGGCGGTTATTTTTGGGCGCGGCTGTTCCCGCGGCCTATTTTTGACACACAAAGGCCGTTCGCAATGTCTCGCGCCATTCTGAGTCCGGCGGACGAAGTTGCCCAGCCCCACCCCCCAAGGCTATAGCCCACCCGTTTTTGTGGCATATTTCCGCTGGACGAACTTGGCGCCCCGGCCTCCGGGCGGTTATTGTTGGGCGCGGCAGTGCCCGCGGCCTATTTTTGACACATGGAGGCTGCTCGCAAAGTCTCGCGCCATTCCGAATCCGGCGGACGAAGTTGGCCAGCCCCACCCCCCAAGGCTATAGCCCACCCGTTTTTGTGGCCTATTTCCGCTGGACGAACTTGGCGCCCCGTCCTTCGGGCGGTTATTTTTGGGCGCGGCTGTGCCCGCGACCTATTTTTGACACACGGAGGCCGCTCGCAATGTCTCGCGCCATTCCGAGTCCGGCGGACGAAGTTTGCCAGCCCCACCCCCCAAGGCTATGGCCCACCCGTTTTTGTGGCCTTTTTCCGCTGGACGAACTTGGCGCCCGTCCTTCGGGCGGTTATTTTTGGGCGCGGCTGTCCCCGCGGCCTATTTTTGGCACACGGAGGCCGCTCGCAATTTCTCGCGCCATTCCGAGTCCGGCGGACAAAGTTGGCCAGCCCCACCCCCCAAGGTTATAGCCCACCCGTTTTTGTGGCCTTTTTCCGCTGGACGAACTTGGCGCCCCGGCCTTCGGGCGGTTATTTTTGGGCGCGGCTGTGCCCGCGGCCTATTTTTGGCACACGGAGGAAGCTCGCAAAGTCTAGCGCCATTCCGAGTCGGGCGGACGAAGTTGGCCAGCCCCACCCCCCAAGGCTATAGCCCACCCGTTTTTGTGGCCTTTTTCCGCTAGACGAACTTGGCGCCCCGGCCTTCGGGCGGTTATTTTTGGGCGCGGCTGTGTCCGAGACCTATTTTTGGCACACGGAGGCCGTTCGCAAAGTCTCACGCCATTCCGAGTCCGGCGGACGAAGTGGGCCACCCCCACCCCCCTTGGCTATAGCCCACCCGTTTTTGTGGCCTTTTTCCGCTGGAAGAACTTGGCGCCCCGGCCTTCGGGCGGTTATTTTTGGGCGCGGCTGTGGCCGCGGCCTATTTTTGGCACACGGAGGCTGCTCGTAAAGTCTCGCGCCATTCCGAGTCGGGCGGAAGAAGTTGGCCAGCCCCACCCCCCAAGGCTATAGCCCACCCGTTTTTGTGGCCTTTTTCCGCTGGACGAACTTGGCGCCCCGGCCTTCGGGCGGTTATTTTTGGGTGCGGCTGTGCCCGCGGCCTATTTTTGGTACACGTAGGCCGCTCGCAAAGTCTCGCGCCACTCCGAGTCCGGCAGACGAAGTTGGCCAGCCCCACCCCCCAAGGCTATAGCCCACCCGTTTTTGTGGCCTTTTTCTGCTGGACGAACTTGGTGCCCCGGCCTTCGGGCGGTTATTTTTTGGCGCGGCTGTGCCTGCGGCCTATTTTTGGCACACGGAGGGTGCTCGCAAAGTCTCGTGCCATTCCGAGTCGGGCGGACGAAGTTGGCCAGCCCCACCCCCCAAGGCTATAGCCCACCCGTTTTTGTGGCCTTTTTCCGCTGGACGAACTTGGCGCCCCGGCCTACGGGCGGTTATTTTTGGGCGCAGCTGTGCCCGTGGCCTATTTTGGGCACACGGAGGCTGCTCGCAAAGTCTCGCGCCATTCCGAGTCGGGCGGACGAAGTTGGCCAGCCCCACCCCCCAAGGCTATAGCCCACCCGTTTTTGTGGCCTTTTTCCGCTGGACGAACTTGGCGCCCCGGCCTTCGGGAGGTTATTTTTGGGCGCGGCTGTGTCCGAGACCTATTTTTGGCACACGGAGGCCGCTCGTAAAGTCTCGCGCCATTCCGAGTCCGGCGGACGAAGTTGGCCAGCCCCACCCCCCAAGGCTATAGCCCACCCGTTTTTGTGGCCTTTTTCCACTAGACGAACTTGGCGCCCCGGCCTACGGGCGGTTATTTTTGGGTGCGGCATTGCCCGTGGCCTATTTTGGGCACATGGAGGCTGCTCGCAAAGTCTCGCGCCATTCCGAGTCGGGCGGACGAAGTTGGCCAGCCCCACCCCCCAAGGCTATAGCCCACCCGTTTTTGTGGCCTTTTTCCGCTGGACGAACTTGGCGCCCCGGCCTACGGGCAGTTATTTTTGGGCGCGGCTGTGTCCGAGGCCTATTTTTGGCACACGGAGGCCGCTCGCAAAGTCTCACCCCATTCTGAGTCCGGCGGACGAAGTGGGCCAGCCCCACCCCCCAAGGCTATAGCCCACCCGTTTTTGTGGCCTTTTTCCGCTGGACGAACTTGGCGCCCCGGCCTTCGGGCGGTTATTTTTGGGTGCGGCTGTGCCCGCGGCCTATTTTTGGTACACGTAGGCCGCTCGCAAAGTCTCGCGCCATTCCGAGTCCGGCAGACAAAGTTGGCCAGCCCCACCCCCCAAGGCTATAGCCCACCCGTTTTTGTGGCCTTTTTCCGCTGGACGAACTTGGTGCCCCGGCCTTCGGGCGGTTATTTTTTGGCGCGGCTGTGCCCGCGGCCTATTTTTGGCACACGGAGGGTGCTCGCAAAGTCTCGCGCCATTCCGAGTCGGGCGGACGAAGTTGGCCAGCCCCACCCCCCAAGGCTATAGCCCACCCGTTTTTGTGGCCTTTTTCCGCTAGACGAACTTGGCGCCCCGGCCTTCGGGCGGTTATTTTTGGGCGCGGCTGTGACCGAGGCCTATTTTTGGCACACGGAGGCCGCTCGCAAAGTCTCGAGCCATTCCGGGTCCGGCGGACGAAGTTGGCCAGCCCCACCCCCCAAGGCTATAGCCCACCCGTTTTTGTGGCCTTTTTCCGCTGGACAAACATGGCGACCCGGCCTTCGGGCGGTTATTTTTGGGTGCAGCTGTGCCCGCGGCCTATTTTTGGCACACAGAGGCCGCTTGTAAAGTCTCACGCCATTCCGAGTCGGCCGGACGAAGTTGGCCAGCCCCACCCCCCAAGGCTATAGCCCACCCGTTTTTGTGGCCTTTTTCCGCTGGACGAACTTGGTGCCCCGGCCTTCGGGCGGTTATTTTTTGGCGCGGCTGTGCCCGCGGCCTATTTTTGGCACACGGAGGCCGCTCGCAAAGTCTCGCGCCATTCCGAGTCGGGCGGACGAAGTCGGCCAGCCCCACCCCCCAAGGCTATAGCCCACCCGTTTTTGTGGCCTTTTTCCGCTGGACGAACTTGGCGCCCCGGCCTTCGGGCGGTTATTTTTTGGCGCGGCTGTGACCGAGGCCTATTTTTGGCACACGGAGACCGCTCGCAAAGTCTCGCGCCATTCCGGGTCCGGCGGACGAAGTGGGCCAGCCCCACCCCCCAAGGCTATAGCCCACCCGTTTTTGTGGCCTTTTTCCGCTGGACGAACTTGGCGACCCGGCCTTCGGGCGGTTATTTTTGGGTGCAGCTGTGCCCGCGGCCTATTTTTGGCACACAGAGGCCGCTCGTAAAGTCTCACGCCATTCCGAGTCGGGCGGACGAAGTTGGCCAGCCCCACCCCCCAAGGCTATAGCCCACCCGTTTTTGTGGCCTTTTTCCGCTGGACGAACTTGGCGCCCCGGCCTACGGGCGGTTATTTTTGGGCGCAGCTGTGCCCGTGGCCTATTTTGGGCACACGGAGGCTGCTCTTAAAGTCTCGCGCCATTCCGAGTCGGGCGGACGAAGTTGGCCAGCCCCACCCCCCAACGCTATAGCCCACCCGTTTTTGTGGCCTTTTTCCGCTGGACGAACTTGGCGCCCCGGCCTTCGGGAGGTTATTTGTGGGCGCGGCTGTGTCCGAGACCTATTTTTGGCACACGGAGGCCGCTCGCAAAGTCTCGCGCCATTCCGAGTCCGGCGGACGAAGTGGGCCAGCCCCACCCCCCAAGGCTATAGCCCACCCGTTTTTGTGGCCTTTTTCCGCTGGACGAACTTGGCGCCCCGGCCTGCGGGTGATTCTTTTTGGGCGCGGCTGTGTCCGAGGCCTATTTTTGGCACACGGATGCCGCTCGCAAAGTCTCGCGCCATTCCGAGTCCGGCAGACGAAGTTGGCCAGCCCCACCCCCCAAGGCTATAGCCCACCCGTTTTTGTGGCCTTTTTCCGCTCAACGAACTTGGCGCCCCGGCCTCCGGGCGGTTATTTTTGGGCGCGGCTGCGCCCGCGGCCTATTTTTGACACACGGAGGCCGCTCGCAATGTCTCGTGCCATTCCGAGTCCGGCGGACGAAGTGGGCCAGCCCCACCCCCCAAGGCTATGGCCCACCCGTTTTTGTGGCATTTTTGCGCTGGACGAACTTGGCGCCCCGGCCTTCGGGCGGTTATTTTTGGGCGCGGCTGTGCCCGCGGCCTATTTTTGGCACACGGAGGCCGCTCGCAATGTCTCGCGCCATTCCGAGTCCGGCGGACGAAGTGGGCCAGCCCCACCCCCAAAGGCTATGGCCCACCCGTTTTTGTGTCCTTTTTCCGCTGGACGAACTTGGCGCCCCGGCCTTCGGGCGGTTATTTTTGGGCGCGTCTGTTCCCACGGCCTATTTTTGGCACACGGAGGCCGATCGCAATGTCTCGCGCCATTCCAAGTCCGGCGGACGAAGTTGGGCAGCCTCACCCCCCCAGGCTATAGCCCACCCATTTTTGTGGCCTTTTTCTGCTGGATGAACTTGGCGGCCCGGCCTTCGGGCGGTTATTTTTGGGTGCGGCTGTGTCCGCGGCCTAATTTTGGCACACGGAGTCCGCTTGCAAAGTCTCGCGCCATTCCGAGTCCGGCGGACTAAGTGGACCAGCCCCACCCCCCAAGGCTATAGCCCACCCGTGTTTGTGGCCTTTTTCCGCTGGACGAACTTGGCGGCCCGGCCTTCGGGCGGTTATTTTTCGGCGTAGCTGTGACTGCTGCCTATTTTTGGCACACGGAGGCCGATCGCAGTGTCTCGCGCCATTCCGAGTCCGGCGGACGAAGTTGGGCAGCCCCACCCCCCCAGGCTATAGCCCACCCGTTTTTGTGGCCTTTTTCCGCTGGACGAACTTGGCGGCCCGGCCTACGGGCGGTTATTTTTGGGCGCGGCTGTGTCCGCGGCCTAATTTTGGCACACGGAGGCCGCTCGCAAAGTCTCGCGCCATTCCGAATCCGGCGGACGAAGTTGGCCAGCCCCACCCCCCAAGGCTATAGCCCAGCCGTTTTTGTGGCCTTTTTCCGCTGGACGAACTTGGCGCCCCGGCCTACGGGCGGTTATTTTTGGGTACGGCTGTGCCCGCGGCCTATTTTTGGAACACGGAGGCCACTCGCAAAGTCTCGCGCCATTCCGAATCCGGCGGACGAAGTTGGCCAGCCCCACCCCCCAAGGCTATAGCCCAGCCGTTTTTGTGGCCTTTTTCCGCTGGACGAACTTGGCGCCCCGGCCTTTGGGCGGGTATTTTTGGGCGCGGCTGTGCCCGCGGCCTATTTTTGGCACACGGAGGCGGCTCGCAAAGTCTCGCACCATTCCGAGTCCGGCGGACTAAGTGGACCAGCCCCACCCCCCAAGGCTATAGCCCACCCGTTTTTGTGGCCTTTTTCCGCTGGACGAACTTGGCGGCCCGGCCTTCGGGCGGTTATTTTTGGGCGCGGCAGTGCCCGCGGCCTATTTTTGGCACATGGAGACCGCCTACAAAGTCTCGCACCATTCCAAATCCGGCGGACGAAGTGGGCCAGCCCCACCCCCCAAGGCTATAGCCCACCCGTTTTTGTGGCCTTTTTCCGCTGGACGAACTTGGCGCCCCGGCCTACGGGCGGTTATTTTTGGGTGCGGCTGTGTCCACGGCCTATTTTTGGCACACGGAGGCCGCTCGCAAAGTCTCGTACCATTCCGAGTCCGGCGGACTAAGTGGACCAGCCCCACCCCCCAAGGCTATAGCCCACCCGTTTTTGTGGCCTTTTTCCGCTGGACGAACTTGGCGGCCCAGCCTTCGGGCGGTTATTTTTGGGTGCGGCGGTGCCCGCGGCCTATTTTTGGCACATGGAGGCTGCTCGCAAAGTCTCGTGCCATTCCGAATCCGGCGGACGAAGTGGGCCAGCCCCACCCCCCAAGGCTATTTTCCAGCCGTTTTTGTGGCCTTTTTCCGCTGGACGAACTTGGCGCCCCGGCCTACGGGCGGTTATTTTTGGGCGCGGCTGTGTCCGCGGCCTAATTTTAGCACACGGAGGCCGCTTGCAAAGTCTCGCGCCATTCCGAGTCCGGCGGACGAAGTCGGCCAGCCCCACCCCCCGAGGCTATAGCCCACCCGTTTTTGTGGCTTTTTTCCGCTGGACGAACTTGGCGCCCCGGCCTTCGGGTGGTTATTTTTGGGCGTGGCCGTGCCCCGGCCTATTTTAGGCACACGGAGACCGCCCACAGAGTCTCGCGCCATTCCAAATCCGGCGGACGAAGTGCGCCAGCCCCATCCCCCAAGGCTATAGCCCACCCGTTTTTGTGGCCTTTTTCCGCTGGACGAACTTAGCGCCCCGGCCTACGGGCGGTTATTTTTGGGTGCGGCTGTGTCCACGGCCTATTTTTGGCACACGGAGGCCGCTCGCAAAGTCTCGCACCATTCCGAGTCCGGCGGACTAAGTGGACCAGCCCCACCCCCCAAGGCTATTGCCCACCTGTTTTTGTGGCCTTTTTCCGCTGGACGAACTTGGCGGCCCTGCCTTCGGGCGGTTATTTTTGGGCGCGGCTGTGACCGCGGCCTATTTTTGGCACACGGAGGCCGATCGCAATGTCTCGCGCCATTCCGAGTCCGGACGGTTGGGCAGCCCCACCCCAAGGCTATTGCCCACCTGTTTTTGTGGCCTTTTTCTGCTGGACGAACTTGGCGGCCCTGCCTTCGGGCGGTTATTTTTGGGCGCGGCTGTCCCGCGGCCTATTTTTGGCACACGGAGGCCACTCGCAAAGTCTCGCACCATTGCGAGTCCGGCGGACTAAGTGGACCAGCCCCACCCCCCAAGGCTATAGCCCACCCGTTTTTGTGGCCTTTTTCCGCTGGACGAACTTGGCGGCCCGGCCTTCGGGCGGTTATTTTTGGGGGCGGCTGTGTCCGCGGACTATTTTTGGCACACGGAGGCCGCTCGCAAAGTCTCGCACCATTGCGAGTCCGGCGGACTAAGTGGACCAGCCCCACCCCCCAAGGCTATAGCCCACCCGTTTTTGTGGCCTTTTTCCGCTGGACGAACTTGGCGGCCCGGCCTTCGGGCGGTTATTTTTGGGCGCGGCTGTGTCCGCGGACTATTTTTGGCACACGGAGGCCGATCGCAATGTCTCGCGCCATTCCGAGTCCGGCGGACGAAGTTGGGCAGCCCCACCCCCCCAGGCTATAGCCCACCCGTTTTTGTGGCCTTTTTCTGCTGGACGAACTTGGCGGCCCGGCCTTCGGGCGGTTATTTTTGGGCGCGGCCGTGCCCGCGGCCTATTTTTGGCACACGGAGGCCGCTAGCAAAGTCTAGCGCCATTCAATCCGGGCGATTTAGTTGGCCAGCCCCACCCCCCAAGGCTATAGCCCAGCCGTTTTTGTGGCCTTTTTCCGCTGGACGAACTTGGCGCCCCGGCCTACGGGCGGTTATTTTTGGGCGCGGCTGTGTCCGCAGCCTAATTTTGGCACACAGAGGCCGCTTGCAAAGTCTCGCGCCATTCCGAGTCCGGCGGACGAAGTCGGCCAGCCCCACCCCCCGAGGCTATAGCCCACCCGTTTTTGTGGCTTTTTTCCGCTGGACGAACTTGGCGCCCCGGCCTTTGGGCGGTTATTTTTGGGCGTGTCTGTGCCCGCGGCCTATTTTTGGCACACGGAGACCGCCCACAAAGTCTCGCGCCATTCCAAATCCGGCGGACGAAGTGCGCCAGCCCCATCCCCCAAGGCTATAGCCCACCCGTTTTTGTGGCCTTTTTCCGCTGGACGAACTTAGCGCCCCGGCCTACGGGCGGTTATTTTTGGGTGCGGCTGTGTCCACGGCCTATTTTTGGCACACGGAGGCCGCTCGCAAAGTCTCGCACCATTCCGAGTCCGGCGGACTAAGTGGACCAGCCCCACCCCCCAAGGCTATTGCCCACCTGTTTTTGTGGCCTTTTTCCGCTGGACGAACTTGGCGGCCCTGCCTTCGGGCGGTTATTTTTGGGCGCGGCTGTGACCGCGGCCTATTTTTGGCACACGGAGGCCGATCGCAACTCGCGCCATTCCGAGTCCGGCGGACGAAGTTGGGCAGCCCCACCCCCCCAGGCTATAGCCCACCCGTTTTTGTGGCCTTTTTCTGCTGGACGAACTTGGCGGCCCGGCCTTCGGGCGGTTATTTTTGGGCGCGGCTGTCCCGCGGCCTATTTTTGGCACACGGAGGCCGCTCGCAAAGTCTCACACCATCGCGAGTCCGGCGGACTAAGTGGACCAGCCCCACCCCCCAAGGCTATAGCCCACCCGTTTTTGTGGCCTTTTTCCGCTGGACGAACTTGGCGGCCCGGCCTTCGGGCGGTTATTTTTGGGCGCGGCTGTGTCCGCGGCCTATTTTTGGCACACGGAGGCCGATAGCAAAGTCTCGCACCATTGCGAGTCCGCGACTAAGTGGACCAGGCCCACCCCAAGGCTATAGCCCACCCGTTTTGTGGCCTTTTTCCGCTGGACGAACTTGGCGGCCCGGCCTTCGGCGGTTATTTTGGGCGCGCTGTGTCCGCGGACTATTTTTGGCACACGGAGGCCGATCGCAATGTCTCGCACCATTCCGAGTCCGGCGGACGAAGTTGGGCAGCCCCACTCCCCCAGGCTATAGCCCACCCGTTTTTGTGGCCTTTTTCTGCTGGACGAACTTGGCGGCCCGGCCTTCGGGTGGTTATTTTTGGGCGCGGCTGTGCCCGCGGCCTATTTTTGGCACACGGAGGCGGCTCGCAAAGTCTCACACCATTCCGAGTCCGGCGGACTAAGTGGACCAGCCCCACCCCCCAAGGCTATAGCCCACCCGTTTTTGTGGCCTTTTTCTGCTGGACGAACTTGGCGGCCCGGCCTTCGGGCGGTTATTTTTGGGCGCGGCTGTCCCGCGGCCTATTTTTGGCACACGGAGGCCGCTCGCAAAGTCTCACACCATTGCGAGTCCGGCGGACTAAGTGGACCAGCCCCACCCCCCAAGGCTATAGCCCACCCGTTTTTGTGGCCTTTTTCCGCTGGACGAACTTGGCGGCCCGGCCTTCGGGCGGTTATTTTTGGGGGCGGCTGTGTCCGCGGACTATTTTTGGCACACGGAGGCCGCTCGCAAAGTCTCGCACCATTGCGAGTCCGGCGGACTAAGTGGACCAGGCCCACCCCCCAAGGCTATAGCCCACCCGTTTTTGTGGCCTTTTTCCGCTGGACGAACTTGGCGGCCCGGCCTTCGGGCGGTTATTTTTGGGCGCGGCTGTGTCCGCGGACTATTTTTGGCACACGGAGGCCGATCGCAATGTCTCGCGCCATTCCGAGTCCGGCGGACGAAGTTGGGCAGCCCCACTCCCCCAGGCTATAGCCCACCCGTTTTTGTGGCCTTTTTCTGCTGGACGAACTTGGCGGCCCGGCCTTCGGGTGGTTATTTTTGGGCGCGGCTGTGCCCGCGGCCTATTTTTGGCACACGGAGGCGGCTCGCAAAGTCTCACACCATTCCGAGTCCGGCGGACTAAGTGGACCAGCCCCACCCCCCAAGGCTATAGCCCACCCGTTTTTGTGGCCTTTTTCCGCTGGACGAACTTGGCGGCCCAGCCTCGGGCGGTTATTTTTGGGCGCGGCTGTGACCGCGGCCTATTTTTGGCACACGGAGGCCGATCGCAATGTCTCGTGCCATTCCGAGTCCGGCGGACGAAGTTGGGCAGCCCCACCCCCCCAGGCTATAGCCCACCCGTTTTTGTGGCCTTTTTCTGCTGGACGAACTTGGCGGCCCGGCCTTCGGGCGGTTATTTTTGGGCGCGGCTGTCCCGCGGCCTATTTTTGGCACACGGAGGCCGCTCGCAAAGTCTCACACCATTGCGAGTCCGGCGGACTAAGTGGACCAGGCCCACCCCCCAAGGCTATAGCCCACCCGTTTTTGTGGCCTTTTTCCGCTGGACGAACTTGGCGCCCGCCTTCGGCGGTTATTTTTGGGCGCGGCTGTGTCCGCGGACTATTTTTGGCACACGGAGGCCGATCGCAATGTCTCGCGCCATTCCGAGTCCGGCGGACGAAGTTGGGCAGCCCCACTCCCCCAGGCTATAGCCCACCCGTTTTTGTGGCCTTTTTCTGCTGGACGAACTTGGCGGCCCGGCCTTCGGGTGGTTATTTTTGGGCGCGGCTGTGCCCGCGGCCTATTTTTGGCACACGGAGGCGGCTCGCAAAGTCTCACACCATTCCGAGTCCGGCGGACTAAGTGGACCAGCCCCACCCCCAAGGCTATAGCCCACCTTTTTGTGGCCTTTTTCCGCTGGACGAACTTGGCGGCCCAGCATCGGGCGGTTATTTTTGGGCGCGGCTGTGACCGCTGTCTCGTGCCATTCCGAGTCTTGGGCAGCCCCACCCCCAGGCTATAGCCCACCCGTTTTTGTGGCCTTTTTCTGCTGGACGAACTTATTTTTGGCCGCGAGTCCGGCGGACTATGGACCAGCCCCACCCCCGGCTATAGCCCACCCGTTTTGTGGCCTTTTTCCGCTGACGAAGTCTCGCGCCATTCCGAGTCCGGGCGGTTGGCCAGCCCCACCCCCAAGGCTATAGCCCATCCGTTTTTGTGTCCTTTTTCCGCTGGACGAACTTTGCGACCCGGTCTTCGGGCGGTTATTTTTGGGTACGGCTGTGCCCGCGGCCTATTTTTGGCACACGGAGGCTGCTCGCAAAGTCTCGTGCCATTCCGAATCCGGCGGACGAAGTTGGCCAGTCCCACCCCCCAAGGCTATTTTCCAGCCGTTTTTGTGGCCTTTTTCCGCTGGACGAACTTGGCGCCCCGGCCTACGGGCGGTTATTTTTGGGCGCGGCTGTGTCCGCGGCCTAATTTTAGCACACGGAGGCCGCTTGCAAAGTCTCACGCCATTCCGAGTCCGGCGGACGAGTCGCCAGCCCCACCCCGAGGCTATAGCCCACCCGCTTTTGTGGCTTTTTTCCGCTGGACGAACTTGGCGCCCCGGCCTTCGGGCGGTTATTTTGGGCGTGGCCGTGCCCCGCCTATTTTTTGCACACGGAGACCGCCCACAGAGTCTCGCGCCATTCCAAATCCGGCGGACGAAGTGGGCCAGCCCCACCCCCCAAGGCTATAGCCCACCCGTTTTTGTGGCCTTTTTGCGCTGGATGAACTTGGCGCCCCGGCCTACGGGCGGTTATTTTTGCGTGCGGCTGTGTCCACGGCCTATTTTTGGCACACGGAGGCCGCTCGCAAAGTCTCGCGCCATTCCCAGTCCGGCGGACGAAGTTGGCCAGCCCCACCCCCCAAGGCTATAGCCCACCCGTTTTTGTGGCCTTTTTCCGCTGGACGAACTTGGCGCCCCGGCCTTCGGCGTTATTTTTGGCTGTGCCTCTATTTTTGGCACACGGAGGCCGCTCGCAAAGTCTCGCGCCATTCCGAATCCGGCGGACGAAGTTGGCCAGCCCCACCCCCCAAGGCTATAGCCCAGCCGTTTTTGTGGCCTTTTTCCGCTGGACGAACTTGGCGCCCCGGCCTACGGGCGGTTATTTTTGGGCGCGGCTGTGTCCGCGGCCTATTTTTGGCACACGGAGGTGGCTCGCAAAGTCTCGTGCCATTCCGAATCCGGCGGACGAAGTTGGCCAGCCCCACTCCCCAAGGCTATAGCCCAGCCGTTTTTGTGGCCTTTTTCCGCTGGACGAACTTGGCGCCCCGGCCTACGGGCGGTTATTTTTGGGCGCGGCTGTGTCCGCGGCCTAATTTTGGCACACGGAGGCCGCTTGCAAAGTCTCGCGCCATTCCGAGTCCGGCGGACGAAGTCGGCCAGCCCCACCCCCCGAGGCTATAGCCCACCCGTTTTTGTGGCTTTTTTCCGCTGGACGAACTTGGCGCCCCGGCCTTCAGGCGGTTATTTTTGGCTGTGCCCGCGGCCTATTTTAGGCACACGGAGACCGCCCACAAAGTCTCGCGCCATTCCAAATCCGGCGGACGAAGTGGGCCAGCCCCACCCCCCAAGGCTATAGCCCACCCGTTTTTGTGGCCTTTTTCCGCTGGACGAACTTGGCGCCCCGGTCTACGGGCGGTTATTTTTGGGTGCGGCTGTGTCCACGGCCTATTTTTGGCACACGGAGGCCGCTCGCAAAGTCTCGCGCCATTCCGAGTCTGGCGGACGAAGTTGGCCAGCCCCACCCCCCAAGGCTATAGCCCACCCGTTTTTGTGGCCTTTTTCCGCTGGACGAACTTGGCGCCCCGGCCTTCGGGCGGTTATTTTTGGGCGCGGCTGTGCCCGCGGCCTATTTTTGGCACACGGAGGCCGCTCGCAAAGTCTCGTGCCATTCCGAATCCGGCGGACGAAGTTGGCCAGCCCCACCCCCCAAGGCTATAGCCCAGCCGTTTTTGTGGCCTTTTTCCGCTGGACGAACTTGGCGCCCCGGCCTACGGGCGGTTATTTTTGGGCGCGGCTGTGTCCGCGGCCTATTTTTGGCACACGGAGGCGGCTCGCAAAGTCTCGCACCATTCCGCGTCCGGCGGACTAAGTGGACCAGCCCCACCCCCCAAGGCTATAGCCCATCCGTTTTGTGGTCTTTTTCCGCTGGACGAACTTTGCGACCCAGTCTTCGGGCGGTTATTATTGGGTGCGGCTGTGCCCGCAGCCTATTTTTGGCACACGGAGGCTACTCGCAAAGTCTCGCACCATTCCAAATCCGGTTGATGAAGTTGGCCAGCCCCACCCCCCAAGGCTATAGCCCACCCGTTTTTGTGGCCTTTTTCCGCTGGACGAACTTTGCGCCCCGGCCTTCAGGCGGTTATTTTTGGGCGCGGCTGTGCCCGCGGCCTATTTTTGGCACACGGAGGCCGCTCGCAAAGTCTCGCGCCATTCCGAGTCCGGCGGACGAAGTTGGCCAGCCCCACCCCTCAAGGCTATAGCCCGCCCGTTTTTGTGGCCTTTTTCCGCTGGACGAACTTGGCGCCCCGGCCTTCGGGTGGTTATTTTTGGGCTCGGCTGTGGCCGCGGCCTATTTTTGGTACACGGAGGCATCTCAAAAAGTCTCGCACCATTCCGAGTCCGGCGGACTAAGTGGACCAGCCCCACCCCCCAAGGCTATAGCCCATCCGTTTTGTGGCCTTTTTCCGCTGGACGAACTTTGCGACCCAGTCTTCGGGCGGTTATTTTTGGGTGCGGCTGTGCCCGTGGCCTATTTTTGGCACACGGAGGCTGCTCGCAAAGTCTCGCGCCATTCCAAATCCGGTTGATGAAGTTGGCCAGCCCCACCCCCCAAGGCTATAGCCCACCCGTTTTTGTGGCCTTTTTCCGCTGGACGAACTTGGCGCCCCGGCCTTCAGGCAGTTATTTTTGGGCGCGGCTGTGCCCGCGGCCTATTTTTGGCACACGGAGGCTGCTCGCAAAGTCTCGCGCCATTCCGAGTCCGGCGGACGAAGTTGGCCAGCCCCACCCCTCAAGGCTATAGCCCGCCCGTTTTTGTGGCCTTTTTCCGCTGGACGAACTTGGCGCCCCGGCCTTCGGGCGGTTATTTTTGGGCGCGGCTGTGCCCGCGGCCTATTTTTGGCACACGGAGGCCGCTCGCAAAGTCTCGCGCCATTCCGAGTCCGGCGGACGAAGTTGGCCACCCCACCCCCCAAGGCTATAGCCCACCCGTTTTTGTGGCCTTTTTCCGATGGACGAACTTGGCGCCCCAGCCTTCGGGCGGTTATTTTTGGGCGCGGCTGTGCCCGCGGACTATTTTTGTCACACGGAGGCGGTTCGCAAACTCTCGCGCCATTCCGAGTCCGGCGGACGAAGTTGGCCAGCCCCACCACCCAAGGCGCGCACCCGTTTTTGTGGCCTTTTTCCGCTGGACGAACTTGGCGCCCCGGCCTTCGGGCGGTGATTTATGGGCGCGGCTGTGTCCACGGCCTATTTTTGGTACACGGAGGCATCTCAAAAAGTCTCGCACCATTCCGAGTCCGGCGGACGAAGTTGGCCAGCCCCACCCCCCAAGGCTATAGCCCACCCGTTTTTGTGGCCTTTTTCCGCTGGAAGAACTTGGCGCCCCGGCCTCCGGGCGGTTATTTTTGGACGCGGCTGTGTCCGCGTCCTATTTTTGGCACACGGAGGCCGCTCGCAATGTCTCGCGCAATTCCGAGTCCGGCGGACGAAGTTGGCCAGCCCCACCCCCCAAGGCTATAGCCCACCCGTTTTTGTGGCCTTTTTCCGCTGGACGAACTTGGCGCCCCGGCCTTCGGGCGGTTATTTTTGGCCGCGGCTGTGCCCGCGGCATCTTCTTGCACACGGAGGCCGCTCGCAAAGTCTCGCGCCATTCCGAGTCCGGCGGACGAAGTTGGCCAGCCCCACCCCCCAAGGCTATAGCCCACCCGTTTTTGTGGCCTTTTTCCGCTGGACGAACTTGGCGCCCCGGCCTTCGGGCGGTTATTTTTGGCCGCGGCTGTGCCCGCGGCATCTTCTTGGCACACGGAGGCCGCTCGCAAAGTCTCGCGCCATTCCGAGTCCGGCGGACGAAGTTGGCCAGCCCCACCCCCCAAGGCTATAGCCCACCCGTTTTTGTGGCCTTTTTCCGCTGGACGAACTTGGCGCCCCGGCCTTCGGGCGGTCCCTATGGGCGGGGCTGCGGGCGCGGCCTATTTTTGGCACACGGAGGCCGCTCGCAAAGTCTCGTGCCATTCGAATCCGGACGAAGTTGGCCAGCCCCACCCCCCAAGGCTATAGCCCAGCCGTTTTTGTGGCCTTTTTCCGCTGGACGAACTTGGCGCCCCGGCCTACGGGCGGTTATTTTTGGACGCGGCTGTGTCCGCGGCCTATTTTTGGCACACGGAGGCGGCTCGCAAAGTCTCGCACCATTCCGAGTCCGGCGGACTAAGTGGACCAGCCCCACCCCCCAAGGCTATAGCCCATCCGTTTTGTGGCCTTTTTCCGCTGGACGAACTTTGCGACCCAGTCTTCGGGCGGTTATTTTTGGGTGCGGCTGTGCCCGCGGCCTATTTTTGGCACACGGAGGCTGCTCACAAAGTCTCGCGCCATTCCAAATCCGGTTGATGAAGTTGGCCAGCCCCACCCCCCAAGGCTATAGCCCACCCGTTTTTGTGGCCTTTTTCCGCTGGACGAACTTTGCGGCCCGGCCTTCAGGCGGTTATTTTTGGGCGCGGCTGTGCCCGCGGCCTATTTTTGGCACACGGAGGCCGCTCGCAAAGTCTCGCGCCATTCCGAGTCCGGCGGACGAAGTTGGCCAGCCCCACCCCTCAAGGCTATAGCCCGCCCGTTTTTGTGGCCTTTTTCCGCTGGACGAACTTGGCGCCCCGGCCTTCGGGCGGTATTTTTGAGCGCGGCTGTGGCCGCGGCCTATTTTTGGCACACGGAGGGCGCTCACAAAGTCTCACCCCATTCCAAGTCCGGCGGACGAAGTTGGCCAGCCCCTCCCCCCAAGGCTATAGCCCACCCGTTGTTTGGGCATTTTTGCGGCGGACGAACTTGGGGACGGGACCTTCGGGGGCTTATTTTTGGACGCGGCTGTACCCGCGGCCTATTTTTGGCACACGGAGGGTGCTCGCAAAGTCTCGCCCCATTCCGAGTCCGGCGGACGAAGTTGGCCAGCCCCTCCCCCCAAGGCTATAGACCTCCCGTTTTTTGGGCATTTTTGCGGCGGACGAACTTGGGGACGGGACCTTCGGGGCTTATTTTTGGGTGTAGCTGTGGCCGCAGCCTATTTTTGGCACACGGAGGGCGCTCGCAAAGTCTCACCCCATTCCGAGTCCGGCGGACGAAGTGGGCCAGCCCCTCCCCCCAAGGCTATAGCCCACCTGTTTTTTGGGCATTTTTGCGGCGGACGAACTTGGGGACGGGATCTTCGGGGGCTTATTTTTTGGCGCGGCTGTGCCCGCAGCCTATTTTTGGCACACGGAGGGCGCTCGCAAAGACTCGCCCCATTCCGAGTCCGGCAGACGAAGTTGGCCAGCCCGTCCCCCCAAGGCTATAGCCCACCCGTTTTTTGGGCATTTTTGCGGGGGACGAACTTGGGGACGGGACCTTCGGGGGCTTATTTTTGGGCGCGGCTGTGCCTGCGGCGTATTTTTGGCACACGGACAGCGCTCGCAAAGACTCGCCCCATTCCGAGTCCGGCGGACGAAGTTGGCCAGCCCCTCCCCCCAAGGCTATAGCCCACCCGTTCTTTGGGCATTGTTGCGGCGGACGAACTTGGGGACGGGACCTTCGGGTGCTTATTTTTGGGCGCGGGTTTGCCCACGGCTTATTTTTGGCACACGGAGGCCGCTCGCAAAGTCTCGCCCCATTCCGAGTCCGGCGGACGAAGTTGGCCAGCCCCTCCCCCCAAGGCTATAGCCCACCCGTTGTTTGGGCATTTTTGCGGCGGGCGAACTTTGGGACGGGACCTTCGGGGGCTTATTTTTGGGCGCGGCTGTGCCCGTGGCCTATTTTTGGCACACGGAGGGCGCTCGTAAAGTGTCGCCCCATTCCGAGTCCGGCGGACGAAGTTGGCCAGCCCCTCCCCCCAAGGCTATAGCCCACCCGTTTTTTGGGCATTTTTGCGGCGGACGAACTTGGGGACGGGACCTTCGGGGGCTTATGTTTGGGTGCGGCTGTACCCGCGGCCTATTTTTGGCACACGAAGCCGCTCACAAATTCTCGCCCCATTCCGAGTCCGGCGGACGAAGTTGGCCAGCCCCTCCCCCCAAGGGTATAGCCCACCCGTTTTTTGGGCATTTTTGCGGCGGACGAACTTGGGGACGGGACCTTCGGGGGCGTATGTTTGGGCGCGCTGCGCCGCGGCCTATTTTTGGCACACGGAGGGCGCCGCAAAGTCTCACCCCATTCCGAGTCCGCGGACGGTTGGCCAGCCCTCCCTCCAAGGCTATAGTCCTCCCGTTTTTTAGGCATTTTTGCGGCGGACGAACTTGGGGACGGGACCTTCGGGGGCTTATTTTTGGGCGCGGCTGTGTCCGCGGCCAATTTTTGGCACACGGAGGGCGCTCCCAAAGTCTCGTCCCATTCCGAGTCCGGCGGACGAAGTAGGCCAGCCCCTCCCCCCAAGGCTATAGCCCACCCTTTTTTTGGGCATTTTTGCGGCGGACGAACTTGGGGACGGGACCTTCGGGGGCTTATTTTTGGGTGCGGCTGTGACCACGGCCTATTTTTGGCACGCGGAGGGTGCTCGCAAAGTCTCGCCCCATTCTGAGTCCGGCGGATTTGTTGGCCAGCCCCTCCCCCCAAGGCTATAGCCCACCCATTTTTTGGGCATTTTTGCGGCGGACGAACTTGGGGACGGGAGCTTCGGGGGCTTATTTTTGGTCGCGGCTGTGCCCACGGCTTATTTTTGGTAAACGGAGGGCGCTCGCAAAGTCTCGCCCCCTTCCGAGTCCGGCGGACGAAGTGGGCCAGCCCCTCCCCCCAAGGCTATAGCCCACCCGTTTTTTGGGCATTTTTGCGGCGGACGAACTTGGGGACGGGACCTTTGGGGGCATATTTTTGGTCACGGTTGTGACCGCGGCCTATTTTTGGCACACGGAGGGCGCTCACAAAGTTTCGCCCCATTCCGAGTCCGGCGGACGAAGTGGGCCAGCCCCTCCCCCCAAGGCTATAGCCCACCCGTTTTTTGGGCATTTTTGCGGCGGACGAACTTGGGGACGGGACCTTCGGGGGCTTATTTTTGGAAGCGGCTGTACCCGCGGCCTATTTTTGGCACACGGAGGGTGCTCGCAAAGTCTCGCCCCATTCCGAGTCCGGCGGACGAAGTGGGCCAGCCCCTACCCCAAAGCTATAGCCCACCCGTTTTTTGGGCATTTTTGCGGCGGACGAACTTGGGGACGGGACCTTCGGGGGCTTATTTTTGGGTGTGGCTGTGGCCGCGGCCTATTTTTGGCACACGGAGGGCGCTCGCAAAGTCTCGCCCCATTCCGAGTCCGGCGGACGAAGTGGGCCAGCCCCTCCCCCCAGGGCTATAGCCCACCTGTTTTTTGGGCATTTTTGCGGCGGACGAACTTGGGGACGGGACCTTCGGGGGCTTATTTTTGGGCGCGGCTGTGTCCGCGGCCTATTTTTGGCACACGGAGGGCGCTCGCAAAGACTCGCCCCATTCCGAGTCCGGCGGACGAAGTTGGCCAGCCCCTCCCCCCAAGGCTATAGCCCACCCTTTTTTTTGGCATTTTTGCGGCGGATGAACTTGGGGACGGGGGCATATTTTTGGGCGCGGCTGTGCCCGTGGCCTATTTTTGGCACACGGAGGGTGCTAGCAAAGTGTCACCCCATTCCGAGTCCGGCGGACGAAGTGGGCCAGCCCCTTCCCCCAAGGCTATAGCCCACCCGTATTTTGCGCATTTTTGCGGCGGACGAACTTGGGGACGGGACCTTCGGGGGCTTATTTTTGGCCGCGGCTTAGCCCGTGGCCTATTTTTGGCACACGGAGGGCGCTCGCAAAGTCTCGCCCCATTCCGAGTCCGGCGGACGAAGTGGGCCTGCCCCTCCCCCCAAGGCTATAGCCCACCCGTTTTTTGGGCATTTTTGCGGCGGACGAACTTGGGGACGGGACCTTCGGGGGCTTATTTTTGGCCGCGGCTGTGTCCACGGCCTATTTTTGGCACACGGAGGGTGCTCGCAAAGTCTCGCCCCATTCCGAGTCCGGCGGACGAAGTAGGCCAGCCCCTCCCCCCAAGGCTATAGCCCACCCTTTTTTTGGGCATTTTTGCGGCGGACGAACTTGGGGACGGGACCTTCGGGGGCTTATTTTTGGGCGCGGCTGTGCCCGCGGCCTATTTTTGGCACGCGGAGGGTGCTCGCAAAGTCTCGCCCCATTCGGACTCCGGCGGACGAAGTTGGCCAGCCCCTCCCCCCAAGGCTATAGCCTACCCGTTTTTTGGGCATTTTTACGGCGGACGAACTTGGGGCCGGATTTTCAGGGGCTTATTTTTTGGCGCGGCTTAGCCCGCACCTATTTTTGGCACACGGAGGGCGCTCGCAATGTCTCACCCCATTCCCAGTCCGGCGGACGATGTTGGCCAGCCCCTCCCCCCAAGGCTATGGCCCACCCGTTTTTTGGGCATTTTTGTGGCGGACGAACTTGGGGACGGGACCTTCGGGGGCTTATTTTTGGGCGCGGCTTAGCCCGTGGCCTATTTTTGGCACAAAGAGGGCGCTTGCAAAGTCTCGCCCCATACCGAGTCCGGCGGAAGAAGTTGGCCAGCCCCTCCCCCCAAGGCTATAGCCCACCCGTTTTTTGGGCATTTTTGCGGCGGACGAACTTGGGGACGGGACCTTCGGGGGCTTATTTTTGGCCGCGGCTGTGTCCGCGGCCTATTTTTGGCACACGGAGGGCGCTCGTAAAGTCTCGCCCCATTCCTAGTCCGGCGGACGAAGTAGGCCAGCCCCTCCCCCCAAGGCTATAGCCCACCCTTTTTTTGGGCATTTTTGCGGCGGACGAACTTGGGGACGGGACCTTCGGGGGCTTATTGTTGGGCGCGGCTGTGCCCACGGCCTATTTTTAGCACACAGAGGGTGCTCGCAAAGTCTCGCCCCATTCCGAGTCCGGCGGAATAAGTTGGCCAGCCCCTCCCCCCAAGGCTATAGCCCACCCGTTTTTTGGGCACTTTTGCGGCGGACGAACTTGGGGACGGGACCTTGGGGGGCTTATTTTTTGGCGCGGCTTAGCCCGCGGCCTATTTTTGGCACACGGAGGGCGCTCGCAAAGTCTCACCCTATTCCCAGTCCGGCGGACGATGTTGGCCAGCCCCTCCCCCCAAGGCTATGGCCCACCCGTTTTTTGGGCATTTTTGCGGCGGACGAACTTGGGGACGGGACCCTCGGGGGCTTATTTTTGGGCGCGGCTGTGCCTGCGGCCTATTTTTGGCACACGGAGCCCGCTCGCAGAGTCTAGCCCCATTCCGAGTCCGGCGGTTGGCCAGCCCTCCCCCAAGGCTATAGCCCACCCGTTTTTTGGGCATTTTTACGGCGGACGAACTTGGGGACGGGACCTTCGGGGGCTTATTTTTTGGTACGGCTTAGGCCGCGGCCTATTTTTGGCACACGGAGGCCGCTCGCAAAGTCTCGCCCCATTCCGAGTCCGGCGGACGAAGTTGGCCAGCCCCTCCCCCCAAGGCTATAGCCCACCCGTTTTTTGGGCATTTTTGCAGCGGACGAACTTGGGGACGGGACCTTCGGGGGCTTATTTTTTGGCGCGGCTGAGCCCACGGCCTATTTTTGGCACACGGAGGCCGCTCGCAAAGTCTCCCCCCATTCCGAGTCCGGCGGACGAAGTTGGCCAGCCGCTCCCCCCAAGGCTATAGCCCACCCGTTTTTTGGTCATTTTTTCGGCGGACGAACTTGGGGACGGGACCTTCGGGGGCTTATTTTTGGGCGCGGGTTAGGCTGCGGCCTATTTTTGGTACAGGGAGGCTGCTCGCAAAGTCTCTCCCCATTCCGAGTCCGGCGGACGAAGTTGGCCAGCCCCTCCCCCCAAGGCTATAGCCCACCCGTTTTTTGGGCATTTTTGCAGCGGACGAACTTGGGGACGGGACCTTCGGGGGCTTATTTTTGGGCGCGGCTGTGCCCGTGGCCTATTTTTTGCACACGGAGGGCGCTCATAAAGTTTCGCCCCATTCCGAGTCCGGCGGACGAAGTGGGCCAGCCCCTCCCCCCAAGGCTATAGCCCACCCGTTTTTTGGGCATTTTTTCGGCGGACGAACTTGGGGACGGGACCTTCGGGCGCTTATTTTTGGGCGCGGCTGTGCCAGCGGCCTATTTTTGGCACACGGAGGGCGCTCACAAAGTCTCGTCCCATTCCGAGTCCGGCGGACGAAGTTGGCCAGCCCCTTCCCCCAAGGCTATAGCCCACCCGTTTTTTGGGCATTTTTGCAGCGGACGAACTTGGGGACGGGACCTTCGGGGGCTTATTTTTGGGCACGGCTGTGCCCGCGGCCTATTTTTGGCACACGGAGGCCACTCGCAAAGGCTCGCCCCATTCCGAGTCCGGCGGACGAAGTTGGCCAGCCCCTCCCCCCAAGGCTATAGCCCACCCGTTTTTTGGGCATTTTTGCGGCGGACGAACTTGGGGACGGGACCTTCGGGGGCTTATTTTTGGGTACGGCTGTGCCCGCGGCCTATTTTTGGCACACGGAGGGTGCTCGCAAAGTCTCGGCCCATTCCTAGTCCGGCGGACGATGTTGGCCAGCCCCTCCCCCAAAGGCTATAGCCCACCCGTTTTTTGGGCATTTTTGCGGCGGACGAACTTGGGGACCGGACCTTCGGGGGCTTATTTTTGGGCACGGCTGTGCCCGCGGCCTATTTTTGGAAAACGGGGGGCGCTCGCAAAGTCTCGCCCCATTCCGAGTCCGGCGGACGAAGTTGGCCAGCCCCTCCCCCCAAGGCTATAGCCCACCTGTTTTTTGGGCATTTTTTCGGCGGACGAACTTGAGGACGGGACCTTCGGGGGCTTATTTTTGGGCGCGGCTGTGCCCGCGGCCTATTTTTGGCACGCGGAGCGTGCTCGCAAAGTCTCGCCCCATTCGGACTCCGGCGGACGAAGTTGGCCAGCCCCTCCCCCCAAGGCTATAGCCTACCCGTTTTTTGGGCATTTTTACGGCGGACGAACTTGGGGCCGGATTTTCAGGGGCTTATTTTTTGGCGCGGCTTAGCCCGCGACCTATTTTTGGCACACGGAGGGCGCTCGCAATGTCTCACCCCATTCCCAGTCCGGCGGACGATGTTGGCCAGCCCCTCCCCCCAAGGCTATGGCCCACCCGTTTTTTGGGCATTTTTGTGGCGGACGAACTTGGGGACGGGACCTTCGGGGGCTTATTTTCGTGCGCGGCTTAGCCCGTGGCCTATTTTTGGCACAAAGAGGGCACTTGTAAAGTCTCGCCCCATACCGAGTCCGGCGGAAGAAGCTGGCCAGCCCCTCCCCCCAAGGCTATAGCCCACCCGTTTTTTGGGCATTTTTGCGGCGGACGAACTTGGGGACGGGACCTTCGGGGCTTTTTGGCGGACGCGGCTCTGTCCGCGGCCTATTTTTCGGGCATAGGGCGGACGAAGGCTTATTTTTGGGCCTAGGCGCGCTCTCATAGGCCAGCCCCTCCCCAAGGCTGCTATAGCCCACCCGCTTTTTTGGGCATTTTTGCGGCGGACGAACTTGGGCGACGGGACCCCTCCTGGGGCTTATTTTTGGCGCGGCTTAGCCCGGGCCTATTTTTGGCACACGGAGGGTGCTTGCAAAGTCTCGCCCCATTCCGAGTCCGGGCGGATTGGCCAGCCCCTCCCCAAGGCTATAGCCCACCCGCTTTTTTGGGCATTTTTATGGGACGAACTTGGGGACGGGACCTTCGGGGCTTATTTTAGGTCCGGGCCTATTTTTTGGCACACGGAGGCGAGTCTCGCCCATTCCGAGTCCGGCGGACGAAGGGGCCTGCTCCCCAAGGCTATAGCCCACCCGCTTTTGGGGCATTTTTGCGGACGAACTTGGGGACGGACCTTCGGGGGCTTATTTTTTGGCCGCGGCTGAGTCTGCAACCTATGTTTCGCACGCCGGAGGGTGCTCGCAGTCTCGACCCATTCGCGCCGGACGGGGGCAGGACCTTGGGGCCAGCCCTCCCCCAAGGCGGATATAGCCCACCCGCTGGGGGCATTTTCGCCGACGAACTTGGGGACAGGACCTTCGGGGGCTTATTTTTGGCCGCGGCTCTGTCCGCGGTCTATTTTTGGCACACGGAGGGCGCTCGTAAAGTCTCGCCCCATTCCTAGTCCGGCGGACGAAGTAGGCCAGCCCCTCCCCCCAAGGCTATAGCCCACCCGTTTTTTGGGCATTTTTGCGGCGGACGAACTTGGGGACGGGACCCTCGGGGGCTTATTTTTGGGCGCGGCTGTGCCTGCGGCCTATTTTTGGCACACGGAGGGCGCTCGCAGAGTCTAACCCCATTCCCAGTCCGGCGGACGAAGTTGGCCAGCCCCTCCCCCCAAGGCTATAGCCCACCCGTTTTTTGGGCATTTTTACGGCGGACGAACTTGGGGACGGGACCTTCGGGGGCTTATTTTTTGGTACGGCTTAGGCCGCGGCCTATTTTTGGCACACGGAGCCCGCTCGCAAAGTCTCGCCCCATTCCGAGTCCGGCGGACGAAGTTGGCCAGCCCCTCCCCCCAAGGCTATAGCCCACCCGTTTTTTGGGCATTTTTGCAGCGGACGAACTTGGGGACGGGACCTTCGGGGGCTTATTTTTTGGCGCGGCTGAGCCCACGGCCTATTTTTGGCACACGGAGGCCGCTCGCAAAGTCTCCCCGCATTCCGAGTCCGGCGGACGAAGTTGGCCAGCCGCTCCCCCCAAGGCTATAGCCCACCCGTTTTTTGGTCATTTTTTCGGCGGACGAACTTGGGGACGGGACCTTCGGGGGCTTATTTTTGGCGTGGGCTGCGGCCTATTTTTGGTACAGGGAGGCCGCTCGCAAAGTCTCTCCCCATTCCGAGTCCGGCGGACGAAGTTGGCCAGCCCCTCCCCCCAAGGCTATAGCCCACCCGTTTTTTGGGCATTTTTGCAGCGGACGAACTTGGGGACGGGACCTTCGGGGGCTTATTTTTGGGCGCGGCTGTGCCCACGGCCTATTTTTTGTACACGGAGGCCGCTCACAAAGTCTCCCCCCATTCCGAGTCCGGCGGACGAAGTTGGCCAGCCGCTCCCCCCAAGGCTATAGCCCACCCGTTTTTTGGGCATTTTTTCGGCGGATGAACTTGGGGACGGCACCTTCGGGGGCTTATTTTTGGGTGTGGCTGTGGCCGCGGCCTATTTTTGGCACACGGAGGGCGCTCGCAAAGTCTCGCCCCATTCCGAGTCCGGCGGACGAAGTGGGCCAGCCCCTCCCCCCAGGGCTATAGCCCACCTGTTTTTTGGGCATTTTTGCGGCGGACGAACTTGGGGACGGGACCTTCGGGGGCTTATTTTTTGGTACGGCTTAGGCCACGGCCTATTTTTGGCACACGGAGGGCGGTCGCAAATTCTCACCCTATTCCCAGTCCGGCGGACGAAGTTGGCCAGCCGCTCCCCCCAAGGCTATAGCCCACCCGTTTTTTGGTCATTTTTGCAGCGGACGAACTTGGGGACGGGACCTTCGGGGGCTTATTTTTTGGCGCGGCTGAGCCCACGGCCTATTTTTGGCACACGGAGGCCGCTCGCAAAGTCTCCCCGCATTCCGAGTCCGGCGGACGAAGTTGGCCAGCCGCTCCCCCCAAGGCTATAGCCCACCCGTTTTTTGGTCATTTTTTCGGCGGACGAACTTGGGGACGGGACCTTCGGGGGCTTATTTTTGGGCGCGGGTTAGGCTGCGGCCTATTTTTGGTACAGGGAGGCCGCTCGCAAAGTCTCTCCCCATTCCGAGTCCGGCGGACGAAGTTGGCCAGCCCCTCCCCCCAAGGCTATAGCCCACCCGTTTTTTGGGCATTTTTGCAGCGGACGAACTTGGGGACGGGACCTTCGGGGGCTTATTTTTGGGCGCGGCTGTGCCCACGGCCTATTTTTTGCACACGGAGGCCGCTCACAAAGTCTCCCCCCATTCCGAGTCCGGCGGACGAAGTTGGCCAGCCGCTCCCCCCAAGGCTATAGCCCACCCGTTTTTTGGGCATTTTTTCGGCGGATGAACTTGGGGACGGCACCTTCGGGGGCTTATTTTATGGCGTGGCTGTGCCCGTGGCCTATTTTTTGCACACGGAGGGCGCTCATAAAGTTTCGCCCCATTCCGAGTCCGGCGGACGAAGTGGGCCAGCCCCTCCCCCCAAGGCTATAGCCCACCCGTTTTTTGGGCATTTTTTCGGCGGACGAACTTGGGGACGGGACCTTCGGGCGCTTATTTTTGGGCGCGGCTGTGCCAGCGGCCTATTTTTGGCACACGGAGGGCGCTCACAAAGTCTCGCCCCATTCCGAGTCCGGCGGACGAAGTTGGCCAGCCCCTTCCCCCAAGGCTATAGCCCACCCGTTTTTTGGGCATTTTTGCAGCGGACGAACTTGGGGACGGGACCTTCGGGGGCTTATTTTTGGGCACGGCTGTGCCCGCAGCATATTTTTGGCACACGGAGGCCACTCGCAAAGGCTCGCCCCATTCCGAGTCCGGCGGACGAAGTTGGCCAGCCCCTCCCCCCAAGGCTATAGCCCACCCGTTTTTTGGGCATTTTTGCGGCGGACGAACTTGGGGACGGGACCTTCGGGGGCTTATTTTTGGGCACGGCTGTGCCCGCGGCCTATTTTTGGCATACGGAGGGTGCTCGCAAAGTCTCAGCCCATTCCTAGTCCGGCGGACGATGTTGGCAAGCCCCTCCCCCCAAGGCTATAGCCCACCCGTTTTTTGGGCATTTTTGCGGCGGACGAACTTGGGGACCAGACCTTCGGGGGCTTATTTTTGGGCAAGGCTGTGCCCGTGGCCTATTTTTGGTAAACGGGGGGCGCTCGCAAAGTCTCGCCCCATTCCGAGTCCGGCGGACGAAGTTGGCCAGCCCCTCCCCCCAAGGCTATAGCCCACCCGTTTTTTGGGCATTTTTTCGGCGGACGAACTTGGGGACGGGACCTTCGGGGGCTTATTTTTGGGCGCGGCTGTGCCCGCGGCCTATTTTTGGCACGCGGAGGGTGCTCGCAAAGTCTCGCCCCATTCGGACTCCGGCGGACGAAGTTGGCCAGCCCCTCCCCCCAAGGCTATAGCCTACCCGTTTTTTGGGCATTTTTACGGCGGACGAACTTGGGGCCGGATTTTCAGGGGCTTATTTTTTGGCGCGGCTTAGCCCGCGACCTATTTTTGGCACACGGAGGGCGCTCGCAATGTCTCGCCCCATTCCCAGTCCGGCGGACGATGTTGGCCAGCCCCTCCCCCCAAGGCTATGGCCCACCCGTTTTTTGGGCATTTTTGTGGCGGACGAACTTGGGGACGGGACCTTCGGGGGCTTATTTTTGGGCGCGGCTTAGCCCGTGGCCTATTTTTGGCACAAAGAGGGCGCTTGCAAAGTCTCGCCCCATACCGAGTCCGGCGGAAGAAGTTGGCCAGCCCCTCCCCCCAAGGCTATAGCCCACCCGTTTTTTGGGCATTTTTGCGGCGGACGAACTTGGGGACGGGACCTTCGGGGGCTTATTTTTGGCCGCGGCTGTGTCCGCGGCCTATTTTTGGCACACGGAGGGCGCTCGTAAAGTCTCGCCCCATTCCTAGTCCGGCGGACGAAGTAGGCCAGCCCCTCCCCCCAAGGCTATAGCCCACCCTTTTTTTGGGCATTTTTGCGGCGGACGAACTTGGGGACGGGACCTTCGGAGGCTTATTGTTGGGCGCGGCTGTGCCCGCGGCCTATTTTTAGCACACAGAGGGTGCTCGCAAAGTCTCGCCCCATTCCGAGTCCGGCGGAATAAGTTGGCCAGCCCCTCCCCCCAAGGCTATAGCCCACCCGTTTTTTGGGCACTTTTGCGGCGGACGAACTTGGGGACGGGACCTTCGGGGGCTTATTTTTTGGCGCGGCTTAGCCCGCGGCCTATTTTTGGCACACGGAGGGCGGTCGCAAAGTCTCACCCTATTCCCAGTCCGGCGGACGATGTTGGCCAGCCCCTCCCCCCAAGGCTATGGCCCACCCGTTTTTTGGGCATTTTTGCGGCGGACGAACTTGGGGACGGGACCTCCTGGGGCTTATTTTTGGGCGCGGCTTAGCCCGTGGCCTATTTTTGGCACACGGAGGGTGCTTGCAAAGTCTCGCCCCATTCCGAGTCCGGCGGACGAAGTTGGCCAGCCCCTCCCCCCAAGGCTATAGCCCACCCGTTTTTTGGGCATTTTTGCGGAGGACGAACTTGGGGACGGGACCTTCGGGGGCTTATTTTAGGACGCGGCTTAGCCCGTGGCCTATTTTTGGCACACGGAGGGCGCTCGTAAAGACTCGCCCCATTCCCAGTCCGGACGAGTGGGCCTGCCCTCCCCCAAGGCTATAGCCCACCCGTTTTTTGGGCATTTTTGCGGCGGACGAACTTGGGGACGGGACCTTCGGGGGCTTATTTTTGGCCGCGGCTGTGTCCGCAACCTATGTTTCGCACACGGAGGGTGCTCGCAAAGCCTCGACCCATTCGCACTTCGGCGGACGAATTTGGCCAGCCCCTCCCCCCAAGGCTATAGCCCACCCGCTTGGGCATTTTGCCGGACGAACTTGGGACGGGACCTTCGGGCTTATTTTTGGCAGCGGCTGTGTCCGCGGCCTATTTTTGGCACACGGAGGCGCTCGTAAAGTCTCGCCCATTCCTAGTCCGCGGACGAAGTAGGCCAGCCCTCCCCCAAGGCTATAGCCCACCCGCTGGCATTTTGCGCGGACGAACTTGGGGACGGGACCTCGGGGCTTATTTTTGGCGCGGCTGTGCTCATTTTTGGCACACGGAGGGCGCCGCAGAGTCTAACCCCATTCCCAGTCCGCGGACGAGCAGGCCAGCCCTCCCCCAAGGCTATAGCCCACCCGTTTTTTGGGCATTTTTGCGGCGGACGAACTTGTGAACGGGACCTTCGGTTGCTTATTTTTGGGCGCGGCTGTGCCCACGGCCTATTTTTGGCACACGGAGGACACTCGTAAAGGCTCGCCCCATTCCGAGTCCGGCTGACGAAGTTGGCCAGCCCCTCCCCCCAAGGCTATAGCCCACCCATTTTTTTGGCATTTTTGCGGCGGACGAACTTGGGGACGGGACCTTCGGGGGCTTATTTTTGTGCGCGGCTGTGGCCGCGGCCTATTTTTGGCACACGGAGGGCGCTTGCAAAGTCTCGCCCCATTCCGAGTCCGGCGGACGAAGTGGGCCAGCCCCTCCCCCCAAGGCTATAGCCCACCCGTTTTTTGGCCATTTTTGCGGCGGACGAACTTGGGGACGGGACCTTCGGGGGCTTATTTTTGGGCGCGGCTGTGCCCGTGGCCTATTTTTGGGACACGGAGGGCGCTCGCAAAGTCTCGCCCCATTCCGACTCCGGCGGACGAAGTTGACGAGCCCCTCCCCCCAAGGCTATAGCCCACCCGTTTTTTGGGCATTTTTGCGGCGGACGAACTTGGGTACGGGACCTTCGGGGGCTTATTTTTGGGCGCGGCTGTGCCTGCGGCCTATTTTTGGCACACGGAGGGCGCTCGCAAAGTCTCGCCCCATTCCGAGCCCGGCAGACGAAGTGGTTCAGCCCCTCCCCCCAAGGCTATAGCCCACCCGTTTTTTGGGCATTTTTGCGGCGGATGAACTTGGGGACGGGACCTTCGGGGGCTTATTTTTGGGCGCGGCTGTGCCCATGGCCTATTTTTGGCACACGGAGGCCGCTCGCAAAGTCTCGCCCCATTCCGAGTCCGGCGGACGAAGTTGGCCAGCCCCTCCCCCCAAGGCTATAGCCCACCCGTTTTTTGGGCATTTTTGCAGCGGACGGGGGACGGACCTTCGGGGCTTATTTCTGACGCGGCTTTGCCCACGGCCTATTTTTGGAACACGGAGGCCGCCGCAAGGCTCGCCTCATTCCGAGTCCGCGGACGGTTGGCCAGCCCTCCCCCAAGGCTATAGCCCACCCGCTTTTTCAGCATTTTGGCGGACGAACTTGGGGACGGACCTTCGGTGGGCTTTGCCCGCGGCCTATTTTTGGCACACGGAGGGTGCTCGCAAAGTCCGGCGGCCCATTCATTTTTGCGCGGGGGGCTTATTTTTATGGGTCTCGCCCCATTCCGGAAGTTGGCCAGCCCCTCCCCAAGGCTATAGCCCCACCCGCTTTTGGGCATTTTTATGCGGACGAACTTGGGGACGGGACCTTCGCTTCTTTTGGGCGCAGCGGCCTATTTTTGGCACACGGAGGGCGGTCGCAAAGTCTCGCCCCATTCCGAGTCCGGCGGACGAAGTTGGCCAGCCCCTCCCCCCAAGGCTATAGCCCACCCGTTTTTTGGGCATTTTTGCAGCGGACGAACTTGGGGCCGGGACCTTCGGGGGCTTATTATTTGGAGCGGGTTTTCCCGCGGCCTATTTTTGGCACACGGAGGGTGCTCGCAATGTCTCGCCCCATTCCAAGTCCGGCGGACAAAGTTGGCCAGCCCCTCCCCCCAAGGCTATAGCCCACCCTTTTTTTGGGCATTTTTGCGGCGGACGAACTTGGGGACGGGACCTTCGGGGGCTTATTTTTGGGCGTGGCTCATTTTTGGCACACGGAGGGTGCTAGCAATGTCTCGCCCCATTCCGAGTCCGGCGGACAAAGTTGGCCAGCCCCTCCCCCCAAGGCTATAGCCCACCCGTTTTTTGGGCATTTTTGCGGCGGACGAAGTTGGCGACGGGACCTTCGGGGGCTTTTTTTTGGGTGCGGCTGTGTCCGCGGCCTATTTTTGGCACGGGGAGGGTGCTCGCAAAGTCTCACCCCATTCGGACACCGGCTTGGCCAGCCCTCCCCAAGGCCATAGCCCACCTTTTGGGCATTTTTGCGGCGGACCTTCGGGGCTTATTTTTGGGCGCGGCTGTGCCTGCGGCCTATTTTTGGCACACGGAGGGCGCTCGCAAAGTCTCTCCCCATTCCGAGCCCGGCGGACGAAGTGGTTCAGCCCCTCCCCCCAAGGCTATAGCCCACCCGTTTTTTGGGCATTTTTGCGGCGGATGAACTTGGGGACGGGACCTTCGGGGGCTTATTTTTGGGCGTGGCTGTGCCCGCGGCCTATTTTTGGCACACGGAGGGTGCTAGCAAAGTCTCACCCCATTCCGAGTCCGGCGGACGAAGTGGGCCAGCCCCTTCCCCCAAGGCTATAGCCCACCCGTTTTTTGGGCATTTTTGCGGCGGACGAAGTTGGGGACGGGACCTTCGGGGGCTTTTTTTCGGGTGCGGCTGTGTCCGCAGCCTATTTTTGGCACGGGGAGGGTGCTCGCAAAGTCTCACCCCATTCGGACTCCGGCGGACGAAGTTGGCCAGCCCCTCCCCCCAAGGCTATAGCCCACCCGCTTTTTTTTTGCGGCGGACGAACTTGGGTACTGGGACCTTCGGGGCTTATTTTGGTGCGGCTGTGTCTGCGGCCTATTTTTGGCACACGGAGGGCGCTCGCAAAGTCTCGCCCCATTCCGAGCCCGGCGGACGAAGTGGTTCAGCCCCTCCCCCCAAGGCTATAGCCCACCCGTTTTTTGGGCATTTTTGCGGCGGATGAACTTGGGGACGGGACCTTCGGGGGCTTGTTTTTGGGCGCGGCTTTGCCCAAGGCCTATTTTTGGCACACGGAGGCGGCTCGCAAAGTCTCGCCCCATTCCGAGTCCGGCGGACGAAGTTGGCCAGCCCCTCCCCCCAAGGCTATAGCCCACCCGTTTTTTGGGCATTTTTGCAGCGGACGAACTTGGGGACGGGACCTTCGGGGGCTTATTTTTGGACGCGGCTTTGCCCACGGCCTATTTTTGGCACACGGAGGCCACTCGCAAGGCTTGCCCCATTCCGAGTCCGGACGGTTGGCCAGCCCTTCCCCAAGGCTATAGCCCACCTGCTTTTTTCGGCGGACGAACTTTGGGGACGGACCTTCGGGGCTTATTTTTGACGCCGCTGTGTCCACGGCCTATTTTTACACACGGAGGGTGCTCGCAAAGTCTCGCCCATTCCGAGTCCGGCGGACGGCCAGCCCTCGCGCCAAGGCTATAGCCCACCCGTTTTTTGGGCATTTTTACGGCAGACGAACTTGGGGACCGGACCTTCGGGGGCTTATTTTTGGGAACGGCTGTGCCCACTGCCTATTTTTGGCAAACGGAGGGCGCTCGCAAAGTCTCGCCCCATTTCGAGTCCGCGGACGGTTGGCCAGCCCTCCCCCAGCCCACCCGTTTTTGTGCATTTTTAGGGCTGACGACCTTGGGGACGGGACCTTCTGGTGGTTATTTTTGACGTGGCTGTGCCTGCCCTATTTTGGCACACGGAGGGTGCTCGGTTTCGCCCCATTCCGAGTCCGCGGACGAAGTTGGCCAGCCCTCCCCAAGGCTATAGACCACCTGCTTTTTGGGCATTTTGGCGAACGAACTTGGGGATGGGACCTTCTTTTTGACGCGACTGTGCTTTGGCACACGGAGGGCGGTCGCAAAGTCTCGCCCATTCCGAGTCCGGGGATCAGCCCCTCCCCCAAGGCTATAGCCCACCCGCTTGGGCATTTTTGCAGCGGACGAACTTGGGGCCGGGACCTTCGGGGGCTTATTTAATGGCGCGGCTGTTCCCGCGGCCTATTTTTGGCACACGGAGGGTGCTCGCAAAGTCTCGCCCCATTCCGAGTCCGGCGGGCGAAGTTGGCCAGCCCCTCCCCCCAAGGCTATAGCCCACCCGTTTTTTGGGCGACGAACTTGGGGACGGACCTTCTGGGGCTTATTTTTGGGCACAGCTGTGCCCGTGGACTATTTTTGGCACACGGAGGGCACTCGCAATGTCTCGCCCTATTCCGAGTCCGGCGGACGAAGTTGGCCAGCCCCTCCCCCCAAGGCTATAGCCTACCCGTTTTTTAGGCATTTTTTCGGCGGACGAACTTGGGACGGACCTTCGGGGCTTATTTTTGGCGGAGCTGTGCCTGCGGCCTATTTTTGGCACACGGAGGGCGCTCGCAAAATCTCGCCCATTCAGAGTCCGGCGGATGAGGTTGGCCAGCCCTCCCCAAGGCTATAGCCAACCCATTTTTTGGGCATTTTTATGCGGCGGATTTAACTTGGGGACGGGACCGCTGGGGCTTATTTTTGGGAGTGACTGTGCCCACAGCCTATTGTTTGCACACGGAGGCGCCGCAGTCTCGCCCATTCCGAGTCCGGCGGCAGCCTGCCTCCCCAAGGCTATAGCCCACCCGCTTTTGGGCATTTTTAGCGGACGAACTTGGGGACGGGACCTTCAGGGGCTTATTTTTGGGTGCGGTTGTGCCCACGGCCTATTTTTGGCACAAGGAGGCCACTCGCCCCCGAAGGTCCCGTCCCCAAGTTCGTCCGCCGTAAAAATGCCCAAAAAACGGGTGGGCTATAGCCTTGGGGGGAGGGGCCGGCCCACTTCGTCCGCCGGACTCGGAATGGGGCGAGACTTTGCGAGCGCCATCCGTGTGCCAAAAATAGGCTGCGGGCACAGCCGCGCCAAATAATAAGCCCCCGAAGGTCCCGGCCCCAAGTTCGTCCGCTGCAAAAATGCCCAAAAAACGGGTGGGCTATAGCCTTGGGGGGAGGGGCTGGCCAACTTCGTCCGCCGGACTCGGAATGGGGCGAGACTTTGCGACCGCCCTCCGTGTGCCAAAAATAGGCCGCGAGCACAGCCGTGCCCAAAAAGAAGCCCCCGAAGGTCCCGTCCCCAAGTTCGTTCGCCGCAAAAATGCCCAAAAAACGGGTGGTCTATAGCCTTGGGGGGAGGGGCTGGCCCACTTCGTCCGCCGGACTCGGAATGGGGTGAGACTTTGCTAGCGGCCTCCATGTACCAAAAATAGGCCGCAGGCACAGCCGCGCCCAAAAATAAGCCCCCGAAGGTCCCGTCCCCAAGTTCGTCCGCCGCAAAAATGCCCAAAAAATGGGTGGGCTATAGCCTGGGGGGGAGGGGCTGGCCAACTTCGTCCAACAGACTCGGAATGGGGCGAGACTTTGTGAGTGCCCTCTGTGTGCCAAAAATAGGTTGCGGGCACAACTGCGCCCAAAAATAAGCCCCCGTAGGTCCCGTCCCCAAGTTCGTCCGCCGCAAAAATGCCCAAAAAAGGGGTGGGCTATAGCCTTGCGGGGAGGGGCTGGCCAACTTCGTCCGCCGGACTCGGAATGGGGCGAGACTTTGCGAGCACCCTCCGTATGCCAAAAATAGGCCGCGGGAACAGCCGCGCCAAAAATAAGCCCCCGAAGGTCCCGTCCCCAAGTTCGTCCGCAGCAAAAATGCCCAAAAAACGGGTGGGCTATAGCCTTGGTGGGAGGAGCTGGCCCACTTCGTCCGCCAGACTCGGAATGGGGCGAGACATTGCGAGCACCCTCCATTTGCCAAAAATAGGCCGCGGGCACAACCGCGCCCAAAAATAAGCCACTGAAGGTCCCGTCCCCAAGTTCGTCCGCCGCAAAAATGCCCAAAAAACGGGTGGGCTATAGCCTTGGGGGGAGGGGCTGGCCAACTTCGTCCGCCGGACTCGGAATGGGGCGACACTTTGCGAGCACCCTCCGTGTGCCAAAAATAGGACACGGGCACAGCCACGCCCAAAAATAAGCACCCGAAGGTCCCGTCCCCAAGTTCGTCCACCGCAAAAATGCCCAAAAAACGGGTGGGCTATAGCCTTGGGGGGAGGGGCTGGCCAACATCGTCCGCAGGACTCGGAATGGGGTGAGACTTTGTGAGCGGCCTCCGTGTGCTGCCAGGCCACGGTCACAGCCGCGCCCAAAAATAAGCCCCCGTAGATCCCGCCCCAAGTTCGGGTCCGCCGCAAAATGCCCAAAAAGGGGTGGGTTATAGCCTTGGGGAGGGTGGCCAACTTCGTCCGCCGGACTGGAATGGGGCGAGACTTTGCGAACGCCTCCGTGTGCTGTGGAGGCCACGGGCACAGCCGCGCCAAAAATAAGCTCAAGGTCCTGCCCCAAATTCGTCCGCCGCAAAATGCCCAAAACGGGTGGGCTATAGCCTTCGGGAGGGGGCTGGACAACTCTCGTCCGCCGGACTCGGAATGGGGTGAGACTTACGAGCGCCATCCGTGTGCTGTAAAATAGGCCGCTGGCATAGCCGCACTCCAAAAATAAGCCCCCGAAGGTCCCGTCCCCTAAGTTCGTCCGCCGCAAAAATGCTCAAAAACGGGTGGCCTATAGCCTTGGGAGGGGCTGGCCAACTTCGTCCCGCTGACTCGGAATGGGGCGAGACTTTGCGAGCGCCTCCGTGTGCCCAGGCCGGGAACAGCCATGCCTGAAATAAGCCCCCGAAGGTCCTGGCCCCAAGTTCGTCCGCCGCAAAATGCCCAAAACGGTGGGCTATAGCCTTGGGGGAGGGGCGGGCCCACTTCGTCCGCCTCGGACTCGGAATGGGGTGAGACTTTGTGAGTGCCTCCGTGTGCCAGGCCGCGGGCACAGCCGCGCCCAAAATTAAGCCCTGAAGGTCCCGCCCCAAGTTCGTCTCGTCGCAAAATGGCTAAAAACGGTGGGCTATAGCCTTGGGGGAGGTGTTGGCCAACTTCGTCCGCTGGACTCAAATGGGGCGAGACTTTGCGAGCGCTCCGTGAAAAAATAGGCCGTGGGAACAGCCATGCCCAAAAATAAGCCCCCAAGGTCCGGTCCCCAAGTTCGTCCGCCGCAAAATGCCTAAAAACGGTGGGCTATAGCCTTGGGGGAGGGGCGGGCTCACTTCGTCCGCCGGACTCGGAATGGGGTGAGACTTTGTGAGTGCCTCCGTGTGCCAAAATAGTGGCACAGCCGCGCCCAAAATAAGCCCTGAAGGTCCTGCCTCCCAAGTTCGTCTGCCGCAAAATGGCTAAAAACGGGGGCTATAGCCTTGGGGAGGTGCTGGCCAACTTCGTCCGCCGGACTGAAATGGGGCGAGACTTTGCGAGCGCCTCCGTGTGTCAGGCTAGGCCGCGGGCACAGCCGCCTCAAAAATAAGCCCCAAGGTCCTGGCCCCCAAGTTCGTCCGCCGCAAAATGCCCAAAAATGGGTGGGCTATAGCCTCGGGGTAGGGCTGGCTCCACTTTGTCCGCCGGACTGGGAATGGGGCGAGACTTTGCGAGCGGCCTCCGTGTGCAAAAATAGGCCGCGGGCAAAGCTGCGCCCAAAAATAAGCCCCTTAGGTCCCATCCCCAAGTTCGTCCGCCGCAAAATTCTCAAAAATGGGTGGGCTATAGCCTTGGGGGAGGCTGGCCAATCTCATCCACCGGACTCGGAATGGGGCGAGACTTTACGAGCGCCTCCGAGTGCCAGGAGGCGGGCACAGCCTCGCCCAAAATAAGCCCTCAAGGTCCCGACCCCAAGTTCGTCCGCCGCAAAATGCCCAAAAATGGTTGGGCTATAGCCTTGGCGGGAAGGGCTGGCCAACTTCGTCCGCCTCGGACTCGGAATGGGGCGAGACTTTACGAGCACCCTCCGTATGCTAAAATAGGCCGCGGTCACAGCCGCGCCCAAAATAAGCCCCCGAAGGTCCCGTCCCCAAGTTCATCCGCCGCAAAATGCCCAAAAAATGGGTGGGCTATAGCCTTGGGGGGAGGGGCTGGCCAGCTTCGTCCGCCGGACTCGGAATGGGACGAGACTTTAAGAGCGCCCTCCGTGAGCAAAAAGGCCGCGGCACAGCAGTGCCCAAAAATAAGCTCCCGAATGTCCCGGCCCCAAGTTCGCCGCAAAATGCCCAAAACGGGTGGGCTATAGCCTTGGGGGAGGGGCTGGCCAGCTTCGGTCCCGCTGACTGGAATGGGGCGAGACTTTGCGAGCGCCTCCGTGTGCTGTAAATAGGCCGCGGCACAGCCGCGCCCAAAATAAGCCCCCAAGAGCCTGGCCCCCAGTTCGTCCGCCGCAAAAATTCCCAAAAACGTGTGGGCTATAAGCGCGGGAGGTGCTGGCCATCTTCGGCCGCCGGACTCGGAATGGGATGAGACTTTGCGAGCGCCCTCCGTGAGCGAAATAGGCATGGCACAGCCACGCCATAAATAAGCCCCCGAATCTCCTTCCCAAGTTCGTCCGCCGCAAAATGCCTAAAAACGGGTGGGCTATAGCCTTGGGCGGAGGGGCTGGCCGACTTTCGTCCGCCGGACTCGGAATGGGGCGAGACTTTACGAGCGCCTCCGTGTGCAAAAAGAAGCCGCAGGCGCAGCCGTGCCCAAAATAAGCCCCGAAGGTCCTCCCCAAGTTCGTCCGCCGCAAAAAATGCCCAAAAACGGTGGGCTATAGCCTTGGGGGAGGGCTGGCCAACTGTCCGCCGGACTCGGAATGGGGCGAGACTTTGGGAGCGTCCTTCGTGTGCCAAAATAGGCTGCGGGCTCAGCTGCACTCCAAAATAAGCCCTCAAGGTCCCGCCCCAAGTTCGTCCGCCGCAAAATGCCCAAAAACGGGTGGGCTATAGCCTTGGGGAGGGGCTGGCCAATCTCGTCCGCTGGACTCGGAATGTGGCGAGACTTTGCGAGCGCCCGTGTCCTAAAATAGGCCGCGGGCACTGCCGCGCCCAAAAATAAGCTCCAGAAGGTCCTCCCCAAGTTCGCCCACTGCAAAATGCCTAAAAACGGTGGGCTATAGCCTTGGGGAGGGGCTGGCCAACTTCGTCCGCCGGACTCGAAATGGGGCGAGACTTTTGCGAGCGCCATCTGTGTGCCACAAATAGGCCGCGGGCACAGCCGTACCCAAAAATAAGCCCCCGAAGGTCCCGTCCCCAAGTTCGTCCGCCGCAAAAATGCCCAAAAAACGGGTGGGCTATAGACTTGGGGGGAGGGGCTGGCCCAATTCTTCCGTCGGACTCGGAATGGGGAGAGACTTTGCGAGCGCCCTCCGTGTGCCAAAAATAGGAGGCGGGCACAGCCGCGCCCAAAAATAATCCCGAAGGTCCTGGCCCCCAAGTTCGTCCGCAAAAAATGCCCTAAAAACGGGTGGGCTATAGCCTTGGGGGGAGGGGCTGGCCAACTTCGTCCGCCGGACTCGGAATGGGCTGAAACTTTGCGAGCACCATCCGTGTGCCAAAAATAGGCTGCGGTCACTGCCGCGCCCAAAAATAAGCCCCCAAAGGTTCCGTCCCAAAGTTCGTCTACTGCAAAAATGCCCAAAAAACGGGTGGGCTATAGCCTTGGGGGAGGGGCTGGCCAACTTCGTCCGCCGGACTTGGAATGAGGTGAGACTTTGCAGCGCCCTCCGTGTGCCAAATAGGCCGTGGCACAGCTGCCCCAAAAATAAGTCCTGAAGGTCCCGCCCCAAGTTCGTCCGTCGCAAAACGCCTAAAAACGGGGCGGGCTATAGCCTTGGGGGAGGGCTGGCCAACTTCGTCCGCCGGACTCGGAATGGGGCGAGACTTCGCGAGCGCCTCCGTGGTGCCAAAATAGGCCGCGGGCACAGTAGCACCCAAAAATAAGCCCCAAGGTCCCGGCCCCCAAGTTCGCCCGCTGCAAAATGCCCAAAAACGGGTGGGCTATAGCCTTGGGGAGGGGCTGGCCAACTTCGTCCGCCGGACTCGGAATGGGCCGAGACTTTGCGAGCGGCCTCCGTGGTGCTGCAAAAGGGCCGTGGGAACAGCCATGCCCAAAATAAGCCCCCGAAGGTCCCGTCCCCAAGTTCGTCCGCCGCAAAAATGCCCAAAAAAGGGGTGGGCTATAGCGTGGGGGGGGGGGGCGGGCCCACGTCGTCCGCCGGACTCGGAATGGGGTGAGACTTTGTGAGTGCCCTCCGTGTGCCAAAATAGGGTGGGCACAGCCGCGCCCAAAAATAAGCCCCTGAAGGTCCCTGGGCCCCTGTCTGCCTGCCGCAAAATGGCCAAAAACGGTGGGCTATAGCCTTGGGGGAGGTGTTGGCCAACTCGTCCGCTGACTCGAAATGGGGCGAGACTTTGCAGCGCCTCCGTGTGTCAAAATAGGCCGGGCACAGCCGCCTCAAAATAAGCCCTAAGGTCCCGTCCCCAAGTTCGTCCGCCGCAAAAATGCCCAAAAAACGGGTGGGCTATAGACTTGGGGGGAGGGGCTGACACACTTCGTCCGCCGGACTCGAAATGGGGCGAGACTTTGTAAGCGCCCTCCGTGTTCCAAAAATAAGCCGCGGGCACAGCCGTACTCAAAAATAAGCCCCCGAAGGTCCCGTCCCCAAGTTCGTCCGCCGCAAAAATGCCCAAAAAACGGGTGGGCCATAGCCTTGGGGGGAGGGGCTGGCCAACTTCGTCCGTCGGAATCGGAATGGGGCGAGACTTTGCGAGCGCCCTCCGTGTGCCACAAATAGGCAGCAGGCACAGCCGCGCCCAAAAATAAGCCCCCGAAGGTCCCGTCCACAAGTTCGTCCGCCGCAAAAATGCCCAAAAAACGGGTGGGCTATAGCCTTGGGGGGAGGGGCTGGCCTACTTCGTCCGCCGGACTCGGAATGGGGTGACACTTTGCGAGTGCCCTCCGTGTGCCCAAAATAGGCCACGGGCACAGCCGCGCCAAAAAATAAGCCCCTGAAGGTCCCGTCCCCAAGTTCGTCCCCGCAAAATGCCTAAAAACGGGTGGGCTATAGCCTTGGGGGAGGGGCTGGCCAAGTTCGTCCGCTCGGACTCGGAATGGGGCGAGACTTTGCGAGCGCCTCCGTGTGCCAAAATAGGCCACGGGCACAGCTGCGCCAAAAATAAGACTCCCGAAGGTCCCGCCCCAAGTTCGCCCGCCGCAAAATGCCCAAAACGGTGGGCTATAGCCTTGGGGGAGGGGCTGGCCCACTTCTTCCGTCGGACTCGGAATGGGGCGAGACTTTGCGAGCGCCTCCGTGTGCCCAAAAATAGGCGGCGGGCACAGCCGCGCCCAAAATAAGCCCCCGAAGGTCCTGGCCTCCCAAGTTCATCCGCAGCAAAATGCCCTAAAACGGTGGGCTATAGCCTCGGGGAGGGCTGGCCAACTCTCGTCCGCTGACTCGGAATGGGCTGAAACTTTGCGAGCGCCATCCGTGTGCTGTAAAAAATAGGCCGCGGGCACAGCTGCATCCAAAAATAAGCACCTCAAGTCCCGTCCCCAAGTTCGTCCGCCGCAAAATGCCCAAAACGGGTGGGCTATAGCCTTGGGGGAGGGCTGGCCAACTTCGTCCGCCGGACTCCTGGAATGGGGGAGACTTTACGAGCGCCTCCATGTGCCAAACATAGGCGCGGGCACAGCCGCGCCCAAAAATAAGACTCCCAAGGTCCCGTCCCCAAGTTCGTCTCGCCGCAAAATGCCCAAAACGGCGGGCGCCTGGGGAGGGATGGCCAACTTAGTCCGCCGGCCTGGAATGGGGTGAGACTTTGCGAGCGCCTCCGTGTGCTGGGGGCTAGGGCGGGCACAGCCGCACCCAAAAATAAGCCCCCGAAGGTCCCGCCCCAAGTTCGTCCGCGCAAAATGCCAAAAAACGGGTGGGCTATAGCCTTGGCGGGAGGGGCTGGCCCACTTCGTCCGCCGGACTCGGAATGGGGCTAGACTTTGCGAGCGCCCTCCGTGTACCAAAAATAGGCCGCGGACACAGCCGCACCGAAAAATAAGCCCCCAAAATCCCGTCCCCAAGTTCGTCCGCCGCCAAAATGCCAAAAAAACGGGTGGGCTCTAGCCTTGGGGGAGGGATGGCCAACTTCGTCCGCTGACTCGGAATGGGACGAGACTTACGAGCGCCTCCGTGTGCCAAAATAGCCTGCGTGGCACAGCTGCACCCAAAAATAAGACCTTGAAGGTTCCGTCCCAAGTTCGTCCGCCGCAAAATGCCAAAAACGGGTGGGCTATATACTTGGGGGAGGCTGGCCAACTTCGTCCGCTGACTCGAATGGGGCGAGACTTTTCGAGCGCCTCCGTGTGCCAAAATAGGCTGGGCACAGTCGCACTCAAAAATAAGGCCCCGAAGATCCTGGCCCCCAAGTTCGACCACCGCAAAATGCCTAAAAAACGGGTGGGCTATAGCCTTGGGGAGGGGCTGGCCAACTTCGTCCGCTGACTCGGAATGGGGCGAGACTTTGCGAGCGCCTCCGTGTGCCAAAGGCCATGGGCACAGCCGCGCCAAAAATAAGCCCCCGAAGGTCCCGTCCCCAAGTTCGTCCCCCCGCAAAATGCCTAAAACGGGTGGGCTATAGCCTTGGGGGAGGGGCTGGCTGTTCGTCCTCGGACTCGGAATGGGCGAGACTTTGCAGCGCCTCCGTGGTGCAACAATAGGCCACGGGCACAGCCGCGCCCAAAAATAAGACCCCGAAGGTCCCGTCCCCAAGTTCGTCCCGCCGCAAAATGCCCAAAAACGGGTGGGCTATAGCCTTGGGAGGGGCTGGCCAACTTCTGTCCGCCTCGGACTCGGAATGGGCCGAGACATTGCGAGCACCCTGCGTGTGCCAAAACTAGGCCGCTGGACACAGCCGCGCCCAAAATAAGCCCCCGAAGATCCCGTCCCCAAGTTGTACCGCCGCAAAAATGCCCAACAAACGGGGGGGCTATAGCCTAGGGGGGAGGTGCTGGCCAACTTCGTCCGCCGGACTCGGAATGGGGCGAGACTTTACGAACGGCCTCCGTGTGCAAATAGGGCCAGCGGGCACAGCTGCAAAAATAAGCCCCCGAAGGTCCTTGGCCCCAAGTTGGTCCGCCGCAAAAATGCCCAAAAAACGGGTGGGCTATGGCCTTGGGGGGAGGGGCTGGCCAACTTCGTCCGCCGGACTCGGAATGGGGCGAGACTTTACAAGGGCCCTCCGTGTGCAAAAAATAGGCCGCGGACACAGCCGCGTCCAAAAATAAGCCCCCGAAGGTCCCATCCCCATGTTCTTCCGTCGGTAAAATGCCCAACAAACGGGTGGTGTATAGCCTTGGGGGGTGGGGCTGGCCAACTTCGTCCGCCGGGCTCAGAATGGGGCGAGACTTTGCGAGCGCCCTCCGTGTGCCAAAAATAGGCGTGGGCACAGCCGCACCCAAAAATAAGCCCCCAAGGTCCTGGCCCCCAAGTTCGTCCCCCCGCAAAATGCCCAAAAACAGGTGGGCTATAGCCTTGGGGGAGGGGCTGGCCAAGTTCGTCCGCCGGACTCGAATGGGGCGAGACTTTGCGAGCGCTCCGTGTGCAAAAATAGGCCACGGGCACAGCCGCGCCAAAAATAAGACCCCGAAGGTCCCGTGGGCCCCAAGTTCGTCCCGCCGCAAAATGCCCAAAACGGGTGGGCTATAGCCTGGGGGAAGGGGGCTGGCCAACTTCCGCCGGACTCGGAATGGGCCGAGACATTGCGAGCACCCTGCATGTGCGAATAGGCCGCGGACACAGCCGCGCCAAAAATAAGCTCCAAGATCCTGGCGTCCCCAAGTTCGTGCCCGCCGTAAAATGCCCAAAAAACGGGTGGGCTATAGCCTTGGGGGGAGGGGCTGGCCGACTTCGTCCGCCGGACTCGGAATGGGGAGAGACTTTACGAACGCCCTCTGTTTGCAAAAAATAAGCCGCGGGCACATCCGTGTCCAAAAATAAGCCCCCGAAGGTCCCGTCCCCAAGTTCGTCCGCCGCAAAATGCCTAAAAACGGGTGGGCTATGGCCTTGGGGGTGGGGCTGGCCCACTTCGTCCGCCGGACTCGGAATGGCGCGAGACTTTGCGAGCAGCCTCCCTGTGCCAAAAATAGGCCGCGGGCAAAGCCGGGCACAAAAATAAGCGCCCGAAGGGCCCGTCCCCAATTTCGTCCGCCGCCCAAATGCCCAAACAACGGGTGGTCTATAGCCTTGGGGAGGGGGCTGGCTGCGTCCGCCGGACTCGGAATGGGGTGAGACTGGGCGAACGCCATCCGTGTGCCAAAAATAGGCCGCCGGCATAGCCGCGCCCAAAACTAACCACCCGAAGGCCGGGGTGCCAAGTTCGTCCAGCGGAAAAAGGCCACGAAAACGGGTGGGCTATAGCCTTGGGGGGTGGGGCTGGCCAACATCGCCCGGGCCGACTCGGAATGGCACGAGACTTTGCGAGCGCCTCCGTGAGGGCCAGGCCACGGCACAGCCGCGGGCAAAAATAACCGCCAAGACCGGGCGCCAAGTTCGGCCCAGCGGAAAAGGGCCACAAAACGGGTGGGCTATAGCCTTGGGGGTGGGGCTGGCCAACTTCATCCGCCGGACTCGGAATGGTGCAAGACTTTGCAGCGCCTCCGTGGTGCCAAAATAATCCGCGGGCACAGCCGCACTCCAAAAGAACCGCCCAAGGCCGGGCGCAAAGTTCGGCCCAGCGGAAAAAGGCCACAAAAACGGGTGGGCTATAGCCTTGGGGGGTGGGGCTGGCCAACTTCGTCCGCCGGACTCGGAACGGCGCGAGACTTTGCGAGCAGCCTCCGTGGTGCTGTAAAAATAGGCCGCGGCACAGCCGCGCCTAAAAATAACCGTCCGAAGGCCGGGCGCCAAGTTCGCTCCAGCGGAAAAAGGCCACAAAACTGGTGCGCTATAGCCTTGGGGGTGGGGCTGGCCAACTTCGTCCGCTGACTCGGAATTGTGGGAGACATTGCGAGCGGCCTCCGTGTGCCAAAATAGGCCGTGAGCACAGCCGCGCCCAAAAATAACCGCAAGAAGGCCGGGTGCCAAGTTCGGCCCAGCGGAAAAAGGCCACAAAACCGGGTGGGCTATAGCCTTGTGGGGTGGGGCTGGCCAACTTCGCCGGACTCGGGAATGGCACGAGACTTTGCTAGCTGCCTCTGTGTGCCAAAAATAGGCCGGGCACAGCTGCGCCCATAAATAACCACCCGAAGGCCGGGGCGCCAAGTTCGTCCAGCGGAAAAAGGCAACAACAATGGGTGGGCTATAGCCGTGGGGGGTTGGGCTGCCCAACTTCGTCCCCCGGACTCCGAATTGCGCGAGACATTCCGAGCGGCCTCCGTGTGCCAAAAATAGGCCGCAGGCACAGCCGCAGCATAAAATAACAGCCCGAAGGCCAGGGCGCCAAGTTCGGCCCAGCGGAAAAAGGCCACAAAAACGGGTGGGCTATAGCCTTGGGGGGTGGGGCTGGCCGACTTCGTCCGCCGGACTCGGAATTACGCGAGACTTTACAAGCGGCCACCGTGTGCCAAAATAGTCCGTGGACAAAGCCGCGCCCAAAAATAACCACCCAAAGGCCGGGCGCCAAGTTCATCCAGCGAAAAGGCCACAAAACGGGTGGGCTGTATCCTTGGGGGTGGGGCTGGCCAACTCGTCCGCTCGGACTCGGAATGGCGCGAGACTTTGCGAGCGGAGTCCGTGTGCCAATAGGCCGTGGGCACAGCTGCGCCAAAATAACCGCCCAAGGCTGGGGCGCCAAGTTCGTCCCCATGGAAAAAGGCCACAAACACGGGGGGGCTTTAGCCTTGGGGGGTGGGGCTGGCCAACTTCGTCCGCCGGACTCGGAATGGCGCGAGACTTTGCGAGCGGAGTCCGTGTGGCAAAATAATCCGCGGCATAGCCGCACCCAAAATAACCGCCCGAAGGCCGGGCGCAAAGTTCGTCCAGCGGAAAAAGGCCACAAAACGGGTGGGCTATAGCCTTGGAGGTGGGGTTGGCCAACTTCGTCCGCCGGACTCGGAATGGCGCGAGACTTTGCGAGCGGCCTCCGTGGTGCCAAAAATAGGCTGGCGGGTACTGCCGCGCCCAAAAATAAACGCTCAAGGCCGGGCCGCCAAGTTCGTCCAGCGGAAAAGGCCACAAAAACGTGTGGGCTATAGCCTTGGGAGGTGGGGATGGCCCACTTCGTCCGCCCGGACTCGTAATGGCGCTAGACTTTGCGAGCGGCCTCCGTGTGCCCAGGTCATGGGCACAGCCGCACCTAAAAATAACCGCCCGAAGGCCGGGAGCAAAGTTCGCCCAGCGGAAAAGGCCAGAAACATGTGGGCTATAGCCTTGGGGGTGGGGCTGGCCCACTTCGCCCGCCGGACTCGTAATGGCGCGAGGCTTGCGAGCGGCCTCCGTGTGCCAAAAAATAGGTCGCGGGCACAGCCACGCCTAAAATAACCGCCCAAGGCCGGGCGCCAAGTTCGTCCCAGCGGAAAAGGCAACAAAAACGGTGGGCTATAGCCTTGGGGGTGGGGCTGCCCAACTTCGTCCGCCGGAGTCGGAATGGCGCGAGACTTTGCGAGCGCCTCCGTGTGCTGCAAAATAGGCCTCGGGCACAGCCGCACAAAAAATAACAGCCCAAGGCCAGGGCGCCAAGTTCGGCCCAGCGGAAAAAGGCCACAAAACGGGTGGGCTATAGCCTTGGGAGTGGGCTTGCCAACTTCGTCTGCCGGACTCGGAATTACGCGAGACTTTACGAGCGCCACCGTGTGCCAAAAATAGTCCGTGGACAAAGCCGCGCCCAAAAATAACCACCCAAAGGCCGGGCGCCAAGTTCGCCCAGCGGAAAAAGGCCACAAAAACTGGTGGGCTGTGGCCTTGGGGGTGGTGCTGGCCAACTTCGTCCGCTCGGACTCGGAATGGCGCGAGACATTGCGAGCGGCCTCCGTGGTGCTAAAAATAGGCCGCGGCACAGCCGCGACCAAAAATAACCGCCAGAAGGTTGGGGCGCCAAGTTCGCCCCATGGAAAAAGGCCACAAAAACGGGTGGGCTATAGCCTTGGGGGTGGGGCTGGCCAACTTCGCCGCTGGACTCGGAATGGCGCGAGACTTTGCGAGCGCCTCCATGTGCAAAAATAGGTCATGGACACAGCCGCGCCAAAATAACCGCCCGTAAGCCGGGCGCCAAGTTCGTCCAGCGGAAAAGGCCACAAAACGGGTGGGCTATAGCCTTGGGGGTGGGGCTAGCCAACTTCGTCCGCCGGACTCGGAATGGCGCGAGACTTTGCGAGTGGCCTCCGTGTGCCAAAATAACTGTGGCACAGCCGCCCCCAAAAATAACCGCCCGAAGGCCGGGGCGCAAAGTTCGTCCAGCGGAAAAAGGCCACAAAAACGGGTGGGCTATAGCCTTGGGGGTGGGGCTGGCCATCTTCGTCCGCCGGACTCGGAATGGCGCGAGACTTTGCGAGCGGCCTCCGTGGGCTGTAATAGGCTGCGGCACAGCCGTCCCCAAAATAACCGCCAAGGCCGGCCGCCAAGTTCGTCCCATGGAAAAAGGCCACAAAAACGTGTGGGCTATAGCCTTGGGGGGTGGGGCTGGCCCACTTCGTCCGCCGGACTCGTAATGTCGTGAGGCTTTGCGAGCGGCCTCCGTGTGCCAAAAATAGGTCGCGGGCACAGCCGCGCCCAAAAATAACCGCCCGAAGGCCGGGGCGCCAAGTTCGTCCAGCGGAAAAAGGCAACAAAAACGGGTGGGCTATAGCCTGGGGGGGTGGGGCTGCCCAACTTCGTCCGCCGGAGTCGGAATGGCGCGAGACTTTGCGAGCGGCCTCCGTGTGCAAAAAATACACCTCGGCCACAGCCGTACAAAAATAACAGCCCGAAGGCCAGGGCGCCAAGTTCGGCCCAGCGGAAAAAGGCCACAAAAACGGGTGGGCTATAGCCTTGGGAGTGGGCTGGCCAACTTCGCCTGCCGGACTCGAATTACGCGAGACTTTACGAGCGCCACCGTGTGCCAAAAATAGTCCGTGGACAAAGCCGCGCCCAAAAATAACCACCCAAAGGCCGGGGCGCCAAGTTCGTCCAGCGGAAAAAGGCCACAAAAACTGGTGGGCTGTATCCTTGGGGGGTGGGGCTGGCCAACTTCGTCCGCCGGACTCGGAATGGCGCGAGACTTTGCGAGCGGCCTCCGTGTGCAAAAAATAGGCCGCGGGCACAGCCGCGACCAAAAATAACCGCCAGAAGGCCGGGGCGCAAAGTTCGTCCAGCGGAAAAAGGCCACAAAAACGGGTGGGCTATAGCCTTGGGGGGTGGGGCTGGCCGACTTCGTCCGCCGGACTCGGAATTATGCGAGACTTTACGAGCGGCCACCGTGTGCCAAAAATAGTCCGTGGACAAAGCCGCGCCCAAAAATAACCACCCAAAGGCCGGGGCGCCAAGTTCATCCAGCGGAAAAAGGCCACAAAAACGGGTGGGCTGTATCCTTGGGGGGTGGGGCTGGCCAACTTCGTCCGCCGGACTCGGAATGGCGCGAGACTTTGCGAGCGGAGTCCGTGTGCCAAAAATAGGCCGTGGGCACAGCTGCGCCCAAAAATAACCGCCCGAAGGCTGGGGCGCCAAGTTCGTCCTGCGGAAAAAGGCCACAAAAACGGGTGGGCTATAGCCTTGGGGGTGGGGCTGGCTAACTTCGTCCGGACTCGAATGGCGCGAGACTTTGCGAGCGGCCTCCGTGTGGCAAAAATAATCCGCTGGGCATAGCCGCACTCCAAAAATAACCGCCCAAGGCCGGGCGCAAAGTTCGGCCCAGCGGAAAAAGGCCAAAAAACGGGTGGGCTATAGCCTTGGGGGTCGGGCTGGCCTATTTCGTCCGCCGGACTCGGAATGGCGCGAGACTTTGCGAGCGGCCTCCGTGTGCCAAAATAATCCGTGGCACAGCCGCACTCTAAAATAACCGCCCGAAGGCCGGGCGCAAAGTTCGGGTCCCAGCGGAAAAGGCCACAAAACGGGTGGGCTATAGCCTTGGGGGCGGGTTGGCCATCTTCGGTCCGCCGGACTCGGAATGGCGCGAGACTTTGCGAGCAGCCTGCGTGGGCTAAAATAGGCTGCGGGCACAGCCGCCCCAAAATAACCGTCCAAGGCCGGGCCGCCAAGTTCGTCCCCAAGGGAAAAAGGCCACAAAACGTGTGGGCTATAGCCTTGGGGGTGGGGCTGGCCCACTTCGTCCGCCGTTCTCGTAATGACGCTAGACTTTTGGAGCGGCCTCCGTGTGCTGCCAGGTCGCGGCACAGCCGCACCCAAAATAACCGCCCGAAGGCCGGGAGCAAAGTTCGTCCAGCGGAAAAAGGCCACAAAACGGGTGGGCTATAGCCTTGGGGGTGGGGCTGGCCAACTTCGTCCGCCGGACTCGGAATGGCGCGAGACTTTGCAAGCGCCTCCGTGTGCCAATAGGCCGCGGGCACAGTCGCGCCCAAAAATAACTGCTCGGCCGGGCGCCAAGTTCGGCCCAGCGGAAAAAGGCCAGAAAACGCTTGGGCTATAGCCTTGGCGGTGGGGCTGGCCCACTTCGCCGGACTCGTAATGGCGCGAGTCTTTGCGAGCGGCCTCCGTGTGCCAAAAATAGGTCGCGGGCACAGCCGCGCCAAAAATAACCGCCCAAGGCCGGGCGCCAAGTCTGGCCCAGCGGAAAAGGCAACAAAAACGGGTGGGCTATAGCCTTGGGGGTGGGGCTGCCCAACTTCGTCCGCCGGAGAGTCGGAATTGTGTGAGACTTTGCGAGCATCCTCCATATGCCAAAAATAGGCCTCGGCTCAGCCGCGTCAAAAAATAACCTCCCGACGGCCTGGGCGCCAAGTTCGTCCAGCGGAAAAAGGCAACAAAAACGGGTGGGCTATAGCCTTGGGGGGTGGGGCTTGCCAACTTCGTCCGCCGGACTCGGAATTACGCGAGACTTTACGAGCGGCCACCGTGTGCCAAAAATAGTCCGTGGACGAAGCCGCGCCCAAAAATTACCACCCAAAGGCCGGGGCGCCAAGTTCGTCCAGCGGAAAAGGCCACAAAACGGGTGGGCTGTAGCCTTGGGGGTGGGGCTGGCCAACTGTCCGCTCGGACTCGGAATGGCGCGAGACTTTGTGGGCGGCCTCCGTGTGCCAAAAATAGGCCATGGGCACAGCTGCGCCAAAAATAACCGCCAAGGCCGGGACGCCAAGTTCGTCCCTGCTGAAAAAGGCCACAAAAACGTGGTGGGCTATAGCCTTGGGGTGGGGCTGGCCAACTCGTCCGCCTCGGACTCGGAATGGCGCGAGACATTGCGAGCGGCCTCCGTGTGTTAAAAATAGGCCGGGCACAGCCGCGACTAAAAATAACCGCCCAAGGCCGGGCGCCAAGTTCGTCCAGCAGAAAAAGGCCACAAAAACGGGTGGGCCACAGCCTTGGGGGTGGGGCTGGCCCACTTCGCCGGACTCGGAATGGCGCGAGACATTGCGAGCGGCCTCCGTGGTGCCAAAAATTGGCCTTGACACAGCCGTCCAAAAATAACCGCCCGTAGGCCGGGGCGCCAAGTTCGTCCAGCGGAAAAAGGCCACAAAAACGGGTGGGCAATAGCCTTGGGGGGTGGGGCTGGCCAACTTCGTCCGCCGGACTCGGAATGGCGCGAGACATTGCGAGCGGCCTCCGTGTGCCAAAAATAGGCCGCGGGCACAGCCGCGCCTAAAAATAAGCCCACGAAGGTCCCATCCCCAAGTTCCTCCGCCGCAAAAATGCCCAAAAAACGGGTGGGCTATAGCCTTGGGGGGAGGGGCTGGCCAACTTCGTCCGCCGGACTCGGAATGGGGCGAGACTTTGCGAGCGCCCTCCGTGTGCCAAAAATAGGCCGCGGGCACAGCAGCGCCAAAAATAAGCCTGAAGGTCCTGCCCCTAAGTTCGTCCTGCAAAAATGCCCAAAAACGGGTGGGCTATAGCCTTGGGGGAGGGCTGGCCAACTTCGTCCGCCGGACTCGGAATGGGGCGAGACTTTGCGAGCCCACTCCGTGCGCCAAAAATAGGCCGCGGTCACAGCCACGCCAAAAAATAAGCCCCCGAAAGTCCCGTCCCCAAGTTCGTCCGCCGCAAAAATGCCCAAAAAACGGGTGGGCTATAGCCTTTGGGAGGGGCTGGCCAAGTTCGTCCGCCGGACTCGGAATGGGGCGAGAGTATGCGAGCGCCTCCGCTTGCAAAATAGGCCGCGGGCACAGCTGCGCCCAAAATAAGCCCCGAAGGTCCTGCCTCCAAGTTCGTCCGCTGCAAAATGCCCAAAAACGGTGGGCTATAGCCTTGGGGGAGGGGCTGGCCAACTTCCCCGCCGGACTCGGAATGGGGCGAGACTTTGCAGCACACTCCATGTGCCAAACATAGGCCGCGGGCACAGCCACGCCCAAAATAAGCCCCCGAAAGTCCCGCCCCAAGTTCGTCCATGCAAAAATGCCCAAAAACGGGTGGGCTATAGCCTTGGGGGAGGGGCTGGCCAACTTCGTCCGCCGGACTCGGAATGGGGCGAGATTTGCGAGCACACTCCGCGGTGTTAAAAATAGCCGCGGGCACAGCCACGCCCAAAATAAGCCCCGAAAGTCCTGGCCCCATGTTTGTCCGCCGCAAAATGCCCAAAAACGGTGGGCTATAGCCTTGGGGGCAGGGGCTGGCCCACTTCTGTCCGCCTGACTCGGAATGGGGTGAGACTTTACGAGCACCCTCCGTGTGCTGGCCAGGCCGCGGCAAAGCCGCGACCAAAAACAAGCGCCCAAAGGTCCTGGCCCCAAGTTCGCCTGCCGCAAAATGCCCCAAAAACGGGTGGGCTATAGCCTTGGGGCAGGGCTGGCCAACTTCGTCTGCCCGACTCGGAATGGCGCGAGACATTGCGAACGCCTCCGAGTGCCAAAATAGGCCGTGGGCATAGCCGCGCCAAAAATAAGCGCCCGAAGGTCCCGCCCCACTCTCGCCGCAAAAAATGCCCAAAACGGTGGGCTATAGCCTTGGGGGAGGGGCTGGCGAACTCGCCTGCCGGACTCGGAATGGGGCGAGATTTTGTGAGCTCCTCCGTGAGCGAAATAGGCCAGCGGGTACAGCCGCACTCCAAAAATAATTGCCCGAAGGTCCCGGCCCCAATGTTTGTCCGCCGCAAAATGCCCAAAAACGGGTGGGCTATAGCTTTGGGGGCAGGGGCTGGCCCACTTCTGTCCGCCGGAATCGGAATGGGGTGAGACTTTGTGAGCACCCTCCGTGTGCCAAAAATAGGCTGCGGGCAAAGCCGCGACCAAAAACAAGCACCCGAAGGTCCCGTCCCCAAGTTCGTCCGCCGCAAAAATGCTCAAAAAACGGGTGGGCTATAGCCTTGGGGGCAGGGGCTGGCCAACTTCGTCCGCCCGACTCGGAATGGGACGAGACACTGCGATCGCCATCCGAGAGCCATAACAGGCCAGGCAAGCTGCGCCCGAAGGTCCCGTCCCAAAATTCGTCCGCCGCAAAAATGCCCAAAAAACGGGTGGGCTATAGCCTTGGGGGGAGGGGCTGGCCAACTTCGTCCGCCCGACTCGGAATGGGACGAGACATTGCGAGCGCCCTCCGAGTGCCATAAATAGGCCGTGGGCACAGCCGCGCCCGAAGGTCCCGTCCCAAAATTCGTCCGCCGCAAAAATGCCCACAAAACGGGTGGGCTATAGCCTTGGGGGAGGGGCTGGCCCACTTCGGTCCACGCCGACTCGAATGGGGCGAGACTTTGCGAGCACCCTCCGTGGTGCCAAAATAGGCCGCAAGCACAGCCGCGCCCCAAAACAAGCGCCCGAAGGTCCTGGCCCCATGTTTGTCCGCCGCAAAATGCCCAAAACGGGTGGGTTATAGCCTTGGGGGAGAGGCTGGCCAACTTCGTCCGCCGGACTCGGAATGGGGCGAGACTTTTCGACTGCCCTCCGTTTGCAAAAAATAGGCCGCGGACACAGCCGCGCCCAAAATAAGCACCCGAAGGTCCCGTCCCCAAGTTCGTCCACAGCAAAAATTCCCAAAAAACGGGTGGGCTATAGCCTTGGGGGCAGGGGCTGGCCCACTTCGTCCGCCGGACTCGGAATGGGGGGAGACTTTGAGCGCACCCGCCGTGTGACAAAAATAGGACGCGGGCAAAGCCGCGACCAAAAACAAGCGCCCGAAGGTCCCGTCCCCAAGTTCGTCCGCCGCAAAAATTCCCCAAAAACGGGTGGGCTATAGCCTTGGGGGCAGGGGCTGGCCAACTTCGTCGGCCCGACTCGGAATGGCGCGAGACGCTATGCAGTGCCCTCCGAGTGCCAAAATAGGCATAGCAAAAAAATAAGCGCCCAAGGTCCCGCCCCACTCTCGTCCGCCGCAAAATGCCCAAAACGGGTGGGCTATAGCCTTGGGGGGAGGGGCTGGCAAACTTCATCCGCCGGACTCGGAATGGGGCGAGACCTTGTGAGCGCCCTCCGTCAGCGAAAAATAGGCCGTGGGTAAAGCCGCACCCAAAAATAATCTCCCGAAGGTCCCGGCCCCAATGTTTGTCCGCCGCAAAATGCCCAAACACCGGGTGGGCTATCGCTTGGGGGGAGGGGCTGGCACACTTCGTCCGCCGGACTCGGAATGGGGCGAGACCTTGTGAGCACCCTCCGTGAGCGAAAAATAGGCCGCGGGTACAGCCGCGCCCAAAAATAAGCACCCGAAGGTCCCGCCCCAAAGTTCGTCTCGCCGCAAAATGCCCAAAAAGGGTGGGCTATAGCCTTGGGTGGAGGGGCTGGCCAACTTCTTCCGCCGGACTCGGAATGGGGGAGACTTTGTGAGTGCCCTCCATGAGTGAAAAAATAGGCCGGGTAAAGCCGCGCCCAAAATAAGCGCCCAAGGTCCCGCCCCAAAGTTCGTCCGCCGCAAAATGCCGAAAACGGGAGGGCTATAGCCTTGGGGGAGGGGCTGGCCAACCTTCCGCCGGACTCGGAATGGAGGGAGACTTTGCGAGCGCCTCCGTGTGCTAAAATAGCTCATGGGACAACCGCGCCCAGAAATAATGGCCCAAGGTCCCGGCCCCAAGTTCGTCCGCCGCAAAATGCCCAAAAATGGGTGGGCCATATCCTTGGGGGAGGGGCTGGCCCACTGTCCGCCGGACTCGGAATGGGGCGAGAAGGTTCCCGGCGCCTCTGTGTGCGAAAATAGGCCGCGGGCACAGCCACGCACAAAACAAGTGCCCGAAGGTCCCGCCCCAAGTTCGTCCGCCGCAAAAATGCCTAAAAACGGTGGGCTATAGCCTTGGGGGGAGGGGCTGGCAAACTTAATCCGCCGGACTCGGAATGGGGCGAGAGTTTGTGAGCGCCCTCCGTGTGCCAAAAATAGGCCACGGGCACAGCCACGCCCAAAAATAAGCGCCCGAAGGTCCCGTACCCAAGTTCATCCGCCGCAAAAATGCCCAAAAAACGGGTGGGCTATATCCTTGGGGGGAGGGGCTGGCCCACTTCGTCCGCCGGACTCGGAATGGGGCGAGACTTTGCGAGCACCCTCCGTGTGCCAAAAATAGGCTGCGGGCACAGCCACGCCCAAAAACAAGACCCTGAAGGTCCCGTCCCCAAGTTCGTTCGCCGCAAAAATGCCCAAAAAACGGGTGGGCTATAGCCTTGGGGGGAGGGGCTGGCCAACTTCGTCCGCCGGACTCGGAATGGGGCGAGACGTTGCGAACGCGCACCGTGTGTGAAAAATAGGCCGCGGGCACAGCATCGCCCAACAATAACCGCCCGACGGTCCCGCCCCCACTTTCGTCCGCCGAAAAATTGCCCAAAAAAGGGTGGGCTATAGCCTTGCGGGCAGGGGCTGGCCAACTTCGTCCGCCCGACTGGGAATGGGACGAGACACTGCGAGCGCCCTCCGAGTGCCATAAATAGGCCGTGGGCACAGCCGCGCCCTAAAATAAGCGCCAAGGTCCCGGCCCCAAAATTTGTCCGCCGCAAAAATGCCTAAAAACGGGTGGGCTATAGCCTTGGGGGAGGGGTTGGCCAACTTCGTCCGCCGGACTCGGAATGGGGTGAGATTTTGTGAGCGCCTCCGTGAGCGATAAATAGGCAGCGGGTACAGCCGCGCCAAAAATAAGCACCCGAAGGTCCCGGCCCCAAAGTTCCTCCGCCGCAAAATGCCCAAAAAGGGTGGGCTATAGCCTTGGGTGGAGGGCCTGGCCAACTTCTTCCGCCGGACTCGGAATGGGGGAGACTTTGTGAGTGCCTCCGTGAGCGAAAAAATAGGCCGCGGGTAAAGCCGCGCCCAAAAATAAGTGCCCGAATATCCCGTCCCCAAAGTTCGTCCGCCGCAAAATGCCAAAAACGGGAGGGCTATAGACTTGGGTGGAGGGGCTGGCCAACTCTTCCGCCTCGGACGCGGAATGGGGGAGACTTTGCAGCACCCTACGTGTGCCAAAAATAGGCCGCGGGACAACCACGCCAGAAAGAAGGGCCCGAAGGTCCCGTCCCCAAGTTCGTCCGCCGCAAAAATGCCCAAAAAACGGGTGGGCTATATCCTTGGGGGGAGGGGCTTGCCCACTTCGTCCACCGGACTCGGAATGGGGCGAGAAGGTTCCGGGCGCCCTCCGTGTGCCAAAAATAGGCCGCGGGCACAGCCGCGCACAAAAACAAGTGCCCGAAGGTCCCGTCCCCAAGTTCGTCCGCCGCAAAAATGCCCAAAAAACGGGTGGGCTATAGCCTTGGGGGGAGGGGCTGGCAAACTTAGTCCGCCGGACTCGGAATGGGGCGAGACTTTGTGAGCGCCCTCCGTGAGCGAAAAATAGGCCGCGGGTACAGCCGCACCCAAAAATAATCGCCCGAAGGTCCTGTCCCAATGTTTGTCCGCCGCAAAAATGCCCAAAAAACGGGTGGGCTATAGCTTTGGGGGCAGGGGCTGGCCCACTTCGTCCGCCGGAATCGGAATGGGGTGAGACTTTGCGAACACCCTCCATGTGCCAAAAATAGGCTGCAGGTAAAGCCGCGACCAAAAACAAGCGCACGAAGGTCCCGTCCCAAAATTCGTCCGCCGCAAAAATGCCCAAAAAACGGGTGGGCTATAGCCTTGGGGGGAGGGGCTGGCCAACTTCGTCCGCCGGACTCGGAATGGGGTGAGACTTTTTGAGCGCCCTCCGTCAGCGATAAATAGGCAGCGGGTTCAGCCGCGCCCAAAAATAAGCACCCGAAGGTCCCGTCCCAAAGTTCGTCCGCCGCAAAAATGCCCAAAAAAAGGGTGGGCTATAGCCTTGGGTGGAGGGGCTGGCCAACTTCTTCCGCCGGACTCGGAATGGGGGGAGACTTTGTGAGTGCCCTCCGTGAGCGAAAAATAGGCCGCGGGCACAGCCGCGCACAAAAACAAGTGCCCGAAGGTCCCGTCCCCAAGTTCGTCCGCCGCAAAATGCCAAAAACGGGAGGGCTATAGCCTGGGGGAGGGGCTGGCAACTTCTTCCGCCTCGGACGCGGAATGGGGGAGACTTTGCGAGCGCCCTACGTGTGCAAAAATAGGCCGCTGGGACAACCACGCCCAGAAATAAGGGCCCGAAGGTCCTTCCCAAGTTCGTCCGCCGCAAAATGCCCAAAAACGGGTGGGCTATATCCTTGGTGGGAGGGGCTGGCCCACTCGTCCGCTCGGACTCCGAATGGGGCGAGAAGGTTCCGGGCGCCTCCGTGTGCCAGGCCGGGCACAGCCGCGCACAAAAACAAGTGCCCGAAGGTCCCGCCCCAAGTTCGTCCGCCGCAAAATGCCAAAAAACGGGTGGGCTATAGCCTTGGGGGGAGGGGCTGGCAAACTTAGTCCGCCGGACTCGGAATGGGGCGAGACTATGTGAGCGCCCTCCGTGAGCGAAAAATAGGCCGCGGTTACAGCCGTACCCAAAAATAATCGCCCGAAGGTCCCGTCCCAATGTTTGTCCGCCGCAAAAATGCCCAAAAAACGGGTGGGCTATAGCTTTGGGGGCAGGGGCTGGCCCACTTCGTCCGCCGGAATCGGGATGGGGTGAGACTTTGTGAGTGCCCTCCGTGAGCGAAAAATAGGACGCGGGTACAGCCGCGCCCAAAAATAAGCACCCGAAGGTCCCGTCCCAAAGTTCGTCCGCCGCAAAAATGACCAAAAAAAGGGTGGGCTATAGCCTTGGGTGGAGGGGCTGGCCCACTTCGTCCGCCGGACTCCGAATGGGGCGAGAAGGTTCCGGCGCCTCCGTGTGCTGGGCCAGGGCACAGCCGCACAAAAACAAGTGCCCGAAGGTCCTCCCAAGTTCGTCCGCCGCAAAATGCCCAAAACGGGTGGGCTATAGCCTTGGGGGAGGGGCTGGCCCACTCGTCCGCTCGGACTCGAATGGGGTGAGACTTTGCAGCGCCTCCGTGTGCCAAAATAGGCCACGGGCACAGCCACGCCCAAAAATAAGCACCCGAAGGTCCCACTCCAAGTTCATCCGCCGCAAAAATTCTAAAACGGGTGGGCTATAGCCTGGGGAGGGGCTGGCACGTCCGCCGACTCTGAATGGTGCGAGACTTTGCAAGCGCTCCGTGTGCCAAAATAGACACGGCACAGCCACGCCCAAAAATAAGCGCCCGAAGGTCCCGTCCCAAAGTTCGTACGCCGCAAAAATGCCCAAAAAATGGGTGGGCTATAGCCTTGGGGGGAGGGGCTGGCCCACTTCGTCCGCCGGACTCGGAATGGGGTGAGACTTTGCGAGCGCCCTCCGTGTGCCAAAACTAGGCCGAGGCACAACCACACCCAAAACAAGCGCCCAAGGTCCTGGCCCCCAAGTTCGTCCGCCGCAAAATGCCTAAAAACGGGTGGGCTATAGCCCCGGGGAGGGCTGGCCAACTCGTCCGCCGGACTCGGAATGGGGCGAGAAGGTTCCGGGCGCTCCGTGTGCTGGGCCAGCAGGCACAGCCGCGCACAAAAATAAGCACCCGAAGGTCCCGTCCCCAAGTTCGTCCGCCGCAAAAATGCCAAAAAAACGGGTGGGCTATAGCCTTGGGGGGAGGGGCTGGCCCACTTCGTCCGCCAGACTCGGAATGGGGCGAGACTTTGTAAGTGCCCTCCGTGTGCCAAAAATAGGCCGCGGGCACAGCCGCGCACAAAAACAAGTACCCGAAGGTCCCGTCCCCAAGTTCGTCTGCCGCAAAAATGCCCAAAAAACGGGTGGGCTATAGCCTTGGGGGGAGGGGTGCCCCACTTCGTCCGCCGGACTCGGAATGGGGCGAGACTTTGCGAGCGCCTGTGTGCCAAAATAGGCCACGGGCACAGCCACGCCCAACAATAAGCGCCAAAGGTCCTGCACTCCAAGTTCATCCGCCGCAAAAATTCCCAAAAAACGGGTGGGCTATAGCCTTGGGGGGAGGGGCTGGCAAAATTCGTCCGCCGGACTCTGAATGGTGCGAGACTTTGCAAGCGCCCTCCGTGTGCCAAAAATATGCCGCGGGCACAGCCGCACCCAAAAATAAGCGCCCGAAGGTCCCGTCCCCAAGTTCGTCCGCCGCAAAAATGCACAAAAAACGGGTGGGCTATAGCCTTGGGGGGAGGGGCTGGCCAACTTCGTCCGCCGGACTCGGAATGGGGCGAGACTTTGCGAGCACCCTCCGTGTGCCAAAGATAGGCCACGGGCACAGCCACGCACAAAAATAAGCCCCCGAAGGTCCCGTCCCAAAGTTCGTACGCCGCAAAAATGCCCAAAAAACGGGTGGGCTATAGCCTTGGGGGGAGGGGCTGGCCAAGTTTGTCCGCCGAACTCGGAATGGGACGAGACTATGCGAGCGCCCTCCGTGTGCAAAAAATAGGCCACGGGCACAGCCGCACCCAAAAATAAGCCCCCGAAGGTCCCGTCCCCAAGTTCGTCCGCCGCAAAAATGCCCAAAAAACGGGTGGGCTATAGCCTTGGGGGGTGGGGCTGGCCAACTTCGTCCGCCGGACTCGGAATGGGGCGAGACGTTGCGAACGCGCTCCGTGTGCGAAAAATAGGCCGCGGGCACAGCTTCGCCCAAAAATAAGCGCCCGAAGGTCCCGTCCCCAAGTTCATCCGCCGCAAATATGCCCAAAAAACGGGTGGGCTATAGCCTTCGGGAGGGCTGGCCAACTTCGTCCGCTGACTCAGAATGGGGCGAGACTTTGCGAGCGCCTCCGTGTACCAAAATAGGGCGCGGGCACAGCCGCTGCCAAAAATAAGCGCCCGAAGGTCCTGGCCCCAAGTTCGTCCGCCGCAAAATGCCCAAAAACGGGTGGGCTATAGCCTTGGGGAGGGGCTGGCCAAGCCGGACTCGGAATGGGGTGAGACTTTGCGAGCGCCTCCGTGTGCCAAAGATAGGCCGCGGGCACAGCCACGCACAAAACAAGCGCCAGAAGGTCCCGTCCCGTAAGTTCGTCCGCCGCAAAATGCCCAAAAACGGGTGGGCTATAGCCTTGGGGGGAGGGGCTGGCCAACTTAGTCCGCCCGACTCTGAATGGGCCGAGACATTGCGAGCACCCTCCGAGTGCCAAAAATAGGCCTTGGGCACAGCCGCGCCCAAAATAAGCGCCCGAAGTTCCCGTCCCCAAGTTCGTCCGCCGCAAAAATGCCAAAAAAACGGGTGGGCTATAGCCTTGGGGGGAGGGGGCTGGCCCACTACGTCCGCCGGACTCGGAATGGGGCGAGACTTTGCGAGCGCCTTCATGTGCCAAAATAGGCCGCGGGCACAGCCGCGTCCAAAAATAAGCATCCAAAGGTTCCGTCCCCAAGTTCGTCCGCCGCAAAAATGCCCAAAAAACGGGTGGGCTATAGCCTTCGGGGGAGGGGCTGGCCAACTTCGTCCGCCGGACTCAGAATGGGGCGAGACTTTGCGAGTGCCCTCCGTGTACCAAAAATAGGGCGCGGGCACAGCCGCGGCCAAAATAAGCGCCAAGGTCCCGTCCCCAAGTTCGTCCGCCGCAAAATGCCTAAAACGGGTGGGCTATAGCCTTGGGGGAGGGCTGGCCAACTTCGTCCGCCGGACTCGGAATGGGGTGAGACTTTGCAGCGCCTCCGTGTACTAAAAATAGGGCGCGGCACAGCCGCTGCCAAAATAAGCGCCCGAAGGTCCTGGCCCCAAGTTCGTCCGCCGCAAAATGCCTAAAAACGGGTGGGCTATAGCCTTGGGGGAGGGGCTGGCCAACTGTCCGCCGGACTCGGAATGGGGTGAGACTTTGCGAGCGCCCCGTGTGCCAAAGATAGGCCGCGGCACAGCCGCGCCAAAATAAGCGCCCGAAGTTCCCGCCCCAAGTTCGTCCGCCGCAAAATGCCAAAAACGGGTGGGCTATAGCCTTGGGGGAGGGGGCTGGCCCACTTCGTCCCGCTCGGACTCGGAATGGGGCGAGACTTTGCGAGCGCCCTTCATGTGCCAAAAATAGGCCGCGGGCACAGCCGCGTCCAAAAATAAGCATCCAAAGGTTCCGTCCCCAAGTTCGTCCGCCGCAAAAATGCCCAAAAAACGGGTGGGCTATAGCCTTCGGGGGAGGGGCTGGCCAACTTCGGGACTCGAATGGGGCGAGACTTTGCGAGTGCCCTCCGTGTACCAAAAATAGGGCGCGGCACAGCCGCCAAAAATAAGCGCCGAAGGTCCCGCCCCCAAGTTCGTCCGCCGCAAAATGCCCAAAAACGGGTGGGCTATAGCCTGGGGGAGGGGCTGGCCAACTCGTCCGCCGGACTCGGAATGGGGTGAGACTTTGCAGCGCTCCATGTACTAAAATAGGCGCGGCACAGCCGCGGCCAAAAATAAGCGCCCAAGGTCCCGCCCCAAGTTCGTCCCGCCGCAAAATGCCTAAAACGGTGGGCTATAGCCTTGGGGAGGGGCTGGCCAACTCCGTCCGCTGGACTCGGAATGGGGTGAGACTTTGCGAGCGCCTCCGTGTACTAAAAATAGGGCGCGGCACAGCCACGCACAAAACAAGCGCCAAGGTCCCGGCCCGTAAGTTCGTCCGCCGCAAAATGCCTAAAACGGGTGGGCTATAGCCTTGGGGGGAGGGGCTGGCCAACTTTGTCCGCCCGACTCGGAATGGGACGAGACATTGCGAGCACTCCGAGTGCCAAAAATAGGCCTTGGGCACAGCCGCGCCTAAAAATAATCGCCCGAAGTACCCGTCCCCAAGTTCGTCCGCCGCAAAATTGCCCAAAAAACGGGTGGGCTATAGCCTTGGGGGGAGGGGCTGGCCAACTTCGTCCGCCGGACTCGGAATGGGGCGAGACTTTGCGAGCGCCCTTCATGTGCCAAAAATAGGCCGCGGGCACAGCCGCGTACAAAAATAAGCATCCAAAGGTTCCGCCCCAAGTTCGTCCGCCGCAAAATGCCCAAAAACAGGTGGGCTATAGCCTTGGCTTAGCTTACAGCCCTCTTGAACAGTAAATGAAAAGTGGGCCCAAGTACGATTCACGATTATTTGGTCTATTTAATAATTTAAACCCCCCTTCTAGACTTATAAATTTTCCTTTCAAATATGTTATATATTTAGTCCATTTATTAGTTTGTTATATGTGTTATGGACTTGAAAGTGGTGCTCAAGTCATGACTTAATTGATTGACACAAAATGCCCAGCCCCTCCCCCCAAGGCTATAGCCCACCCGTTTTTTGGGAATTTTTGCGGCGGAAGAACTTGGGGACGTGACGTTCGGGGGCTTATTTTTGGTGCGTCTGTGCCCGCGGCCTATTGTTGGCACACGGAGGGCGCCGCATAGTCTCACCCCATTCCGAGTCCGGCGGACGAACTTGGCCAGCCCATCCCCAAGGCTATAGCCCACCCGCTGGGCATTTTTGCGGCGGATGAACTTGGGGAGGGGACCTTCGGGGCTTATTTGGGTGCGGCTGTGCCCGCCTATTTTTGGCACACGGAGGGCGCCGCATAGTCTCGTCCCATTCCGAGTCCGGCGGACGAACTTGGCCAGCCGCTCCCCAAAGGCTATAGCCCACCCGCTTTTGGGCATTTTGCGACGAACTTGGGGACAGGACTTTCGTGGGCTTATTTTTGGGCGTGGCTGTGCCCGCTGCCTATTTTTGGCACACGGAGTGTGCTCGCAAAGTCTCGCCCATTCCGAGTCCGGCGGATTTGGCCAGCCCTCCCCCAAGGCTATAGCCCACCCGCTTGGGCATTTTGCGCGGACGCACTTGGGGACGGGACCTTCGGGGCTTATTTTTGGGCGCGGCTGTTCCCGCGGCCTATTTTTGGCACATGGAGGGCGCTCGTCTCGCCCCATTCCGAGTCCGGCGGACGAAGTTGGCCAGCCCCTCAACCCAAGGCTATAGCCCACCCGTTTTTTGTGCATTTTGCGGCGGATGAACTTGGGGACGGACCTTCGGGGGCTTATTTTTGGGTGCGGCTGTGCCCGCGGCCTATTTTTCGCACTCGGAGGGCGCTCTCATAGTCTCGCCCCATTCCGAGTCCGGCGGACGAACTTGGCCAGCCCCTCCTCCAAAGGCTATAGCCCACCCGTTTTTTGTGCATTTTTGCGGCGGATGAACTTGGGGACGGGACCTTCGGGGGCTTATTTTTGGGTGCGGCTGTGCCCGCAGCCTATTTTTGGCACACGGAGGGCGCGCATAGTCTCGCCCATTCCGAGTCCGCGGACAATGTGGCCAGCCCTCCCCAAGGCTATAGCCCACCCGCTTTTTGGGCATTTTTGCGGCGAACTTGGGGACGGGACCTTCGGGGCTTATTTTTGGGCGTTGCTGTGCCAGCACTATTTTTGGCACACGGAGTGCGCTGCAGTCTCGCCCATTCCGAGTCCAGCGGACGAAGTGGGCCAGCCCTCCCCCAAGGCTATAGCCCACCCGCTTTTACGGGCATTTTTGCGGAGGACGAACTTGGGGACGTGACCTTCGGGGCTTATTTTTGTGCGTGGCTGTGCCTGAGGCCTCATTTTTGGCACACGGAGTGCGCTCGCAAAGTCTCGCCCCATACCGAGTCCGGGACGGTTGGCCAGCCCTCCCACCAAGGCTATAGCCCACCCGCTTTCGGGCATTTCAAGCGGACGAATTTCGGGACGGGACCTTCGGGGCTTATTTTTGGGCGCGGCTGTTCCCGCGTCTATTTTTGGCTCACGGAGGGCGCCACAAAGTCTCGCCCCATTCCGATTCCGGCGGACGAAGTTGGCCAGCCCCTCCCCAAGGCTATAGCCCACCCGCTTTTGGGCATTTTGCGGCGGACGAACTTGGGGACGGACCTTCGGGGCGTATTTTTGGGTCCGGCAGTGCCCGCGGGCGATTTTTGGCACAAGGAGGGTGCTCGCAAAGTCTCGCTGCATTCCGAGTCCGGCGGACGAAGTTGGCCAGCCCTCCCCGAGGCTATAGCCCACCCGCTTTTGGGCATTTTTGCGGACGAACTTGGGGATGGGACATTCGGGGCTTATTTTTGGGCGTGGCTGTGCCCGAGGCCTATTTTTGGCACACGGAGTGCGCTCTCAAAGTATCGCCCATTCCGAGTCCGCGGACGAAGTGGGCCAGCCCCGCCCCAAGGCTATAGCCCACCCGCTGGGCATTTTTGGCGGACGACTGGGACGGGACCTTCGGGGGCTTATTTTTGGGCGTGGCTGTTCCCACGGCCTATTTTTGGCACACGGAGGGCGCTCGCAAAGTCTCGCCCCATTCCGATTCCGGCGGACGAAGTTGGCCAGCCCCTCCCCCCAAGGCTATAGCCCACCCGTTTTTTGGGCATTTTTGCGGCGGAGGAACTTGGGGACGGGACCTTCGGGGGCTGATTTTTGGGTGCGGCTGAGCCCGCGGCCTAATTTTGGCACACGGAGGGCGCTCGCATAGTCTCGTCCCATTCCGAGTTCGGCGGACAAACTTGGCCAGCCCCTCCCCCCAAGGCTATAGCCCACCCGTTTTTTGGGAATTTTTGCGGCGGACGAACTTGGGGACGGGACCTTCGGGGGCTAATTTTTGGGTGCGGCTGTGCCCGTGGCCTATTTTTGGCACATGGAGGGTGCTCACAAAGTCTCGCCCCATTCCGAGTCCGGCGGACGAAGTTGGCCAGCCCATCCCCCCAAGGCTATAGCCCACCCGTTTTTTGGGCATATTTGCGGCGGAAGAACTTGGGGACGGGAAATTCGGGGGCTTATTATTGGACGCGGCTGTGCCCGCGGCCTATTTTTGGCACACGGAGGGCGTTCGCAAAGTCTCACCCCATTCCGAGTCCGGCAGACGAAGTTGGCCCGCCCCCCCCAAGGCTATAGCCCACCCGTTTTTTGGACATTTTTGCGGCTGACGAACTTGGGGACGGGACCTTCGGGGCTTATTTTTGGGCGCGGTTGTGCCCGCCGCCATTTTTGGCACACGGAGGGTTCTCGCAAAGTCTCGCCCCATTCCGAGTCCGGCAGAAGAAGGACATCCCCTCACACCAAGGCTATAGCCCACCCGATATTTTTGAAATTTTGCGGCGGATGAACTTGGGGACGGGACCGTCGGGGGGTTATTGTTGGGGGCGGCTGTGCCCGCAGCCTATTTTTGGCACACGGAGGGCGCCGCAGTCTCGCCCCATTCCGAGTCCGGGCGGATGTGGCCAGCCCTCCCCAAGGCTATAGCCCACCCGTTTTCTGGGCATTTTTGCGGCGGACGCACTTGGGGACGGGACCTTCGATGGCTTATTTTTGGGCGCGGCTGTTCCCGCAGCCTATTTTTGGCACACGGAGGGCGCTCGCAAAGTCTCGCCCCATTCCGAGTCCGGCGGACGAAGTTGGCCAGCCCCTCTCCCCAAGGCTACAGCCCACCCGTTTTTTGTGCATTTTTGCGGCGGATGAACTTGGGGACGGGACCTTCGGGGGCTTATTTTTGGGTACGGCTGTGCCCGTGGCCTATTTTTGGCACACGGAGGGCACTCGCATAGTCTCGCCCCATTCCGAGTCCGGCGGACGAACTTGGCCAGCCCCTCCCCCCAAGGCTACAGCCCACCCGTTTTTTGTGCATTTTTGCGGCGGATGAACTTGGGGACGGGACCTTCGGGGGCTTATTTTTGGCTGCGGCTGTGCCTGCAGCCTATTTTTGGTACACGGAGGGCGCTCGCATAGTCTCACCCCATTCCGAGTCCGGCGGACGAACTTGGCCAGCCCATCCCCCCAAGGCTATAGCCCACCCGTTTTTTGTGCATTTTTGCGGCGGACGAACTTGGGGACGGGACCTTCGGGGGCTTATTTTTGGGCGTTGCTGTGCCAGCACTATTTTTGGCACACGGAGTGCGCTCGCAAAGTCTCGCCCCATTCCGAGTCCAGCGGACGAAGTGGGCCAGCCCCTCCCCCCAAGGCTATAGCCCACCCGTTTTCTGGGCATTTTTGCGGAGGACGAACTTGGGGACGTGACCTTCGGGGGCTTATTTTTGTGCGTGGCTGTGCCTGAGGCCTATTTTTGGCACACGGAGTGGGCTCGCAAAGTCTCGCCCCATACCGAGTCCGGCGGACGAAGTTGGCCAGCCCCTCCCACCAAGGCTATAGCCCACCCGTTTTCTGGGCATTTTTGCGGCGGACGAATTTCGGGACGGGACCTTCGGGGGCTTATTTTTGGGCGCGGCTGTTCCCGCGGCCTATTTTTGGCTCACGGAGGGCGCTCACAAAGTCTCGCCCCATTCCGATTCCGCGGACGAGTTGGCCAGCCCCTCCCCCAAGGCTATAGCCCACCCGCTTTTGGGCATTTTGCGGCGGACGAACTTGGGGACGGGACCTTCGGGGCATATTTTTGGGTACGGCAGTGCCCGCGCCTATTTTTGGCACACGGAGGGTGCTCGCAAAGTCTCGCCGCATTCCGAGTCCGCGGACGGTTGGCCAGCCCCTCCCCGAGGCTATAGCCCACCCGCTTTTGGGCATTTTACGAACTTGGGGACGGGACATTCGGGGCTTATTTTTGGGCGTGGCTGTGCCCGAGGCCTATTTTTGGCACACGGAGTGCGCCGCAAAGTCTAGCCCCATTCCGAGTCCGCGGACGAGCCAGCCCGCCCCAAGGCTATAGCCCACCCGCTCGGGCATTTTTGCGGCGGACGAATTCGGGACGGGACCTTCGGGGGATTATTTTTGGGCGTGGCTGTTCCCACGGCCTATTTTTGGCACACGGAGGGCGCTCGCAAAGTCTCGCCCCATTCCGATTCCGGCGGACGAAGTTGGCCAGCCCCTCCCCCCAAGGCTATAGCCCACCCGTTTTTTGGGCATTTTTGCGGCGGAGGAACTTGGGGACGGGACCTTCGGGGGCTGATTTTTGGGTGCGGCTGAGCCCGCGGCCTAATTTTGGCACACGGAGGGCGCTCGCATAGTCTCGTCCCATTCCGAGTTCGGCGGACAAACTTGGCCAGCCCCTCCCCCCAAGGCTATAGCCCACCCGCTTGGGAATTTTGCGCGGACGAACTTGGGGACGGGACCTTCGGGGCTAATTTTTGGGTGCGGCTGTGCCCGTGGCCTATTTTTGGCACATGGAGGGTGCTCACAAAGTCTCGCCTATTCCGAGTCCGGCGGATTTGTTCGCCAGCCCATCCCCCAAGGCTATAGCCCACCCGCTGGGCATATTTGCGGCGGGACGAACTTGGGGACGGGAAATTCGGGGGCTTATTATTGGACGCGGCTGTGCCCGCGGCCTATTTTTGGCACACGGAGGGCGTTCGCAAAGTCTCACCCCATTCCGAGTCCGGCGGACGAAGTTGGCCAGCCCCTCCCCCCAAGGCTATAGCCCACCCATTTTCTGGGCATTTTTGCGGAGGACGAACTTGGGGACGTGACCTTCGGGGGCTTATTTTTGTGCGTGGCTGTGCCCGAGGCCTATTTTTGGCACACGGAGTGCGCTCGCACAGTCTCGCCCATACCGAGTCCGGGACGGTTGGCCAGCCCTCCCCAAGGCTATAGCCCACCCGCTCGGGCATTTTGCGGACGAATTTCGGGACGGGACCTTCGGGGGCTTATTTTTGGGCGCGGCTGTTCCCGCGGCCTATTTTTGGCTCACGGAGGGCGCTCACAAAGTCTCGCCCCATTCCGATTCCGGCGGACGAAGTTGGCCAGCCCCTCCCCCCAAGGCTATAGCCCACCCGTTTTTTGGGCATTTTTGCGGCGGACGAACTTGGGGACGGGACGTCCGGGCGCTTGTTTTGGGGTGCGGCTCTGCCCGCGGCTGATTTTTAGCACATGGAGGGCGCTCGTAAAGTCTCGCCCCTTTCCGAGTCGGGCGGACGAAGTTGGCCAGCCCCTCCCTCCAAGGCTATAGCCCACCCATTTTTTGGGCATTTTTGCGGCGGACGATCTTGGGGACGGGACCTTCGGGCACTTATTTTTGGACGCGGCTGTGCCCGCAGACTATTTTTGGCACACGGAGGGCGCGCGCAAAGTCTCGCCCCATTCCGACTCCGGCGGACGAAGTTGGCCAGCCCCTCCCCCCAAGGTTATAGCCCACCCGTTTTTTGGGCATTTTTGAGGCGGACGAACTTGGGAACGGGACCTTCGGGAGCTTATTTTTGTGCGCGGCTGTGCCCGTGGCCTATTTTTGGCACACGGAGGGCGCTCGCAAAGTCTCGCCCCATTCCGAGTCTGGCGGACGAAGTTGGCCAGCCCCTCCCCCCAAGGCTATAGCCCACCCGTTTTTTGGGCATTTTTGCGGCGGACGAACTTTGGGACGGGATCTTCGGGCGCTTGTTTTGGGGTGTGGCTGTGCCCGCAGCCTATTTTTGGCACACGGAGGGCGCTCACAAAGTCTCGCCCATTCCGAGTCCGGCGGACGGTTGGCCAGCCCCTCCCCCAAGGCTATAGCCCACCCGTTTTTTGGGCATTTTTGCGGCGGACGAACTTTGGGACGGGATCTTCGGGCGCTTATTTTTGGACGCGGCTGTGCCCGCGGACTATTTTTGGCTCACGGAGGGCGCTCGCAAAGTCTCGCCCATTTCGAGTCCGGCGGACGAAGTTGGCCAGCCCCTCCCCCCAAGGCTATAGCCCACCCGTTTTTTGGGCATTTTTGCGGCGGACGAACTTGGGGACGGGACGTTCGGTGCTTATTTTTGGGCGCGGCTGTACCACGGCCTATTTTTGGCACACGGATGGGGGTCGCAAACTCTCGCCCCATTCCGAGTCCGGCGGACAAACTTGGCCAGCCCCTCCCCCCAATGCTATAGCCCACCCGTTTTTTGGGCATTTTTGCGGCGGACGAACTTGGGGACGGGACCTTCGGGCGCTTGTTTTGTGGTGCGGCTGTGCCCGCCTATTTTTGGCACACGGAGGGCGCTCGCAATGTCTCACCCCATTACGAGTCCGGCGGACGAAGTGGGCCGGCCCCTCCCCCCAAGGCTATAGCCCACCCGTTTTGTGGGCATTTTTGCGGCGGACGAACTCGGGGGCGGGACCTTCGGGGGCTCATCTTAGGGCGCGCTGTGCCTATTTTTGGCACACGGAGGGCGATCTCAAAGTCTCACCCATTCCGAGTCCGGCGGACGAAGTTGGCCAGCCCCTCCCCCCAAGGCTATAGCCCACCCGTTTTGTGGGCATTTTTGCGGCGGACGAACTCGGGGACGGGACCTTCGGGGGCTCATCTTTGGGCGCGGCTGTGCCGCGGCCTATTTTTGGCACACGGAGGGCGATCTCAAAGTCTCACCCATTCCGAGTCCGGGCGGATTGGCCAGCCCCTCCCCCAAGGCTATAGCCCACCCGTCTTTTGGGTATTTTTACGGACGAACCTTGGGACGGGACCTTCGGGACTTATTTTTGGGTGCGGTGTGGCCGCCCTATTTTTGGCACACGGAGGGCGCCGCAAAGTCTCGCCCCATTCCGAGTCCGGCGGACGAAGTGGGCCAGCCCTCCCCGAAGGCTATAGCCCACCCGCTTTTGGGCATTTTTGCGGCGGACGAACTTGGGACGGGACCTTCGGGGGCTTATTTTTGGGTGCGGCTTTGCCCGAGGCCTATTTTTGGCACACGGAGGGCGCCGCAAAGTCTCGCCCATTCCGAGTCCGACGGACGGTTGGCCAGCTCCTCCCCAAGGCTATAGGCCACCCGATTTTGGGCATTTTTGCGGTGGATGAACTCGGGACGGGACCTTCGGGCGCTTGTTTTGTGGTGCGGCTGTGCCCGCGGCCTATTTTTGGCACACGGAGGGCGATCGCAATGTCTCGCCCCATTCCGAGTCCGGCGGACGGCGGGCCAGCCCTCCCCCAAGGCTATAGCCCACCCGCTTTTGGGTATTTTTGCGGACGAACCTTGGGACGGGACCTTCGGGGTCATATTTTTGGGTGCGGGTGTGCCCGCGTCCTATTTTTGGCACACGGAGGGCGCTGCAAAGTCTCGCCCCATTCCGAGTCCGGCGGACGAGTGGGCCAGCCCTCCCCCAAGGCTATAGCCCACCAGTTTGTGGGGCTTTTTTGCTGCGGTCGTACTTGGGGATGGGACTTTCGGGTGCTTTTTTTTGGGCGCGGCTGTCCCCTCTGCCTATTTTTGGCACACGAAGGGCGCTCGCAAAGTCTCGCCCCATTCCGAGTCCGGCGGACAAACTTGGCCAGCCCCTCCCCCCAATGCAATAGCCCACCCGTTTTTTGGGCATTTTTGCGGCCGACGAACATGGGGACGGGACCTTCGGGTGCTTGTTTTGTGGTGCGGCTGTGCCCGCGGCCTATTTTTGGCACACGGAGGGCGCTCGCAATGTCTCGCCCCATTACGAGTCCGGCGGACGAAGTGGGCCGGCCCCTCCCCCCAAGGCTATAGCCCACCCGTTTTGTGGGCATTTTTGCGGCGGACGAACTTGGGGACGGGACCTTCGGGGGCTCATCTTTGGGCGCGGCTGTGCCCGCGGCCTATTTTTGGCACACGGAGGGCGATCTCAAAGTCTCACCCATTCCGAGTCCGGCGGACGAAGTTGGCCAGCCCCTCCCCCCAAGGCTATAGCCCACCCGTCTTTTGGGTATTTTTGCGGCGGACGAACCTTGGGACGGGACCTTCGGGGACTTATTTTTGGGTGCGGGTGTGCCCGCGTCCTATTTTTGGCACACGGAGGGCGCTCGCAAAGTCTCACCCCATTCCGAGTCCGGCGGATGGGCCAGCCCTCCCCAAGGCTATAGCCCACCCGCTTTTGGGCATTTTTGCGGGACGAACTTGGGACGGACCTTCGGGGCTTATTTTTGCGCGTTGTGGCCTATTTTTGGCACACGGAGGGCGATCTCAAAGTCTCACCCATTCCGAGTCCGGCGGATTTGGCCAGCCCTCCCCCAAGGCTATAGCCCACCCGTCTTTTGGGAATTTTTGCGGACGAACCTTGGGACGGGACCTTCGGGGACTTATTTTTGGGTGCGGGTGTGCCCGCGTCCTATTTTTGGCACACGGAGGGCGCTCGCAAAGTCTCGCCCCATTCCGAGTCCGGCGGACGAAGTGGGCCAGCCCCTCCCCCCAAGGCTATAGCCCACCCGTTTTTTGGGCATTTTTACGGACGAACTTGGGGACGGGACTTTCGGGTGCTTATTTTTGGGCGCGGCTGTACCCACGGCCTATTTTTGGCACACGGAGGGCGCTCGCAAAGTCTCGCCCCATTCCGAGTCGGGCGGACGAAGTTGGCCAGCCCCTCCCCCCAAGGCTATAGCCCACCCGTTTTTTGGCCATTTTTACGGCGGACGAACTTGGGGACGGGACATTCGGGGGCTTATTTTTGGGCGCGGCTGTGCCCGCGGCCTATTTTTGGCACACGGAGGGCGATCTCAAAGTCTCACCCATTCCGAGTCCGGCGGACGAAGTTGGCCAGCCCCTCCCCCCAAGGCTATAGCCCACCCGTCTTTTGGGTATTTTTGCGGCTGACGAACCTTGGGACGGGACCTTCGGGGACTTATTTTTGAGTGCGGGTGTGCCCGCGTCCTATTTTTGGCACACGGAGGGCGCTCGCAAAGTCTCGCCCCATTCCGAGTCCGGCGGACGAAGTTGGCCAGCCCCTCCCCCCAAGGCTATAGCCCACCCGTTTTGTGGGCATTTTTGCGGCGGACGAACTTGGGGACGGGACCTTCGGGGGCTCATCTTTGGGCGCGGCTGTGCCCGCGGCCTATTTTTGGTACACGGAGGGTGCTCGCAAAGTCTCGCCCCATTCCGAGTCCGGCGGGCGAAGTGGGCCAGCCCCTCCCCCGAAGGCTATACCCCACCCGTTTTTTGGGCATTTTTGCGGCGGACGAACTTGGGGACGGGACCTTCGGGGGCTTATTTTTGGGCACGGCTGTACCCGCGGCCTATTTTTGGTACGCGGAGGGCGCTCGCAAAGTCTCGCCCCATTCCAATTCCAGCGGACGAAGTTGGCCAGCCCCACCCCCCAAGGCTATAGCCCACCCGTTTTTTGGGCATTTTTGCGGCGGACGAACTTGGGGACGGGACCTTCGGGCGCTTATTTTTGGGCGCGGCTGTGCCCGTGGCCTATGTTTGGCACACGGAGGGTGCTCGCAAAGTCTCACCCATTCCGAGTCCGGCGGACGAAGTTGGCCAGCCCCTCCCCCCAAGGCTATAGCCCACCCGATTTTTGGGCATTTTTGCGGCGGACGAACTTGGGGACGGGACCTTCGGGGGCTTATTTTTGGGCGCGGCTGTGCCTGCGGCCTATTTTTGGCGCACGGAGGCGCTCGTAAAGTCTCGTCCTATTCCGAGTCCGGCGGACGAAGTTGGCCAGCCCCTCCCCCCAAGGCTATAGCCCACCCGTTTTTTGGGCATTTTTGCGGCGGACGAACTTGGGGACGGGACCTTCGGGGGCTTATTTTTGGGCGCGGCTGGGCCCACGGCCTATTTTTTCCACACGGAGGGTGCTCGGAAAGTCTCGCCGCATTCCGAGTCCGGCGGACGAAGTTGGCCAGCCCCTCCCTCCAAGGCTATAGCCCACCCCTTTTTTGGGCATTTTTGCGGCGGACGAACTTGGGGACGGGACCTTCGGGGGCTTATTTTTGGGTGCGGCTGTGCCCGCGGCCTTTTTTTGGTACACGGAGGGCGCTCGCAAAGTCTCGCCCCATTCCGAGTCCGGCAGACGAAGTGGGCCAGCCCCTCCCCCCAACGCTATAGCCCACCCGTTTTTTGGGCATTTTTGCGGCGGACGAACTTGGGGATGGGACCTTCGGGGGCTTATTTTTGGACGTGGCTGTGCCCGAGGCCTATTTTTGGCACACGGAGGGCGCTCGCAAGTTCGCCCCATTCCGATACCGGCGGACGAAGTTGGCCAGCCCCTCCCCCCGAGTCTATAGCCCACCCGTTTTGTGGGCATTTTTGCGGCGGACGAACTTGGGGACGGGACCTTCGGGGGCTTATTTTAGGCCGCGGCTGTGCCCGCGTCTATTTTTTGCACACGGAGGGCGCCGCAAAGTCTCGCCCCATTCCAATTCCAGCGGACGAAGTTGGGCAGCCCCTCGCCCCAAGGCGATAGCACACCCGTTTTTTGGGCATTTTTGCGGGGGACGAACATGTGGACTGGACCTTCGGGGGCTTATTTTTGGCCACGGCGTTGTCCGTGGCCTATGTTTGGCACACGGAGGGTGCTCGCAAAGTCTCGCCCCATTCCGAGTCCGGACGAAGTTGGCCAGCCCCACCCCCAAGGCTATAGACCACCCGCTTTTGGGCATTTTTGCGGCGGACGAACTTGGGGACGGGACCTTCGGGGGCTTATTTTTGGGCGCGGCTGTGCCTGCGGCCTATTTTTGGCGCACGGAGGCGCTCGTAAAGTCTCGTCCTATTCCGAGTCCGGCGGACGAAGTTGGCCAGCCCCTCCCCCCAAGGCTATAGCCCACCCGTCTTTTGGGTATTTTTGCGGCGGACGAACCTTGGGACGGGACCTTCGGGGACTTATTTTTGGGTGCGGGTGTGCCCGCGTCCTATTTTTGGCACACGGAGGGCGCTCGCAAAGTCACGCCCCATTCCGAATCCGGTGGACGAAGTTGGCCAGCTCCCCCCCCCAAGGCTATAGCCCACCCGTTTTTTGGGCATTTTTACGGCGGACGAACTTGGGGACGGGACCTTCGGGGGCTTATTTTTGGGCGCGGCTGTGCCCGCGGCCTATTTTTGGCTCACGGAGGGCGCTCGCAAAGTCTCGCCCCATTCCGAGTCCGGCGGACGGTTGGCCAACCCTCCCCCCGAAGGCTATAGCCCACCCGCTGGGCATTTTTGCGGGCGAACTTGGGGACGGGACCTTCGGGGCTAATTTTTGGGCGCTTGTGCCAAGGCCAATTTTTCGTACACGGGGGCGCCGCAAAGTCACGCCCATTCCGAGTCCGCGGACAAAGTTGGCCAGCTCCTCCCCCAAGGCTATAGCCCACCCGCTTTTGGGCATTTTGTGGCGGACGAACTTGGGGACGGGACCTTCGGGAGCTTATTTTGCTACGCGCTGTGTCCGCGCCTATTTTTGGCTCACGGAGGGCGTTCGCAAAGTCTCGGCTCATTCCGAGTCCGCGGACGAAATTGGCCAGCCCTCCCCCAAGGATATAGCCCACCCGATTTTTGGGCATTTTTGGACGAACTTGGGGACGGGACCTGGGCTAATTTTTGACGCGGCTGTGCCCACGGCCTATTTTTGGTACTCGGAGGGCGCTCGCAAAGTCTCGCCCCATTCCTAGTCCGCGGACGAGTTGGCCAGCCCCTTCCCCAAGGCTATAGCCCACCCGCTGGGCATTTTGCGGACGAACATGGGGACGGGACCTTCGGGGCTTATTTTTGGGCGCGGCTGTGCCCGTGGCCTATTTTTGGCACACGGAAGGTGGTCGCAAAGTCTCGCCCCATTCCGAGTCCGGCGGACGAAGTTGGCCAGCCCCTCCCCCCAAGGCTATAGCCCACCCGTTTTTTGGGCATTTTGCGGACGAACTTGGGGACGGACCTTCGGGGCCTTATTTTTGGGCGCGGCTGTGCCCGTATCCTATTTTTCACACACGGAGGGCGCTGGAAAGTCTCGCCCTATTCCAAGTCCGCGGACGAGTTGGCCAGCCCTCCCCCAAGGCTATAGCCCACCCGTTTTTTGGGCATTTTTGCGGCGGACGAACATAGGGACGGGACATTCGGGGGCTTATTTTTGAGCGCGGCTGTGCTCCCGGCATATTTTTGGTACACGGAGGGCGCTCGCAAAGTCTCGCCCCATTCCGAATCCGGCGGACGAAGTTGGCCAGCCCCTCCCCCCAAGGCTATAGCCCACCCGTTTTTTGGGCATTTTTGTGGCGGACGGACTTAGGGACGGGACCTTCGGGGGCTTATTTTTGGGCGCGGCTGTGCCCGCAGCCTATTTTTCGCACACGGCGGGCGCTCGCAAAGTCACGCCCCATTCCGAATCCTGTGGACGAAGTTGGCCAGCTCCTCCCCCCAAGGCTATAGCCCACCCGTTTTTTGGGCATTTTTGCGGCGGACGAACTTGGGGACGGGACCTTCGGTGGCTTATTTTTGGGCGCGGCTGTGTCCGCGGCCTATGTTTGGCACACGGAGGGCGCTCGCAAAGTGTCGCCCCAATCCGAGTCCGGCGGACGAAGTTGGCCAGCCCCTCCCCCCAAGGCTATAGCCCACCCGTTTTTTGGGCACTTTTGCGGCGGACGAACTTGGGGACGGGACCTTCGGGGGCTTATTTTATGGGCGCGGCTGTGCCCGCGGCCTATTTTGGCACACGGAGGGCGCTCGCAAAGTCTCACCCCATTTCGAGTCCGGCGGACGAAGTTGGCCATCCCCTCCCCCCAAGGCTACAGCCCACCCATTTTTTGGGCATTTTTGCGGCGGACGAACTTGGGGACGGGACCTACGAGGGCTTATTTTTTGGCGAGGTTGTGCCGCGGCCTAGTTTTGGCACACGGAAGGCGCTCGCAAGGTCTCGCCCCATTCCAAGTCCGGCGGACGAAGTTGGCCTGCCCCTCCCCTCAATGCTATAGCCCACCAATTTTTTGGGCATTTTTGCGGCGGACGAACTTGGGGACGGGACCTTCGGGGGCTTATTTTCGGGCGCGACTGTGCCCGTGGCCTATTTTTGGCACACGGAGGGCGCTCGCAAAGTCTCGCCCCATTCCGAGTCCGGCAGACGAAGTTGGCCAGCCCCTCCCCCCAAGGTTATAGCCCACCCGTTTTTTGGGCATTTTTGCGGCGGACGAACTTGGGGAAGGGACCTTCGGGGGCTTATTTTTGGGCACGGCTGTGCCTGCGGCCTATTTTTGGCATACGGAGACCGCTCGCAAAGTCTCGCCCCCTTCCGAGTCCGGCGGACGGTTGGCCAGCCCTCCCCAAGTCTATAGCCCACCTGTTTTTTGGGCATTTTTGCGGCGGACGAACTTGGAGACGGGACCTTCGGGGGTTATTTTTGTTCACGGCTGTGCCTGCGGCCTAGTTTTGGCACACGGAGGCCGCTCGCAAAGGCTCGACCCATTCCGAGTCCGGCGGACGAAGTGGGCCAGCCCCTCCCCCCAAGATTATAGCCCACCCGTTTTTTGGGCATTTTTGCGGCGGATGAACTTGGGGACGGGACCTTCGGGGGCTTATTTTTGAGCGCGGCTGTGCCCGCGGCCTATTTTTGGCACACGGAGGGCGCTCGCAAAGTCTCGCCCCATTCCGAGTCCGGCGGACGAAGTTGGCCAGCCCCTCCCCCCAAGGCTATAGCCCACCCGTTTTTTGGGCACTTTTGCGGCGGACGAACTTGGGGACGGGACCTTCGGGGGCTTATTTTATGGGCGCGGCTGTGCCCGCGGCCTATTTTGGTACATGGAGGGCGCTCGCAAAGTCTCACCCCATTTCGAGTCCGGCGGACGAAGTTGGCCATCCCCTCCCCCCAAGGCTATAGCCCACCCGTTTTTTGGGCATTTTTGCGGCGGACGAACTTGGGGACGGGACCTTCGGGGGCTTATTTTTGGGCGCGACTGTGCCCGTGGCCTATTTTTGGCACACGGAGGGCGCTCGCAAAGTCTCACCCCATTCCGAGTCCGGCGGATGAAGTTGGCCAGCCCCTCCCCGCAAGGCTATAGGCCACCCATTTTTTGGGCATTTTTGCGGCGGACGAACTTGGGGACGGGACCTTCGGGGGCTTATTTTTGGGCACGGCTGTGCCTGCGGCCTATTTTTGGCATACGGAGACCGCTCGCAAAGTCTCGCCCCATTCCGAGTCCGGCGGACGAAGTTGGCCAGCCCCTCCCCCCAAGACTATAGCCCACCTGTTTTTTGGGCATTTTTGCGGCGGACGAACTTGGAGACGGGACCTTCGGGGGTTATTTTTGTTCACGGCTGTGCCTGCGGCCTAGTTTTGGCACACGGAGGCCGCTCGCAAAGGCTCGACCCATTCCGAGTCCGGCGGACGAAGTGGGCCAGCCCCTCCCCCCAAGATTATAGCCCACCCGTTTTTTGGGCATTTTTGCGGCGGATGAACTTGGGGACGGGACCTTCGGGGGCTTATTTTTGAGCGCGGCTGTGCCCGCGGCCTATTTTTGGCACACGGAGGGCGCTCGCAAAGTCTCGCCCCATTCCGAGTCCGGCGGACGAAGTTGGCCAGCCCCTCCCCCCAAGGCTATAGCCCACCCGTTTTTTGGGCATTTTTCCGGCGGACAAACTTGGGGACGGGACCTTCGGGGGCTTATTTTTGGGTACGGCTGTGCCCGCGGCCTATTTTTGGCATACGGAGACTGCTCGCAAAGTATCGCCCCATTCCGAGTCCGGCGGACGAAGTTGGCCAGCCCCTCCCCCCAAGGCTATAGACCACCCGTTTTTTGGGCATTTTTGCGGCGGACGAACTTGGGGACGGGACCTTCGGGGGCTTATTTTTGGGCGTGGCTGTGCCCGCAGCCTATTTTTGGCACACGGAGGGCGCTGGCAAAGTCTCGACCCATTCCGAGTCCGGCGGACGAAGTTGGCCAGCCCCTCCCCCCAAGGCTATAGCCCACCCGTTTTTTGGGCATTTTTGCGGCGGGCGAACTTGGGGACGGGACCTTCGGGGGCTTATTTTTTGGCACGGCTGTGCGCGCCTCCTAGTTTTGGCACACGGAGGCCACTCGTAAAGTCTCGGCCCATTCCGAGTCCGGCGGACGAAGTTGGCCATCCCCTCCCCCCAAGGCTATAGCCCACCCGTTTTTTGGGCATTTTTGCGGCGGACGAACTTGGGGACGGGACTTTCGGGGGCTTATTTTTGGGCGCGGCTGTGCCCATGGCCTATTTTTGGCACCAGGAGTGTGCTCGCAAAGTCTCGCCCCATTCCGAGTCCGGCGGACGAAGTTGGCCATCCCCTCCCCCCAAGGCTATAGCACACCCGTTTTTTGGGCATTTTTACGGCGGACGAACTTGGGGACGGGACCTTCGGGGGCTTATTTTTGGGCGTGGCTGTGCCAGCGGCCTATTTTTGGCACACGGAGGGCGCTCGTAAAGTCTCGGCAAATTCCGAGTCCGGCGGACGAAGTTGGCCAGCCCCTCCCCCCAAGGCTATAGCCCACCCGATTTTAGTGCATTTTTGCGGCGGACGAACTTGGGGACGGGAGCTTATTTTTGGGCGCGGCTGCGCCGGCTGCCTATTTTTGGCACACGGAGGGCGCTCGCAAAGTGTCTCCCCATTCCGAGTCTGGCGGACGAAGTTGGCCATCCCCTCCCCCCAAGGCTACAGCCCACCCATTTTTTGGGCATTTTTGCGGCGGACGAACTTGGGGACGGGACCTTCGAGGGCTTATTTTTTGGCGAGGTTGTGCCACGGCCTATTTTTGGCACACGGAAGGCGCTCGCAAGGTCTCGCCCCTTTCCAAGTCCGGCGGACGAAGTTGGCCTGCCCCTCCCCTCAAGGCTATAGCCCACCAATTTTTTGGGCATTTTTGCGGCGGACGAACTTGGGGACGGGACCTTCGGGGGCTTATTTTTGGGCGCGACTGTGCCCGTGGCCTATTTTTGGCACACGGAGGGCACTCGCAAAGTCTCGGCCCATTCCGAGTCCGGCAGACGAAGTTGGCCAGCCCCTCCCCCCAAGGTTATAGCCCACCCGTTTTTTGGGCATTTTTGCGGCGGACGAACTTGGGGAAGGGCCTTCGGGGGCTTATTTTTGGGCGCGGCTGTGACCGCAGCCTATTTTTGGCACACGGAGGGCACTCGCAAAGCCTCGCCCCATTCCGAGTCCGGCGGACGAAGTTGGCCTGCCCCTCCCCTCAAGGCTATAGCCCACCAATTTTTTGGGCATTTTTGCGGCGGACGAACTTGGGGACGGGACCTTCGGGGGCTTATTTTTGGGCGCGACTGTGCCCGTGGCCTATTTTTGGCACACGGAGGGCGCTCGCAAAGTCTCACCCCATTCCGAGTCCGGCGGACGAAGTGGGCCAGCCCCTCCCCGCAAGGCTATAGGCCACCCATTTTTTGGGCATTTTTACGGCGGACGAACTTGGGGACGGGACCTTCGGGGGCTTATTTTTGGGCACGGCTGTGCCTGCGGCCTATTTTTGGCATACGGAGACCGCTCGCAAAGTCTCGCCCCATTCCGAGTCCGGCGGACGAAGTTGGCCAGCCCCTCCCCCCAAGGCTATAGCCCACCCGTTTTTTGGGCATTTTTGCGGCGGACGAACTTGGAGACGGGACCTTCGAGGGTTATTTTTGTTCATGGCTGTGCCTGCGGCCTAGTTTTGGCACACGGAGGCCGCTCGCAAAGGCTCGACCCATTCCGAGTCCGGCGGACGAAGTTGCCCAGCCCCTCCCCCCAAGATTATAGCCCACCTGTAACGCCACAAATTCCCATACATATTAAATTATGGAAATTGGGCTTTCATTGAGAATTATGGGTGGCCTATAACCCTTATTTAGAAAGGGATACTAATTAAGTAGAGGTTATTTATGAGATCATTTTGGAAAAGGGCTATTTTTCCTTATTGAATAGGGTTTCTTAAGATCCCCTATAAATACATACTTTTCCCCCTTCCATAACCCTAAGTTCACAACATTTATCCTTCTTCTCTGCTGCTCTTTACGCTCCTACCCAAATCTTAGGATTCAAACCTTTGTTTAGGAGAGACTCAAAGCGACGGGTAAGTTCACAACGTTTATTCTGAACAGCATGAGTATCTCGAATTTTTAAAGCTATATTTTCTGAACAAATTTTCTTATAAAATTTATATTTCTGGAAACTAGACATGTAGGGCTTCTTGATTAAATTTTATTTCATTAAATTCAACTTCGTTTTCAATTTTATACGTATTTTGGAAATAGAAACCACTGCACTGGAAATCCACGATTCCAGTATTGTGATCATATTCACAAGACTATTTGTACCACCAAATGAACTCAAAAAAAATTCTGAAAGTTTATATGTATGTTAATATATGTGTCTAGGATTCGCAGTTTTAATTTCATAATTTTCTGATTAGTATTTTATTTTATAAAAATCACGGAACCCGTTCTGTTTGGTTTAGATTATGTGAAAACAGTTTCGAATTTGCTGAGAAGTAAATAGTTTTTAAAATGTTTTTGATATCGGATTCTCTTGTAAATTTTACATGGGGTACTCATGGATGTCCAGAATGGTTCCATAGGATTTTATATCATTCTGAGACTTGGATTAAGAGTTAAAATTCCGAGAATCAGACCTGTACGGGTATGAATTAGAAAATCAAATTCTTAGAATAAGTTATTGATTGTCATATCTTGTATTTGTTTAAGGTTTTGAAGGTGTTTGAGGCTCTTAGAAGCTTAGAGGTGTGTTAATCCAAGTTCATTTGTCGAGGTAAGTAACTTTATTCCTAATATACTGGATATGTATAAGTATTTTGATATTATTATAAGTATAAATGTTTTTATACTATTTAAAAGATTAATGGATTTTCATAACAAAATCAGTTTATAAAAATGTTTTCAAATCTAAATCATTTTAACAAAATATTTCATAAATGCTTTTCAATATGTAAATTATTTTACGACATGACTATCTTTTATAATTTTGTCTATAAAATATTATGCAAGCCAAAATTATTGTTATAGACTTTTATGAATCTGAATGTTTTGTACCCATGTCCGATTTCAATTATTGATGATTGTATGGGATTCCTAATGTTTTGACTCATTGTCCATAGTTATTCTGATTCTGATTCTGATCGTAACATACGATATATCTGTCTGGACCAGTACTGGGTTTCTGTTCTGAATGTGCACACGATATTCTGATTATGTTTCCGCCGGTCACCGGACTATAGGTGACACTATGTGACATGAGCTAACCTTTGTTTTCTCAGATAATTACATGATTTGCTTCGTAAGTAAATATGCTTTTGAATATTCTGAATTATTAAGAATTTATCTTATGTTATTGTGATATATCGCTTTATGAAAATTATGGATTATGATATATGCTTTAAAACAAAAGGCTTGCAATATTTTTGGTATCGATAGGCCTAGTGTGTTAGGAATGGTTTTACTTACCGAGTTGACGGCTACACCCTCGTCATTACTTTTGCAGATTAAGTTTCTTTTGAGAGGTGCACTTAGCTTTGGAGTTAGTGATTTCAGCCTTTGCTATTGAATAAGAGGAGGAATAGACTTGTGTTTCTATTTAGTTACTTTTATTATGAACGTGTAATTTGGAGTTTGAGACTTTTGTTATTATTTTTATATGTCCTAGAGAGATTATTTAGTATTTGACGTTTGGATTTATGGATTTATTTGAATAAGAATTGGAGGAATTTCAGTTTGAAACTTATGAGTAAAGATTATGATTTGTGAGTAACCTCCTTCTTCACGTGTTAGATTCGGGGTGTTACAATTGTGGTATCGTGAGCAACTAGGTTAGGATTCTCAGACTTTCTTTTACTTTAATTAGATTGTCTAATTAAATCGATTACATTTGTTTTGTAGACATGAAGAAGGACAATATGGGTATGAAAAGTGTCAAGAATAAGGGATGGACAGAAATTGATAGACCGAACAATTTATCTTAGGAGGAGTTCTTGTCAAAGATCTTAGGAGACTTCATAAGCAGCGAATGGATGATAGACTAAGACGGACTATAGAGGTCTACATCGATACTCCTCCAGGACCTGGAGCTTCAAGAAAGAAGCTCAATGAGGCTATACGTGGACTACGTGTTTATGGCAAGGGAGCTAACAAGAATAAGCTTGTAATACGTCGCCTATTTTGGACAGGACCTCGATTTAAGCCTTACTATAGCAAAGGATGGGTATCTCCGGGTCTAAATAAACAACCTTATAGAACTCCTAAGGAAATCGAGATGATGGAGTCACGACTAAGGAAAGGAAAGTAAAGATAGATCCTTTTCCTATCCTTGAGTACACCTATGAACTTTGTGGTCAGAGGACATGAAACTCTATAGACTTTATTGAGGTTAATAGAGTGATTAAATATTTATTGCTCTTGTTTACAATATCAAATTTTCTTAGTTATACTACTTATTCAGTACTCTGCGCGCTTGCACGACCTTTAGCTATGAATTATTTACCCTTTTTAATTATTTATTTATTCTCCGTGTTATAGTCAAGAGATGTCACGTAGGGGAGGTGCTAGGCATGCCTCTAGCTCGAGAGATGTTTTAGGTATCGCTGACGACGCTGACCCAACCTTGCACGAGATGGCTAACGAAGGAAATCCTATGATGCGCGCAATGCTTAGATTGATGGAACAACAAAGTAAGTTAATTCAAGATATGGCTAGAGGCAGAGTTGGGGCACAAGAGAATGTGCCAGTTGAAAGGCAAGGTGGCGCAAGAGATCATGGGGCTATGGTGAACTTAGAACGATTTAAGAAATTGGGACCACCTACCTTTCAGGGGACTGCCGATCCCATGGTTGCAGAGGCATGGCTAAAACAGATGGAGAAGATATTTGTGGCTATGGGTTGTAATGATGATCAAAGGGTAATATTAGCCTCATTTGTCCTTCAGGGTGAGGCAGACCACTGGTGGGATGCCAAATCTCATAAGGGTCAAGCAAGATGCACCCATTACTGGGAGTTATTTTTGGAGGCTTTTCAAGAAAAGTATTTTCCTGAACGGGTTCGACATCGACGGAGGCCGATTTCTTGAGGTTGACTCAAGAACAAAGTCTCATGCGGAGTATGAGGAACAATTTGCCTCTCTCGCTTTTGCTCATACCTTGGTTGCTAATGAAGGTAGTAAGTGTAGGAAGTTCTGGAAGGGTTACGCCCTAACATTAAAGGGCGATTGACCATCCTTAAGATTAACAATTATGCCAATTTGGTGGACCGAGCAATTCTTGAGAAGGATATTCTTGAAGCTTCCAAGTTACAAGGGATCGTAGAAATAAGTTAATCAACAAGGTGGACCGCGAAATGGAAGTTCCTTTGGCACTCACTCCCTTAAGTATAATGGTGGAGGTAACAAATGGGATAACAAGGGTGTTACCGGTGACACCGCTACCCCATTTGTCGACATTGTGAAAGGAGGCACCGGTGAATGCCATTGGAAAACTGGAGCTTGTTTTGCTTGTGGAGAATCTGGGCATAGGATTATGGATTGCCCAAAGAGACGTAGCGAGACTACAAATACTCCGACTAACGAAGGGCAGAGGAAGAAACCGAGGGTGCAAGGGCGTGTTTTTGCACTAACAGAAAAAGATGCTGAGGTGTCCAATGATGTAGTATCAGGTACATTGTCCTTATTCTCTAGAGAAGCCAAAGTTCTTTTTGATCCTGCTACACATTCATTTGTATCTGTGTGTTTGCCCGCTAATGTGCCTATCACACCACTGGATGTTCACGTGACAATTAGTACCCCTATGGGGGATTGCCAGTTTATAGATCATGTCTATAAGTCATGTGTGATCAGATTGTGTGATAAAGAATTCCTTGTGGATCTCCTACCTTTAGAGATGCACGATTTTGATTTGATTTTGGGGATGGATTGGTTAGGACCTTACCATGTTTCAATAGATTGTTTTGCTAAGGAAATTATTTTTCGCCTACCTGGTGAGGAAGAATTTCATTTTCAAGGGAATCATAAGAGTCATAAAGCTTTGATTTCTATGGTTAAGGCAATGAAAATGCTAAAGAAGGGGTGTGAAGGATTTTTAGCGTATATAGTTGCTGACCATCCCGATGGGGCGTGCCTTGAAGACATACCTATTGTAAGGGAGTTTATTGATGTATTTCCTGAAGATCTTCCGGGACTACCCCCAGATCGAGAGGTTGAGTTTACTATAGAATTAGTTCCTGGTACTACACCTATATCCAAGGCACCATATCGGATGGCACCCATTGAATTAAAAGAACTAAAGGTCCAGCTACAAGAATTACTAGATAAGGGTTTCATTCTGGCCCCAGTGTGTCGCCTGGGTGCTCCCGCTTTGTTCAGAAAGAAGAAAATGGTTCAACGAGGTTGTGTATAGACTACCTGAATATGGTTACCGCCAAGAATAAATACCCTCTTCCCCGAATCGATGACCTCTTTGATCAATTACGAGGTGCAATGCATTCTCTAAAATTGATTTACGATCCGCTACCATCAATTGAAAATAAGATGAGGATGTATCGAAGACCTTTTCGAACTCGTTATGGACACTATGAGTTCTTAGTTATGCCTTTTGATTAACTAATGCCTCGCAGCTGCTCATGGATTTGATGAATAGGATCTTCCAACCTTATCTTGACCAGCTTGTCATCGTCTTTATTGATGACATATTAATTTACTCTAAGAGTAAGAAGGAGCATGAGACGCAATGAGGATTGTATTAAAATCATTGCGGAGAAGAAGTTGTATGGAAAATTTAAGAAATGTGAGTTTTGGCTTGATCGTGTGATGTTTTTGGGACATATAGTGACGAAGGATGGTATTTCAGCAGATCCAGCCAAAGTGGAGGTAATTGTGAATTGGGAAAGGCCTGCTAGTGTGACTGAAGTAAGGAGTTTCTTAGGATTGGCAGGTTATTATAGGCGCTTTGTCAAAGGATTTTCTAGCATAGCAGCACCATTGACTAATTTGACTAAGAAGAATGTGAAGTTCAATTGGGATGAGGCATGTGAAAAGAGCTTTCAAGAGCTCAAGAGTCATTTGGTGACTGCCCCCGTTTTAACTCTCCCTTCTGAAGGTGGAGGTTTTGTGATTTACAGTGATGCTTCCAGAAAAGGTTTGGGTTGCGTTTTAATGCAACATGGTAAGGTTATAGCATATGCTTCTAGGCAGCTAAAGAATCATGAACAAAACTACCCAACACACGATTTGGAATTGGCTGCTATAGTGTTTGCTCTAAAAATCTGGAGACACTATTTGTATGGGGAGACTTGTGAGATCTTCACCGATCATAAGAGTTTGAAGTACTTGTTTACTCAAAAGGAATTGAATTTGAGGCAAAGAAGATGGTTGGAGTTGGTAAAGGATTTTGATTGTTCTATTAATTACCATCCAGGTAAGGCAAACGTGGTAGCGGATGCCTTGAGTAGGAAATCATCTGGGTGCATGGCTCATCTTATCACCATGCAATCTCATTTGGTAAAAGACTTGAAGAGATGTGGGATTGAGGTAGTTACTCATGGGCAAGCAGACGTGTTAGCACATTTGACAGTCCAACCCACTATAATTGATAGAGTTAAGGTAGCTCAGAAGAACGACATAGAACTCAATAAAATCCGTGAAGATGTGAGCAAAGGACATAAGCCCGGATTTAGACTTGATAATGGGGATGGATTATGGTTGGGACAAAGGCTATGCGTGCCAGCAGACGAAGAGTTGAAGGCAGAGATCTTAAGAGAAGCGCATGAATCATCTTACAGTATGCATCCTGGTAGTACTAAGATGTATCGTGATCTAAAGCAAAGTTTTTGGTGGAGGAATATGAAGAGAGATATTGCTGCTTTTGTATCTCGGTGTTTAGTCTGCCAACAAGTAAAGATTGAGCATCAAAGACCAGCAGGAACTTTACAAACGCTTCCTATTCCTCAGTGGAAATGGGAACACATAACAATGGATTTTGTTTCTGGATTACCTCGTTCTAGGAGGGGATGTGATTGCATTTGGGTAATTGTTGATCGATTGACGAAATCAGCTCATTTCTTGGCAAGGAAGAGTACAGACAATGTAGGCAACTAGCTAAGTTGTTCATTAAGGAGATAGTGAGGCTTCATGGGGTTCCAGTGTCAATAGTGTCTGATAGAGATCCACTGTTCACTTCAAGATTTTGGGCTAGCTTACATAAAGAGTTGGGGACGAAATTGAGATTTAGCACTGCTTTTCATCCACATGGGCAATCCGAAAGGACTATTCAAACCCTTGAGGATATGCTTCGAGCTTGGCCCCAGACTTGAGTGGTGGTTGGGAAGAGCACCTAATGTTGATCGAATTTGCTTATAACAATAGCTTCCATTCGAGTATTGGCATGGCACCATTTGAGGCATTATATGGAAGAAAGTGTAGGTCCCCAATCACTGGGATGAAGTTGGTGAAAGAAAACTTTGGGTCCGTAATTACATCGTTGATAAAATCAAGTTGATTAGAGGACGTCTTCAAACAGCTCAGAGCAGACAGAAGAGTTATGCAGATCGTCGTAGACGTGAGTTGGAATTCGAAAAAGGAGATTTTGTTTTCTTGAAAGTATCGCCACGGAAAGGGGTGTTTCGGTTCGGGAAGACAGGAAAGCTTAGCCCTAGATTTATTGGACCATTTGAGATTTTAGAGAGAATTGGTCCGGTGGCCTATCGCATAGCTTTACCACCAAGTCTGTCTAGGCTTCACAATGTATTTCATGTGTCTGTGTTAAGAAAGTACATTGCAGACCCTTTACATGTGCTAGACTATCAACCGATTCAGATAAATGAAGACATGTCGTATGAGGAACAACCTATTGAGATTGTCGATCGAGACGAACAAGTATTAAGGAATAGAGTTATTCCCCTAGTGAAGGTACGATGGATGAATCATTCTATTGAGGAAGCCACTTGGGAGCGAGAAGCAGAAATGTTGGAGAAGTATCCTCAACTCTTCCATGCATAAGGTAACCTTTTAATTTCGAGGACGAAATTTTTGTTAGGAGGGGAGAAATTGTAACGCCACAAATTCCCATACATATTAAATTATGGAAATTGGGCTTTCATTGAGAATTATGGGTGGCCTATAACCCTTATTTAGAAAGGGATACTAATTAAGTAGAGGTTATTTATGAGATCATTTTGGAAAAGGGCTATTTTTCCTTATTGAATAGGGTTTCTTAAGATCCCCTATAAATACATACTTTTCCCCCTTCCATAACCCTAAGTTCACAACATTTATTCTTCTTCTCTGCTGCTCTTTACGCTCCTACCCAAATCTTAGGATTCAAACTTTGTTTAGAGAGACTCAAAGCGACGGGTAAGTTCACAACGTTTATTCTGAACAGCATGAGTATCTCGAATTTTTAAAGCTATATTTTCTGAACAAATTTTCTTATAAAATTTATATTTCTGGAAACTAGACATGTAGGGCTTCTTGATTAAATTTTATTTCATTAAATTCAACTTCGTTTTCAATTTTATACGTATTTTGGAAATAGAAACCACTGCACTGGAAATCCACGATTCCAGTATTGTGATCATATTCACAAGACTATTTGTACCACCAAATGAACTCAAAAAAATTCTGAAAGTTTATATGTATGTTAATATATGTGTCTAGGATTCGCAGTTTTAATTTCATAATTTTCTGATTAGTATTTTATTTTATAAAAATCACGGAACCCGTTCTGTTTGGTTTAGATTATGTGAAAACAGTTTCGAATTTGCTGAGAAGTAAATAGTTTTTAAAATGTTTTTGATATCGGATTCTCTTGTAAATTTTACATGGGGTACTCATGGATGTCCAGAATGGTTCCATAGGATTTTATATCATTCTGAGACTTGGATTAAGAGTTAAAATTCCGAGAATCAGACCTGTACGGGTATGAATTAGAAAATCAAATTCTTAGAATAAGTTATTGATTGTCATATCTTGTATTTGTTTAAGGTTTTGAAGGTGTTTGAGGCTCTTAGAAGCTTAGAGGTGTGTTAATCCAAGTTCATTTGTCGAGGTAAGTAACTTTATTCCTAATATACTGGATATGTATAAGTATTTTGATATTATTATAAGTATAAATGTTTTTATACTATTTAAAAGATTAATGGATTTTCATAACAAAATCAGTTTATAAAAATGTTTTCAAATCTAAATCATTTTAACAAAATATTTCATAAATGCTTTTCAATATGTAAATTATTTTACGACATGACTATCTTTTATAATTTTGTCTATAAAATATTATGCAAGCCAAAATTATTGTTATAGACTTTTATGAATCTGATACGAATGTTTTGTACCCATGTCCGATTTCAATTATTGATGATTGTATGGGATTCCTAATGTTTTGACTCATTGTCCATAGTTATTCTGATTCTGATTCTGATCGTAACATACGATATATCTGTCTGGACCAGTACTGGGTTTCTGTTCTGAATGTGCACACGATATTCTGATTCTGTTTCTGGCCGGGTCACCGGGACTATAGGTGACACTATGTGACATGAGCTAACCTGTTTGTTTTCTGTATACGTATTACATGATTTGCTTCGTAAGTAAATATGCTTTTGAATATTCTGAATTATTAAGAATTTATCTTATGTTATTGTGATATATCGTTTTATGAAAATTATGGATTATGATATATGCTTTAAACAAAAGAAGGCTTGCAATATTTTTGGTATCGATAGGCCTAGTGTGTTAGGAATGGTTTTACTTACCGAGTTCACGGCTCACCCCTCGTCATTACTTTTTGCAGATTAAGTTTCTTTGAGAGGTGCACTTAGCTTTGGAGTTAGTGATTTCAGCTTTGCTATTGAATAAGAGGAGGAATAGACTTGTGTTTCTATTTAGTTACTTTTATTATGAACGTGTAATTTGGAGTTTGAGACTTTTGTTATTATTTTTATATGTCCTCGAGAGAGATTATTTAGTATTTGACGTTTGGATTTATGGATTTATTTGAATAAGAATTGGAGGAATTTCAGTTTGAAACTTATGAGTAAAGATTATGATTTGTGAGTAACCTCCTTCTTCATGTGCTCCGCACGTGTTAGATTTGGGGTGTTACACCACCCGTTTTTTGGGGATTTGTGCGGCGGATGAACTTGGGGACGGGACCTTCGGGGGCTTATTTTTGAGCGCGGCTGTTCCCGCGGCCTATTTTTGGCACACGGAGGGCGCTCGCAAAGTCTCGCCCCATTCCGAGTCCGGCGGACGAAGTTGGCCAGCCCCTCCCCCCAAGGCTATAGCCCACCCGTTTTTTGGGCATTTTTCCGGCGGACAAACTTGGGGACGGGACCTTCGGGGGCTTATTTTTGGGTACGGCTATGCCTGCGGCCTATTTTTGGCATACGGAGACTGCTCGCGAAGTCTCGCCCCATTCCGAGTCCGGCGGACGAAGTTGGCCAGCCCCTCCCCCCAAGGCTATAGCAAACCCATTGTTTGGGCATTTTTGCGGCGGACGAACTTGGGGACGGGACCTTCGGGGGTTATTTTTGGGCGCGGCTGTGCCCGCGGCCTATTTTTGGCACACAGAGGCCACTCGCAAAGTCTCGCCCCATTCCGAGTCCGGCAGACGAAGTTGGCCAGCCCCTCCCCCCAAGGCTATAGCCCACCCGTTTTTTGGGCATTTTTGCGGCGGACGAACTTGGGGAAGGGCCTTCGGGGGCTTATTTTTGGGCGCGGCTGTGCCCGCAGCCTATTTTTGGCACACGGAGGGTACTCGCAAAGCCTCGCCCCATTCCGAGTCCGGCGGACGAAGTTGGCCAGCCCCTCCCCTCAAGGCTATAGCCCACCAATTTTTTGGGCATTTTTGCGGCGGACGAACTTGGGGACGGGACCTTCGGGGGCTTATTTTTGGGTGCAACTGTGCCCGCGGCCTATTTTTGGCACACGGAGGGCACTCGCAAAGTCTCACCCCATTCCGAGTCCGGCGGACGAAGTTGGCCAGCCCCTCCCCGCAAGGCTATAGGCCACCCATTTTTTGGGCATTTTTGCGGCGGACGAACTTGGGGACGGGACCTTCGGGGGCTTATTTTTGGGCACGGCTGTGCCTGCGGCCTATTTTTGGCATACGGAGACCGCTCGCAAAGTCTCGCCCCATTCCGAGTCCGGCGGACGAAGTTGGCCAGCCCCTCCCCCCAAGGCTATAGCCCACCCGTTTTTTGGGTATTTTTGCGGCGGACGAACTTGGAGACGGGACCTTCGGGGGTTATTTTTGTTCACGGCTTTGCCTGTGGCCTAGTTTTGGCACACGTAGGCCACTCACAAAGTGTCCGCCCATTCCGAGTCCGGCGGACGAAGTGGGCCAGCCCCTCCCCCCAAGGCTATAGCCCACCCGTTTTTTGGGCATTTTTACGGCGGACTAACTTGGGGACGGGACCTTCGGGGGCTTATTTTTGTGCGCAACTGGGCCCGCGGCTATTTTTGGCACACGGAGGGCGCTCGCTAAGTCTCGCCCCATTCCGAGTCCGGCGGACGAAGTTGGCCATCCCGTCCCCCCAAGGCTACAGCCCACCCATTTTTTGGGCATTTTTGCGGCGGACGAACTTGGGGACGGGACCTTCGGGGGCTTATTTTTGGGCGCGGCTGTGCCCGCGGCCTATTTTTGGCACACAGAGGGCGCTCGCAAAGTCTCGCCCCATTCCGAGTCCGGCGGATTTGGGCCAGCCCCCTCCCCAAGGCTATAGCCCACCCGTTTTTTGGGCATTTTTGCGGCGGACGAACTTGGGGACGGGATCTTCGGGGGCTTATTTTTTGCTGCGGCTGTGCCCGCAGCCTATTTTTGGCACATGGAGGGCGCTCGCAAAGTCTCGCCCCATTCCGAGTCCGGCGGATTGCCAGCCCCTCCCCAAGGCTATAGCCCACCCGCTTTTGGGCATTTTGCGGCGGCCGAACTTGGGGTCGGGACCTTCGGGGCTTATTTTTGGGCGCGGCTGTGCCCGCGGCCTATTTTTGGCACACGGAGGGCGCTCGGAAAGTCTCGCCCCATTCCGAGTCCGGCGGACGAAGTTGGCCAGCCCCTCCCCCCAAGGCTATAGCCCTCCCGTTTTTTGGGCATTTTTGCGGCGGACGAACTTGGGGACGGGACCTTCGGGGGCTTATTTTTGGGCGTGGCTGAGCCCGCGGCCTATTTTTGGCACATGGAGAGCGGTCGCAAAGTCTCGCCCCATTCCGAGTCCGGCGGACGAAGTGGGCCAGCCCCTCCCCCCAAGGCTATAGCCCGCCCGTTTTTTGGGCATTTTTACGGCGGACGAACTTGGGGACGGGACCTTCGGGGCTTATTTTTGGGTATGGCTGTGTCCGCGGCGTATTATCGGTACACGGAGGGCGCTCGCAAAGTCTCGCCCTATTCCGAGTCCGGCGGACGAAGTGGGCCAGCCCCTCCCCCCAAGGCTATAGCCCGCCCGTTTTTTGGGCATTTTTGCGGCGGACGAACTTGGGGACGGGACTTTCGGGGGCTTATTTTTGGGTACGGATGTGTCCGCGGCCTATTATCGGTACACGGAGGGCGGTCACAAAGTCTCCCCCCATTCTAAGTCCGGCGGACGAAGTTGGACAGCCCCTCCCCCCAAGGCTATAGCCCACCCATTTTTTGGTCATTTTTGTGGCGGACGAACTTGGGGACGGGACCTTCGGGGGCTTATTTTTGGGCGTGGCTGTGCCCGCGGCCTATTTTTGGCCCATGGAGGGCGCTCGCAAAGTCTCGCCCCATTCCGAGTCCGGCGGACGAAGTTGGCCAGCCCCTCCCCCCAAGGCTATAGCCCTCCCGTTTTTTGGGCATTTTTGCGGCGAACGAACTTGGGGACGGGACCTTCGGCAGCTTATTTTTGGCCGCAGCTGTGCCCGCGGCCTATTTTTGGCACAAGGAGGGCGCTCGCAAAGTCTCGCCCCATTCCGAGTCCGGCGGACGAAGTGGGCCAGCCCCTCCCCCCAAGGCTATAGCCCACCCGTTTTTTGGGCATTTTTGCGGCGGACGAACTTGGGGACGGGATCTTCGGGGGCTTATTTTTTGCTGCGGCTGTGCCCGCAGCCTATTTTTGGTACACGGAGGGCGCTCGCAAAGTCTCGCCCCATTCCGAGTCCGGCGGACGAAGTTGGCCAGCCCCTCCCCCCAAGGCTATAGCCCACCCGTTTTTTGGGCATTTTTGCGGCGGACGAACTTGGGGACGGGACCTTCGGGGGCTTATTTTTGGGCGCGGCTGTGCCCGCGGCCTATTTTTGGCACACGGAGGGCGCTCGGAAAGTCTCGCCCCATTCCGAGTCCGGTGGACGAAGTTGGCCAGCCCCTCCCCGCAAGGCTATAGCCCACCCTTTTTTGGGCATTTTTGCGGCGGACGAACTTGTGGACGGGACCTTCGGGGGATTATTTTTGGGTGCAGCTGTGGCCGCGGCCTATTTTTGGCACACGGAGGGCGGTCACAAAGTCTCCCCCCATTCTGAGTCCGGCGGACGAAGTTGGACAGCCCCTCCCCCCAAGGCTATAGCCCACCCATTTTTTGGTCATTTTTGTGGCGGACGAACTTGGGGACGGGACCCTCGGGGGCTTATTTTTGGGCGTGGCTGTGCCCGCAGCCTATTTTTGGCACATGGAGGGTGCTCGCAAAGTCTCGCCCCATTCCGAGTCCGGCGGACGAAGTTGGCCAGCCCCTCCCCCCAAGGCTATAGCCCTCCCGTTTTCTGGGCATTTTTGCGGCGGACGAACTTGGGGACGGGACCTTCGGGGGCTTATTTTTGGGCGCGGCTGTGCCCGCGGCCTATTTTTGGCACACGGAGGGCGCTCGGAAAGTCTCGCCCCATTCCGAGTCCGGCGGACGAAGTTGGCCAGCCCCTCCCCGCAAGGCTATAGCCCACCCGCCTTTTGGGCATTTTTATGGCGGACGAACTTGGGGACCGGACCTTCGGGGGCTTATTTTTGGGTGCAGCTGTGGCCGCGGCCTATTTTTGGCACACGGAGGGCGGTCGTAAAGTCTCCCCCCATTCTGAGTCCGGCGGACGAAGTGGGCCAGCCCCTCCCCGCAAGGCTATAGCCCACCCGTTTTTTGGGCATTTTTGCGGCGGACGAACTTGGGGACGGGACTTTCGGGGGCTTATTTTTGGGCAAGGCTGTGCCCGCGGCCTATTTTTGGCACACGGTGGGCGTTTGCAATGTCTCGCCCCATTCCGAGTCCGGCGGACGAAGTTGGCCAGCCCCTCCCCCTAAGGCTATAGCCCACCCGTTTTTTGGGCATTTTTGCGGCGGACGAACTTGGGGACGGGATCTTCGGGGGCTTATTTTTTGCCGCGGCTGTGCCCGCAGCCTATATTTGGTACACGGAGGGTGCTCGCAAAGTCTCGCCCCATTCCGAGTCCGGCGGACGAAGTTGGCCAGCCCCTCCCCCCAAGGCTATAGCCCACCCGTTTTTTGGGCATTTTTGCGGCGGACGAACTTGGGGACGGGACCTTCGGGGGCTTATTTTTGGGTGCGGCTGTGCCCGCGGCCTATTTTTGGCACACGGAGGGCGTTCGCAAAATCTCGCCCCATTCCGAGTCCGGCGGACGAAGTTGGCCAGCCCCTCCCCCCAAGGCTATAGCCCACCCTTTTTTGGGCATTTTTGCGGCGGACGAACTTGGGGACGGGACTTTCGGGGGCTTATTTTTGGTCGCGGCTGTGCCCGCGGCCTATTTTTGGCACACGGAGGGCGCTCGCAAAGTCTCGCCCCATTCCGAGTCCGGCGGACGAAGTTGGCCAGCCCCTCCCCCCAAGGCTATAGCCCACCCTTTTTTGGGCATTTTTGCGGCGGACGAACTTGTGGACGGGACCTTCGGGGGTGTATTTTTGGGTGCGGCTGTGGCCGCGGCCTATTTTTGGCACACGGAGGGTGGTCACAAAGTCTCCCCCCATTCTGAGTCCGGCGGAAGAAGTTAGACAGCCCCTCCCCCCAAGGCTATAGGCCACCCGTTTTTTGGTCATTTTTGTGGCGGACGAACTTGGGGACGGGACCTTCGGGGGCTTATTTTTGGGTGCGGCTGTGCCCGTGGCCTATTTTCGGCACACGAAGGGTGCTCGCAAAGTCTCGCCAAATTTCGAGACCGGCGGACGAAGTTGGCCAGCCCCTCCCCCCAAGGCTATAGCCCACCCGTTTTCTGGGCATTTTTGCGGCGGACGAACTTGGGGACGGGACCTTCGGGGGCTTATTTTTGGGCGCGGCTGTGCCCGCCGCCTAGTTTTGGCACACGGAGGCCGCTTGCAAAGTCTCGCCCCATTCCGAGTCCGGCGGACGAAGTTGGCCATCCCATCCACCCAAGGCTATAGCCCACCCGTTTTTTGGGCATTTTTGCGGCGGACGAACTTGGGGACGGGACTTTCGGGGGCTTATTTTTGGGCGCGGCTGTGCCCGCCGCCTAGTTTTGGCACACGGAGGCCGCTTGCAAAGTCTCGCCCCATTCCGAGTCCGGCGGACGAAGTGGGCCGTCCCCTCCCCCCAAGGCTATAGCCCACCCGTTTTTGGGGCATTTTTACGGCGGACGAACTTGGGGACGGGACCTTCGGGGGCTTATTTTCGGGCGCGGCTGTGCCCGCGGCCTATTTTTGGCACACGGAGGGCGCTCGCAAAGTCTCGGCAAATTTCGAGTCCGGCGGACGAAGTTGGCCAGCCACTCCCCCCAATGCTATAGCCCACCCGTTTTTTGGGCATTTTTTCGGCTGACGAACTTGGGGACGGGACCTTTGGGGGCTTATTTTTGGGCGCGGCTAAGCCCGCGGCCTATTTTTGAACTCACGGAGGGCGCTCGCAGAGTCTCGCCCCATTCTGAGTCCGGCGGACGAAGTTGGCCAGCCCCTCCCCCTAAGGCTATAGCCCACCCGTTTTTTGGGCATTTTTGCGGCGGACGAACTTGGGGACGGGATCTTCGGGGGCTTATTTTTTGCCGCGGCTGAGCCCGCAGCCTATATTTGGTACACGGAGGGTGCTCGCAAAGTCTCGCCCCATTCCGAGTCCGGCGGACGAAGTTGGCCAGCCCCTCCCCCCAAGGCTATAGCCCACCCGTTTTTGGGGCATTTTTGCGGCGGACGAACTTGGGGAGGGGACGTGCGGGGGGTTTTATTTGTGCGCTGATGTGTCCGGTTCCTATATTTGGCACACGGAGGGCGTTCGCAAAGTCTCGCCCCATTCCGAGTCCGGCGGACGAAGTTGGCCAGCCCCTCCCCCCAAGGCTATAGCCCACCCTTTTTTGGGCATTTTTGCGGCGGACGAACTTGGGGACGGGACTTTCGGGGGCTTATTTTTGGTCGTGGCTGTGCCCACGGCCTTTTTTTACGCACACGGAGGGTGCTCGCAAAGTCTCGCCCCATTCCGAGTCCGGCGGACGAAGTTGGCCAGCCCCTCCCCCCAAGGCTATAGCCCACCCTTTTTTGGGCATTTTTGCGGCGGACGAACTTGTGGACGGGACCTTCGGGGGTGTATTTTTGGGTGCGGCTGTGCCCGCGGCCTATTTTTGGCACACGGAGGGCGGTCACAAAGTCTCCCCCCATTCTGAGTCCGGCGGAAGAAGTTAGACAGCCCCTCCCCCCAAGGCTATAGGCCACCCGTTTTTTGGTCATTTTTGTGGCGGACGAACTTGGGGACGGGACCTTCGGGGGCTTATTTTTGGGTGCGGCTGTGCCCGTGGCCTATTTTCGGCACACGAAGGGTGCTCGCAAAGTCTCACCAAATTTCGAGACCGGCGGACGAAGTTGGCCAGCCCCTCCCCCCAAGGCTATAGCCCACCCGTTTTCTGGGCATTTTTGCGGCGGACGAACTTGGGGACGGGACCTTCGGGGGCTTATTTTTGGGCGCGGCTGTGCCCGCCGCCTAGTTTTGGCACACGGAGGCCGCTTGCAAAGTCTCGCCCCATTCCGAGTCCGGCGGACGAAGTTGGCCATCCCATCCACCCAAGGCTATAGCCCACCCGTTTTTTGGGCATTTTTGCGGCGGACGAACTTGGGGACGGGACTTTCGGGGGCTTATTTTCGGCCGCGGCTGTGCCCGCCGGCTATTTTTGTCACACGGAGGGTGTTCACAAAGTCTCGCCCCATTCCGAGTCCGGCGGACGAAGTTGGCCGTCCCCTCTCCCCAAGGCTATAGCCCACCCGTTTTTGGGGCATTTTTACGGCGGACGAACTTGGGGACGGGACCTTCGGGGGCTTATTTTCGGGCGCGGCTGTGCCCGCGGCCTATTTTTGGCACACGGAGGGCGCTCGCAAAGTCTCGGCAAATTTCGAGTCCGGCGGACGAAGTTGGCCAGCCACTCCCCCCAATGCTATAGCCCACCCGTTTTTTGGGCATTTTTTCGGCTGACGAACTTGGGGACGGGACCTTTGGGGGCTTATTTTTGGGCGCGGCTAAGCCCGCGGCCTATTTTTGAACTCACGGAGGGCGCTCGCAGAGTCTCGCCCCATTCTGAGTCCGGCGGACGAAGTTGGCCATCCCCTCCCCCCAAGGCTATGGCCCACCCTTTTTTGGGCATTTTTGCGGCGGACAAACTTGGGGACGGGACTTTCGGGGGCTTATTTTTGGTCGCGGCTGTACCCGCGGCCTATTTTTGGCACACGGAGGGCGGTCGCAAAGTCTCACCCCATTCCGAGTCCGGCGGACGAAGTTGGCCAGCCCCTCCCCCCAAGGCTATAGCCCACCCTTTTTTGGGCATTTTTGCGGCGGACGAACTTGTGGACGGGACCTTCGGGGGCGTATTTTTGGGTGCGGCTGTGCCCGCGGCCTATTTTTGGCACACGGAGGGCGGTCACAAAGTCTCCCCCCATTCTGAGTCCGGCGGAAGAAGTTAGACAGCCCCTCCCCCCAAGGCTATAGGCCACCCGTTTTTTGGTCATTTTTGTGGCGGACGAACTTGGGGACGGGACCTTCGGGGGCTTATTTTTGGGCGCGGCTGTGCCCGTGGCCTATTTTCGGCACACGAAGGGTGCTCGCAAAGTCTCGCCAAATTTCGAGACCGGCGGACGAAGTTGGCCACCCCTCCCCCCAAGGCTATAGCCCACCCGCTTTTTGCGCATTTTTACGGCGGACGAACTTGGGGACGGGACCTTCGGGGGCTTATTTTCGGGTGCGGCTGTGCCCGCGGCCTATTTTTGGCACACGGAGGGCGCTCGCAAAGTCTCGGCAAATTTCGAGTCCGGCGGACGAAGTTGGCCAGCCCCTCCCCCCAATGCTATAGCCCACCCGTTTTTTGGGCATTTTTGCGGCGGACGAACTTGGGGACGGGACCTTTGGGGGCTTATTTTAGGGTGCGGCTGCGTCCGCGGCCTATTTTTGGCACACGGAGGGCGCTCGCAGAGTCTCGCCCCATTCCGAGTCCGGCGGACGAAGTTGGCCATCCCCTCCCCCCAAGGCTATGGCCCACCCGTTTTTTGGGCATTTTTACGGCGGACGAACTTGGGGACGGGACCTTCGGGGGCTTATTTTTGGGCGCGGCTGTGCCCGCGGCCTATTTTTGGCAAACGGAGGGCGCTCGCAAAGTCTCGGCAAATTTCGAGTCCGGCGGACGAAGTTGGCCAGCCCCTCCCCCCAATGCTATAGCCCACCCGTTTTTTGGGCATTTTTGCGGCGGACGAACTTGGGGACGGGACATTTGGGGGCTTATTTTTGGGCGCGGCTGCACCCGCGTCCTATTTTTGGCACACGGAGGGTGCTCGCAAAGTCTCGCCAAATTTCCAGTCCGGCGGACGAAGTCGGCCAGCCCCTCCCCCCAATGCTATAGCCCACCTGTTTTTTGGGCATTTTTGCGGCGGACGAACTTGTGGACGGGACCTTCGGGGGCCTATTTTTGGGTGTGGCTGTGGCCGTGGCCTATTTTTGGCACACGGAGGGCGCTCGAAAAGTCTCGCCCCATTCCGAGTCCGGCGGACGAAGTGGGCCAGCCCCTCCCCCCAAGGCTATAGCCCACCCGTTTTTTGGGCATTTTTGCGGCGGACGAACTTGGGGACGGGACCTTTGGGGGCTTATTTTTGGGCGTGGCTATGCCCGCGGCCTATTTTTGGCACATGGAGGGCGCTCGCAAAGTCTCGCCCCATTCCGAGTCCGGCGGACGAAGTTGGCCAGCCGCTCCCCCCAAGGCTATAGCCCACCCGTTTTTTGGGCATTTTTGCGGCGGACGAACTTGGGGACGGGACCTTCGGGGGCTTATTTTTGGGCGCGGCTGTGCGCGCGGCCTATTTTTGGCACACGAAGGGTGCTCGCAAATTCTCGCCAAATTTCGAGTCCGGCGGACGAAGTTGGCCAGCCCCTCCCCCCAAGGCTATATCCCACCCGTTTTTTGGGCATTTTTGCGGCGGACGAACTTGGGGACGGGACTTTCGGGGGCATATTTTTGGGCGCGGCTGTGCCCATGGCCTATTTTTGGCACACGGAGTGTGCTCGCAATGTCTCGCCCCATTCCGAGTCCGGCGGACGAAGTTGGCCAACCCCTCCCCCCAAGGCTATAGCACACCCGTTTTTTGGGCATTTTTACGGCGGACGAACTTGGGGACGGGACCTTCGGGGGCTTATTTTTGGGCGCGCCTGTGCCGGCGGCCTATTTTTGGCACACGGAGGGCGCTCGTAAAGTCTTGGCAAATTTCGAGTCCGGCGGACGAAGTGGGCCAGCCCCTCCCCCCAATGCTATAGCCCACCCGTTTTTTGGGCATTTTTGCGGCGGATGAACTTGGGGACGGGACCTTCGGGGGCTTATTTTTGGGCGCGGCTGTGCGCGCGGCCTATTTTCGGCACACGAAGGGTGCTCGCAAATTCTCGCCAAATTTCAAGTCCGGCAGACGAAGTTGGCCAGCCCCTCCCCCCAAGGCTATATCCCACCCGTTTTTTGGGCATTTTTGCGGCGGACGAACTTGGGGACGGGACTTTCGGGGGCTTATTTTTGGGCAAGGCTGTGCCCGCGGCCTATTTTTGGCACACGGTGGGCGTTTGCAAAGTCTCGCCCCATTCCAAGTCCGGCGGACGAAGTTGGCCAGCCCCTCCCCCCAAGGCTATAGCCCACCCGTTTTTTGGGCATTTTTGCGGCGGACGAACTTGGGGACGGGACCTTCGGGGGCTTATTTTTGAGTACGGCTGTGCCCGCGGCCTATTTTCAGTACACGTAGGGCGCTCGCAAAGTCTCGCCCCATTCCGAGTCCGGCGGACGAAGTGGGCTAGCCCCTCCCCGCAAGGCTATAGCCCACCCGTTTTTTGGGCATTTTTGCGGCGGACGAACTTGGGGACGGGACTTTCGGGGGCTTATTTTTGGGCAAGGCTGTGCCCGCGGCCTATTTTTGGCACACGGTGGGCGTTTGCAAAGTCTCGCCCCATTCCGAGTCCGGCGGACGAAGTTGGCCAGCCCCTCCCCCCAAGGCTATAGCCCACCCGTTTTTTGGGCATTTTTGCGGCGGACGAACTTGGGGACGGGATCTTCGGGGGCTTATTTTTTGCCGCGGCTGTGCCCGCAGCCTATTTTTGGTACACGGAGGGCGCTCGCAAAGTCTCGCCCCATTCCGAGTCCGGCGGACGAAGTTGGCCAGTCCCCCCCCCCAAGGCTATAGCCCACCCGTTTTTTGGGCATTTTTGCGGCGGACGAACTTGGGGACGGGACCTTCAGGGGCTTATTTTTGGGTGTGGCTGTGCGCGCGGCATATTTTCGGTACACGTAGGGTGCTCGCAAAGTCTCACCCCATTCCGAGTCCGGCGGACGAAGTGGGCCAGCCCCTCCCCGCAAGGCTATAGCACACCCGTTTTTTGGGCATTTTTACGGCGGACAAACTTGGGGACGGGACCTTCGGGGGATTATTTTTTCGGTACGGCTGTGACGGCGGCCTATTTTTGGCACACGGAGGGCGCTCATAAAGTCTCGGCAAATTTCGAGTCCGGCGGACGAAGTTGGCCAGCCCCTCCCCCCAATGCTATAGCCCACCCGTTTTTTGGGCATTTTTGTGGCGGACGAACTTGGGGACGGGACCTTCGGGGGCTTATTTTTGGGCGCGGCTGTGCCCACGGCCTATTTTTACCACACGGATGTTGCTCGTAAAGTCACGTCCCATTCCGAGTCCGGCGGACGAAGTTGGCCAGCCCCTCCCCCCAAGGCTATAGCCCACCCGTTTTTTGGGCATTTTTGCGGCGGACGAACTTGGGGACGGGACCTTCGGGGGCTTATTTTTGGGCGCGGCTGTGCCCGCGGCCTATTTTTGGCACACAGAGGGCGCTCACAATGTCTCGCCCCTTTCCGAGTCGGGCGGACGAAGTTGGCCATCCCCTCCCCCCAAGGCTATAGCCCACCCGTTTTTTGGGCATTTTTGCGGCGGACGAACTTGTGGACGGCACCTTCGGGGGCTTATTTTTGGATGCGGCTGTGGCCGCGGCCTATTTTTGGCACACGGAGGGCGGTCGTAAAGACTCGTCCCATTCCGAGTCCGGCGGACGAAGTTGGCCATCCCCTCCCCCCAAGGCTATAGCCCACCCGTTTTTTGGGCATTTTTGCGGCGGACGAACTTGGGGATGGGACTTTCGGGGGCTTATTTTTTGTCGCGGCTGTGCCCGCAGCCTATTTTTGGCACACGGAGGGCGCTCGCAAAGTCTCGCCCCATTCCGAGTCCGGCGGACGAAGTGGGCCAGCCCCTCCCCCCAAGGCTATAGCCCACCTGTTTTTTGGTCATTTTTGTGGCGGACAAACTTGGGGACGGGACCTTCGGGGGATTATTTTTTCGGCGCGGCTGTGCGGGCGGCCTATTTTTGGCACACGGAGGGCGCTCATAAAGTCTCGGCAAATTTCGAGTCCGGCGGACGAAGTTGGCCAGCCCCTCCCCCCAATGCTATAGCCCACCCGTTTTTTGGGCATTTTTGTGGCGGACGAACTTGGGGACGGGACCTTCGGGGGCTTATTTTAGGATGCGGCTGTGGCCGCGGCCTATTTTTGGCACACGGACGGCGGTCGCAAAGTCTCCCCCCATTCTGAGTCCGGCGGACGAAGTTGGACAGCCCCTCCCCCCAAGGCTATAGCCCACCCGTTTGTTGGTCATTTTTGTGGCGGATGAACTTGGGGACGGGACCTTCGGGGGCTTATTTTTGGGTGCGGCTGTGTCCGCGGCCTATTTTCAGCACACGAAGGGTGCTCGCAAATTCTCGCCAAATTTCGAGTCCTGCGGACGAAGTTGGCCAGCCCCTCCCCCCAAGGCTATAGCCCACCCGTTTTTTGCGCATTTTTGCGGCGGACGAACTTGGGGATGGGACCTTCGGGGGCTTATTTTTGGGCGCGGCTGTGCCCGCAGCCTATTTTTGGCACACGGAGGGCGCTCGCAAAGTCTCGCCCCATTCCGAGTCCGGCGGACGAAGTGGGCCAGCCCCTCCCCCCAAGGCTATAGCCCACCCGTTTTTTGGGCATTTTTGCGGCGGACGAACTTGGGGATGGGACTTTCGGGGGCTTATTTTTGGTCGCGGCTGAGCCCGCAGCCTATTTTTGGCACACGGAGGGTGCTCGCAAAGTCTCGCCCCATTCCGAGTCTGGCGGACGAAGTGGGCCAGCCCCTCCCCCCAAGGCTATAGCCCACCTGTTTTTTGGTCATTTTTGTGGCGGACAAACTTGGGGACGGGACCTTCGGGGGATTATTTTTTCGGCACGGCTGTGCCGGCGGCCTATTTTTGGCACACGGAGGGCGCTCATAAAGTCTCGGCAAATTTCGAGTCCGGCGGACGAAGTTGGCCAGCCCCTCCCCCCAATGCTATAGCCCACCCGTTTTTTGGGCATTTTTGTGGCGGACGAACTTGGGGACGGGACCTTCGGGGGCTTATTTTAGGATGCGGCTGTGGCCGCGGCCTATTTTTGGCACACGGAGGGCGGTCGCAAAGTCTCCCCCCATTCTGAGTCCGGCGGACGAAGTTGGACAGCCCCTCCCCCCAAGGCTATAGCCCACCCGTTTTTTGGTCATTTTTGTGGCGGATGAACTTGGGGACGGGACCTTCGGGGGCTTATTTTTGGGTGCGGCTGTGTCCGCGGCCTATTTTCAGCACACGAAGGGTGCTCGCAAATTCTCGCCAAATTTCGAGTCCGGCGGACGAAGTTGGCCATCCCCTCCCCCCAAGGCTATAGCCCACCCGTTTTTTGGGCATTTTTGCGGCGGACGAACTTGTGGACGGGACCTTCGGGGCCTTATTTTTGGGTACGGCTTTGGCCGCGGCCTATTTTTGGCCCATCGAGGGCGCTCGCAAAGTCTCGCCCCATTCCGAGTCCGGCGGACGAAGTCGGCCAGCCCCTCCCCCCAAGGCTATAGCCCACCCGTTTTTTGCGCATTTTTGCGGCGGACGAACTTGGGGACGGGACCTTCGGGGGCTTTTTTTTGGCACGGCTGTGCGCGCCGCCTATTTTTGGCACACGGAGGCCACTCGCAAAGTCTCGGCCCATTCCGAGTCCGGCGGACGAAGTTGGCCATCCCCTCCCCCCAAGGCTATAGCACACCCGTTTTTTGGGCATTTTTACGGCGGACGAACTTGGGGACGGGACCTTCGGGGGCTTATTTTCTGGCGCGGCTGTGTCGGCGGCCTATTTTTGGCACACGGAGGGCGCTCGTTAAGTCTCGGCAAATTTCGAGTCCGGCGGACGAAGTTGGCCAGCCCCTCCCCCCAATGCTATATAGCCCACCCGTTTTTTGGGCATTTTTGCGGCGGACGAACTTGGGGACGGGACCTTCGGGGGCTTATTTTTTGGCACGGCTGTGCGCGCCGCCTAGTTTTGGCACACGGAGGCCACTCGCAAAGTCTCGGCCCATTCCGAGTCCGGCGGACGCAGTTGGCCATCCCCTCCCCCCAAGGCTATAGCCCACCCGTTTTTTGGGCATTTTTGCGGCGGACGAACTTGGGGACGGGACCTTCGGGGGCTTATTTTTGGGCGCGGCTGTGCCCGCGGCCTATTTTTGGCACACGGAGGGCGCTCGCAAAGTCTCGCCCCATTCTGTTTTTGTGGGTGGTCGTTGGCCAGCCCCTCCCCCCAAGGCTATAGCCCACCCTTTTTTTGGTCTTTTTTGCGGACGAACTTGGGGACGGGACCTTCGGGGGCTTATTTTTGGGCGCGGCTGTGCCCGCGGCCTATTTTTGGCACACGGAGGGCGCTCGGAAAGTCTCGCCCCATTCCGAGTCCGGCGGACGAAGTTGGCCAGCCCCTCCCCGCAAGGCTATAGCCCACCCTTTTTTGGGCATTTTTGCGGCGGACGAACTTGTGGACGGGACCTTTGGGGGATTATTTTTGGGTGCAGCTGTGGCCGCGGCCTATTTTTGGCACACGGAGGGCGGTCGTAAAGTCTCCCCCCATTCTGAGTCCGGCGGACGAAGTGGGCCAGCCCCTCCCCGCAAGGCTATAGCCCACCCGTTTTTTGGGCATTTTTGCGGCGGACGAACTTGGGGACGGGACTTTCGGGGGCTTATTTTTGGGCAAGGCTGTGCCCGCGGCCTATTTTTGGCACACGGTGGGCGTTTACAATGTCTCGCCCCATTCCGAGTCCGGCGGACGAAGTTGGCCAGCCCCTCCCACCAAGGCTATAGCCCACCCGTTTTTTGGGCATTTTTGCGGCGGACGAACTTGGGGACGCGATCTTCGGGGGCTTATTTTTTACCGCGGCTGTGCCCGCAGCCTATTTTTGTTACACGGAGGGTGCTCGCAAAGTCTCGCCCCATTCCGAGTCCGGCGGACGAAGTTGGCCAGCCCCTCCCCCCAAGGCTATAGCCCACCCGTTTTTTGGGCATTTTTGCGGCGGACGAACTTGGGGACGGGACCTTCGGGGGCTTATTTTTGGGTACGGCTGTGCCCGCGGCCTATTTTTGGCACACGGAGGGCGGTCGCAAAGTCTCGCCCCATTCCGAGTCCGGCGGACGAAGTTGGCCAGCCCCTCCCCCCAAGGCTATAGCCCACCCATTTTTTGGGCATTTTTGCGGCGGACGAACTTGGGGACGGGACTTTCGGGACTTATTTTTGGTCGCTGTGCCATTTTTGGCACACGGAGGGGGCTCGCAAAGTCTCGCCCCATTCCGAGTCCGGCGGCCGACGTTGGCCAGCACCTCCCCCCAAGGATATAGCCCACCCTTTTTTGGGCATTTTTGCGGCGGACGAACTTGTGGACGGGACCTTTGGGGGCGTATTTTTGGGTTCGGCTGTGCCCGCGGCACACGGAGGCGGTCACAAAGTCTCCCCATTCTGAGTCCGGCGGAAGAAGTTAGGACAGCCCCTCCCCCCAAGGCTATAGGCCACCCGTTTTTTGGTCATTTTTGTGGCGGACGAACTTGGGGACGGGACCTTCGGGGGCTTATTTTTGGGTACGGCTGTGCCCGTGGCCTATTTTCGGCACACGAAGGGTGCTCGCAAAGTCTCGCCAAATTTCGAAACCGGCGGACGAAGTTGGCCAGCCCCTCCCCCCAAGGCTATAGCCCACCAGTTTTTTGGGCATTTTTGCGGCGGATGAACTTGGGGACGGGACCTTCGGGGGCTTATTTTTGGGCGCGGCTGTGCCCGCCGCCTAGTTTTGGCACACGGAGGCCGCTTGCAAAGTCTCGCCCCATTCCGAGTCCGGCGGACGAAGTTGGCCATCCCATCCACCCAAGGCTATAGCCCACCCGTTTTTTGGGCATTTTTACGGCGGACGAACTTGGGTACGGGACTTTCGGGGGCTTATTTTTGGGCGCGGCTGTGCCCGCCGGCTATTTTTGTCACACGGAGGGTGTTCACAAAGTCTCGCCCCATTCCGAGTCCGGCGGACGAAGTGGGCCATCCCCTCCCCCCAAGGCTATAGCCCACCCTTTTTTTGGGCATTTTTACGGCGGACGAACATGGGGACGGGACCTTCGGGGGCTTATTTTCGGGCGCGGCTGTGCCCGCGGCCTATTTTTGGCACACGGAGGGCGCTCGCAAAGTCTCGCCAAATTTCGAGTCCGGCGGACGAAGTTGGCCAGCCCCTCCCCCCAATGCTATAGCCCACCCGTTTTTTGGGCATTTTTTCGGCGGACGAACTTGGGGACGGGACCTTTGGGGGCTTATTTTTGGGCGCGGCTAAGCCCGCGGCCTATTTTTGGCACACGGAGGGCACTCGCAGAGTCTCGCCCCATTCCGAGTCCGGCGGACGAAGTTGGCCATCCCCTCCCCCCAAGGCTATGGCCCACCCTTTTTTGGGCATTTTTGCGGCGGACGAACTTGGGGACGGGACTTTCGGGGGCTTATTTTTGGTCGCGGCTGTGCCCGCGGCCTTTTTTTACGCACACGGAGGGCGCTTGCAAAGTCTCGCCCCATTCCGAGTCCGGCGGACGAAGTTGGCCAGCCCCTCCCCCCAAGGCTATAGCCCACCCTTTTTTGGGCATTTTTGCGGCGGACGAACTTGTGGACGGGACCTTCGGGGGCGTATTTTTGGGTGCGGCTGTGCCCGCGGCCTATTTTTGGCACACGGAGGCGGTCACAAAGTCTCCCCCCATTCTGAGTCCGGCGGAAGAAGTTAGACAGCCCCTCCCCCCAAGGCTATAGGCCACCCGTTTTTTGGTCATTTTTGTGGCGGACGAACTTGGGGACGGGACCTTCGGGGGCTTATTTTTGGGCGCGGCTGTGCCCGTGGCCTATTTTCGGCACACGAAGGGTGCTCGCAAAGTCTCGCCAAATTTCGAGACCGGCGGACGAAGTTGGCCACCCCTCCCCCCAAGGCTATAGCCCACCCGTTTTTTGGGCATTTTTGCGGCGGACGAACTTGGGGACGGGACTTTCGGGGGCTTATTTTTGGTCGCGGCTGTGCCCGCGGCCTTTTTTTACGCACACGGAGGGCGCTCGCAAAGTCTCGCCCCATTCCGAGTCCGGCGGACGAAGTTGGCCAGCCCCTCCCCCCAAGGCTATAGCCCACCCTTTTTTGGGCATTTTTGCGGCGGACGAACTTGTGGACGGGACCTTCGGGGGCGTATTTTTGGGTGCGGCTGTGCCCGCGGCCTATTTTTGGCACACGGAGGACGGTCACAAAGTCTCCCCCCATTCTGAGTCCGGCGGAAGAAGTTAGACAGCCCCTCCCCCCAAGGCTATAGGCCACCCGTTTTTTGGTCATTTTTGTGGCGGACGAACTTGGGGACGGGACCTTCGGGGGCTTATTTTTGGGCGCGGCTGTGCCCGTGGCCTATTTTCGGCACACGAAGGGTGCTCGCAAAGTCTCGCCAAATTTCGAGACCGGCGGACGAAGTTGGCCACCCCTCCCCCCAAGGCTATAGCCCACCCGTTTTTTGGGCATTTTTGCGGCGGACGAACTTGGGGACGGGACTTTCGGGGGCTTATTTTTGGTCGCGGCTGTGCCCGCGGCCTTTTTTTACGCACACGGAGGGTGCTCGCAAAGTCTCGCCCCATTCCGAGTCCGGCGGACGAAGTTGGCCAGCCCCTCCCCCCAAGGCTATAGCCCACCCTTTTTTGGGCATTTTTGCGGCGGACGAACTTGTGGACGGGACCTTCGGGGGCGTATTTTTGTGTACGGATCTGCCAGAGGCGTATTTGTGGAAAACGGAGGGGGGTCACAAAGTCTCCCCCCATTCTGAGTCCGGCGGAAGAAGTTAGACAGCCCCTCCCCCCAAGGCTATAGGCCACCCGTTTTTTGGTCATTTTTGTGGCGGACGAACTTGGGGACGGGACCTTCGGGGGCTTATTTGTGGGTGCGGCTGTGCCCGTGGCCTATTTTCGGCACACGAAGGGTGCTCGCAAAGTCTCGCCAAATTTCGAGACCGGCGGACGAAGTTGGCAGCCCCTCCCCCCAAGGCTATAGCCCACCCTTTTTTGGGCATTTTTGCGGCGGACGAACTTGTGGACGGGACCTTCGGGGGCGTATTTTTGGGTGCGGCTGTGCCCGCGGCCTATTTTTGGCACACGGAGGGCGGTCACAAAGTCTCCCCCCATTCTGAGTCCGGCGGAAGAAGTTAGACAGCCCCTCCCCCCAAGGCTATAGGCCACCCGTTTTTTGGTCATTTTTGTGGCGGACGAACTTGGGGACGGGACCTTCGGGGGCTTATTTGTGGGTGCGGCTGTGCCCGTGGCCTATTTTCGGCACACGAAGGGTGCTCGCAAAGTCTCGGCAAATTTCGAGTCCGGCGGACGAAGTTGGCCAGCCCCTCCCCCCAATGCTATATCCCACCCGTTTTTTGGGCATTTTTGCGGCAGACGAACTTGGGGACGGGACCTTTGGCGGCTTATTTTTGGGCGCGGCTGCACCCGCGGCCTATTTTTGGCACACGGAGGGCGCTCGCAAAGTCTCGCCAAATTTCCAGTCCGGCGGACGAAGTTGGCCAGCCCCTCCCCCCAATGCTATAGCCCACCCGTTTTTTGGGCATTTTTGCGGCGGACGAACTTGGGGACGGGACCTTCGGGGGCTTATTTTTGGGCGCGGCTGTGCCCGCCGCCTAGTTTTGGCAAACGGAGGCCGCTTGCAAAGTCTCGCCCCATTCCGAGTCCGGCGGACGAAGTTGGCCATCCAATCCACCCAAGGCTATAGCCCACCCGTTTTTTGGGCATTTTTACGGCGGACGAACTTGGGGACGGGGCTTTCGGGGGCTTATTTTTGGGCGCGGCTGTGCCCGCCGGCTATTTTTGTCACACGGAGGGTGGTCGCAAAGTCTCGCCCCATTCCGAGTCCGGCGGACGAAGTTGGCCATCCCCTCCCCCCAAGGCTATAGCCCACCCACTTTTTGGGCATTTTTACGGCGGACGAACTTGGGGACGGGACCTTCGGGGGCTTATTTTTGGGCGCGGCTGTGCCCGCGGCCTATTTTTGGCACACGGAGGGCGCTCGCAAAGTCTCGGCAAATTTCGAGTCTGGCGGACGAAGTTGGCCAGCCCCTCCCCCCAATGCTATAGCGCACCCGTTTTTTGGGCATTTTTGCGGCGGACAAACTTGGGGACGGGACCTTTTGGGGCTTATTTTTTGGGCGCGGCTGCGCCCGCGGCCTATTTTTGGCACACGGAGGGCGCTCGCAGAGTCTCGCCCCATTCCGAGTCCGGCGGATTGGCCATCCCTCCCCAAGGCTATGGCCCACCCGTTTTTTGGGCATTTTTACGGCGGACGAACTTGGGGACGGGACCTTCGGGGGCTTATTTTTGGGCGCGGCTGTGCCCGCGGCCTATTTTTGGCAAACGGAGGGCGCTCGCACAGTCTCGGCAAATTTCGAGTCCGGCGGACGAAGTTGGCCAGCCCCTCCCCCCAATGCTATATCCCACCCGTTTTTTGGGCATTTTTGCGGCAGACGAACTTGGGGACGGGACCTTTGGCGGCTTATTTTTGGGCGCAGCTGCACCCGCGGCCTATTTTTGGCACACGGAGGGTGCTCGCAAAGTCTCGCCAAATTTCCAGTCCGGCGGACGAAGTTGGCCAGCCCCTCCCCCCAATGCTATAGCCCACCCGTTTTTTGGGCATTTTTGCGGCGGACGAACTTGTGGACGGGACCTTCGGGGGCTTATTTTTGGGTGTGGCTGTGGCCGTGGCCTATTTTTGGCACACGGAGGGTGGTCGCAAAGTCTCCCCCCATTCCGAGTCCGGGCGGACGATGTTAGCCATCCCCTCCCCCAAGGCTATAGCCCACCCGTTTTTGGGCATTTTGCGGCGGACGAACTTGGGGACTGGACCTTCGGGCTTATTTTTCGCGCGGCTGTGCCCGCCGCCTATTTTTGGCACACGGAGGGCGCTGCAATGTCTCGTCCCTATTCCGAGTCCGGCGGACGGTTGGCCAGCCCTCCCCCAAGGCTATAGCCCACCCGTTTTGGGCATTTTGCGGCGGACGAACTCGGGACGGGACCTTGGGCGCTTATTTTGGCGCGGCTGTGCCGCGGCCTATTTTGGGCACACGGAGGGCGCTGGCCAAGTCTCGCCCCATTCCGAGTCCGGCGGACGAACTTGGCCAGCCCCTCGCCCCAAGGCTATAGCCCACCCGTTTTTTGGGCATTTTTGCGGCGGACGAACTTGGGAACGGGACCTTCAGGCGCTTATTTTTGGGTGCAGCTGTGCCCGCGGTCTATTTTTGGCACACGGAGGGCGCTCGCAATGTCTCGTCCTATTCCGAGTCAGGCGGACGAAGTTCGCCAGCCCCTCCCCCCAAGGCTATAGCCCACACGTTTTTTGGGCATTTTTGCGGCGGACGAACTCGGGGACGGGACCTTCGGGCGCTTATTTTTGGGCGCGGCTGTGCCCGCGGTCTATTTTTGGTACACGGAGGACGCTCGCAAAGTCTCGCCCCATTCCGAGTCCGGCGGACGAACTTGGCCAGCCCCTCCCCCCAAGGCTATAGCCCACCCGTTTTTTGGGCATTTTTGCGGCGGACGAACTTGGCGACGGGACCTTCGGGGGCTTATTTTTCGGCGCGGCTGTGCCCGATGCCTATTTTTGGCACACGGAGGGCGCTCGCAATGTCTCGTCCTATTCCGAGTCCGGCGGACGAAGTTGGCCAGCCCCTCCCCCCAAGGCTATAGCCCACCCGTTTTTTGGGCATTTTTGCGGTGGACGAACTTGGGGATGGGACCTTCGGGGGCTTATTTTTGGGCGCGGCTGTGCCCGCGGCCTATTTTTGGCACACGGAGGGCGCTCGCAAAGTCTCGCCCCATTCCGAGTCCGGCGGACAAACTTGGCCAGCCCTCCCCAAGGCAATAGCCCACCCGTTTTTAGGCATTTTGCGGCGGACGAACTTGGGGACGGGACCTTCGGCGCTTCTTTTGGGCGCGGCTGTGCCGCGCCTATTTTTGGCACACGGAGGGCGCTCGCAAAGTCTCGCCCCATTCTGAGTCCGGCGGACGAAGTTGGCCAGCCCCTCCCCCCAAGGCTATAGCCCACCCGTTTTTTGGGCATTTTTGCGGCGGACGAACTTGAGGACGGGACCTTCGGGCGCTTATTTTTGGCCGCGGCTGTACCCACGGCCTATTTTGGGCACACGGAGGGCGCTGGCCAAGTCTCGCCCCATTCCGAGTCCGGCGGACGAACTTGGCCAGCCCCTCGCCCCAAGGCTATAGCCCACCCGTTTTTTGGGCATTTTTGCGGCGGACGAACTTGGGAACGGGACCTTCAGGCACTTATTTTTGGGTGCAGCTGTGCCCGCGGTCTATTTTTGGCACACGGAGGGTGCTTGAAAAGTCTCGCCCCATTCCGAGTCCGGCGGACGAACTTGGCCAGCCCCTCCCCCCAAGGCTACAGCCCACCCGTTTTTTGGGCATTTTTGCGGCAGAAGAACTTGGGGACGGGACCTTCGGGCGCTTATTTTTAGGCGTGGCTGTGCCCGCGTCCTATTTTTTGCACACGGAGGGCGCTCACAAAGTCTCGCCCCATTCCGAGTCCGGCGGACGAACTTGGCCAACCCCTCCCCCCAAGGCTATAGCCCACCCGTTTTTTGGGCATTTTTGCGGCGGACGAACTTGGAGACGGGACCTTCGGGCACTTATTTTTGGCCGCGGCTGTGCCCGAGGCCTGGCACACGGAGGGTGCTCTCAAAGTCTCGCCCCATTCCGAGTCCGGCGGACGAAGTTGGCCAGCCCCTCCCCCCAAGGCTATAGCCCACCCGTTTTTTGGGCATTTTTGCGGTGGACGAACTTTGGGATGGGACCTTCGGGCGCTTATTTTTGGGCGCGGCTGTGTTCGTGGCCTATTTTTGGTACACGGAGGGCGCTCGCAAAGTCTCGCCCCATTCCGAGTCCGGCGGACGAACTTGGCCAGCCCCTCCCCCCAAGGCAATAGCCCACCCGTTTTTTGGGCATTTTTGCGGCGGACGAACTTGGGGACGGGACCTTCGGGGGCTTATTTTTGGGCGCGGCTGTGCCCGCGGCCTATTTTTGGCACACGGAGGGCGCTCGCAAAGTCTCGCCCCATTCCGAGTCCGGCGGACGAACTTGGCCAGCCCCTCCCCCCAAGGCAATAGCCCACCCATTTTTTGGGCATTTTTGCGGCGGACGAACTTGGGGAAGGGACCTTCGGGTGCTTCTTTTTGGGCGCGGCTGTACCCGCGGCCTATTTTTGGCACACGGAGGGCGCTCGCAAAGTCTCGCCCCATTCCGAGTCCGGCGGACGAAGTTGGCCAGCCCCTCCCCCCAAGGCTATAGCCCACCCGTTTTTTGGGCATTTTTGCGGCGGACGAACTTGGGGACGGGACCTTCGGGCGCTTATTTTTGGCCGCGGCTGTGCCCACGGCCTATTTTGGGCACACGGAGGGCGCTGGCCAAGTCTCGCCCCATTCCGAGTCCGGCGGACGAACTTGGCCAGCCCCTCGCCCCAAGGCTATAGCCCACCCGTTTTTTTGGCATTTTTGCGGCGGACGAACTTGGGAACGGGACCTTCGGGCGCTTATTATTGGGCGCGACTGTGCCCGATACCAATTTTTGGGACACGGTGGGCGCTCGCCAAGTTTCCCACCATTCCGAGTCCGGCGGATGAACTTGGCCAACCCTCCCCAAGGCTATAGCCCACCCGTTTTTGGGCATTTTGCGGCGGACTTGGGGGCTTATTTTTTTGGGCGATTTTTTGGCACGGAGGGCGCTTGCAAAGTCTCGCCCCATTCCGAGTCCGGCGGACGAACCAGCCCCTCCCCCAAGGCTATAGCCCACCCGCTTTTTGGGCATTTTGCGGCGGACGAACTTGGGGACGGGACCTTCGGGGCCTATTTTTGGGCGCAGCTGTGCCGCGGCTATTTTTTGGCACAGGAGGGCGCTCGCAAAGTCTCGCCCCATTCCGAGTCCGGGGCGGACGAACTTGGCCAGCCCTCCCCCAGGGCTATAGCCCACCCGTTTTTGGGCATTTTTGCGGCGGACGAACTTGGGGACGGGACCTTCGGGGGCTTATTTTTGGGCGCGGCTGTGCCCGCGGCCTATTTTTGGCACACGGAGGGCGCTCGCAAAGTCTCGCCCCATTCCGAGTCCGGCGGACGAACTTGCCAGCCCCTCCCCCCAAGGCTATAGCCCACCCGTTTTTTGGGCATTTTGCGGCGGACGAACTTGGGGACGGGACCTTCGCTTATTTTTGGACGCGGCTGTGCCAGCGGCCTATTTTTGGTACACAGTGGGTGCTCGCAAAGTCTCACCCGATTCCGAGTCCGGCGGACGAACTTGGCCAGCCCCTCCCCCCAAGGCTATAGCCCACCCGTTTTTTGGGCATTTTTGCGGCGGACGAACTTGGGGACGGGACCGTCGACTGCTTATTATTGGTCGCGGCTGTGCACGCGGCCTATTTTTGGGACACGGAGGGCGTTCGCCAAGTCTCGCCCCATTCCGATTCCGGCGGACGAACTTGCCAGCCCCTCCCCCGAAGGCTATAGCCCACCCGTTTTTTGGGCATTTGCGGCGGACGAACTTGGGACGGGACCTTCGGGCGCTTATTTTTGGCCCCGGCTGTGCCCGCGGCCTTTTTTTGGCACACGGAGGGCGCTGGCCAAGTCTCGCCCCATTCCGAGTCCGGCGAACGAACTTGGCCAGCCCCTCGCCCCAAGGCTATAGCCCACCCGTTTTTTGGGCATTTTTGCGGCGGACGAACTTGGGGACGGGACCTTCGAGTGCTTATTATTGGGCGCGGCTGTGCCCATTTTTGCACACGGAGGCGTTCGCAAGTCCCGCCCCATTCCGAGTCTGGCGGACGAACTTGCCAGCCTCCCCCAAGGCTATAGCCCACCCGTTTTTGGGCATTTTGCGGACGAACTTGGGGACGGGACCTTGGGCGCTTATTTTTGACGCGGCTGTGCCCGCGGCCTATTTTAACACAGAGGGCGCTGGCCAAGTCTCGCCCCATTCCGAGTCCAGGCGAACTTGGCCAGGCCCTGCCCCAAGGCTATAGCCCACCCGTTTTTGGGCATTTTACGGCGGAAACTTGGGAGGCAGGGCTTCGGGCTCTTATTATTGGGTGCGGCTGTGCCCGCGGCCAAGTTTTGGGACACGGAGGGCGCTCGCCAAGTCTCGCACCATTCCGAGTCCGGCGGACGAACTTGGCCAGCCCCTCCCCTCAAGGCTATAGCCCACCCGTTTTTTGGGCATTTTTGCGGCGGACAAACTTGGGGACGGGACCTTCGATCGCTTATTTTTAGCTGAGGCTGTGTCCGCGGCCTATTTTTTGCACACGGAGGGTGCTCTAAAAGTCTCGCCCCATTCCGAGTCCGGCGGACGAACTTGGCCTGCCCCTCCCCCCAAGGCTATAGCCCACCCGTTTTTTGGGCATTTTTACGGCGGACGAACTTGAGGACGGGACCTTCGGGCACTTATTTTTGGGCGCAGCTGTGCCTGCGGCCTATTTTTGGCACACGGAGGGTGCTCGCCATGTCTCGTCCCATTCCGAGTCCGGCGGACGAACTTGGCCAGCCCCTCCCCTCAAGGATATAGCCCACCCATTTTTTGGGCATTTTTGCGGCGGACGAACTCTGGGACGGGACCTTCGGGCGCTTATTTTTGGTAACGGCTTTGCCCACGGCCTATATTTGGAACACGGAGGGCGCTCGCAAAGTCTCGCCCCATTCCGTGTCCGGCGGACGAACTTGGTCAGCCCCTCCCCCCAAGGGTATAGCTCACCCGTTTTTTGGGCATTTTTGCGGCGGATGAACTTGGGGACGGGACCTTCGGTTAATTATTTTTGGGTGAGGCTGTGGTCACGGCCTATTTTTGGCACACGGAGGGCGCTCGCAAAGTCTCGTCCCATTCCAAGTCCGGCGGACGATCTTGGCCAGCCCCTCCCCCCAAGGCTATAGCCCACCCGTTTTTTGGCATTTTTGCGGCGGACGAACTTGGGGACGGGAACTTCGGGCGCTTATTTTTGGGTACGGCTTTGCCCGCGGCCTATATTTGGAACACGGAGGGTGCTCACAAAGTCTCGCCCCAATCCGAGTCCGGCAGACGAACTTAGCCAGCCCCTCCCCCCAAGGCTATAGCCCACCCGTTTTTTGGGCATTTTTTGGGCGGACGAACTTGGGGACGGGACCTTCGGGTGCTTATTGTTGGGCGCGGCTGTGCCCACAGCCTAGTTTTGGCACACGGATGGCGCTCGCCAAGTCTCGCCCCATTCCGAGTCCGGCGGACGAACTTGGCCAGCCCCTCCCCCCAAGGCTATAGCCCACCCGTTTTTAGGGCATTTTTGCGGCCGACGAACTTGGGGATGGGAACTTCAGGAGCTTATTTTTGGGCGCGGGTGTGCCGCGGCCTTTATTTGGCACACGGAGGGCGCTCGCCAAGTCTAGTCCCATTCCGATTCCGGCGGACGAACTTGGCCAGCCCCTCCCCCCAAGGCTATGGCCCACCCGTTTTTGGGCATTTTTGCTGCGGACGAACTTGGGGACGGGACCTTCGGGCGCTTATTTTTGTGCGCGGCTGTGCCGCCAGCCTATTTTTGGCACACGGAGGGTGCTCGCAGATCTCATCCCATTCCGAGTCCGGCGGACGAACTTGGAGAGCCCTCCCCCAAAGTTGTAGCCCACCCATTTTTGGGCATTTTGTGAGACGAACTTGGGAACGGGACCTTCGGGCGCTTATTTTTGGGCGCGGCTGTGCCACGTGCTATTTTGGCACACAGAGGGTGCTCGCAAAGTCTCGCCCCATTCCGAGTCCGGCGGACGGGCCAACCCCTCCCCGAAAGGCTATAGCCCACCCGTTTTTTGGGCATTTTTGCGGCGGACGAACTTGGGGACGGGACCTTCGGGCGCTTATTTTTGGGCGCGGCTGTGCCCGCGGCCTATTTTTGGTACACAGTGGGCACTCGAAAAGTCTCGCCCCATTCCTAGTCCCGCGGACGAACTTGGCCTGCCCCTCCCCCCAAGGCTATAGCCCACCCGTTTTTTGGGCATTTTTGCGGCGGACGAACTTGGGAACGGGACCTTCGGGCGCTTATTTTTTGGCATGGCTGTGCCCGCGGCCTATTTTTGGCACACGGAGGGCGCTCGCAAAGTCTCGGCCCATTCCGTGTCCGGCTGACGACATTGGCTATCTCCTCCCCCCAAGGCTATAGCCCACCCGTTTTTTGGGCATTTTTGCGGCGGACGAACTTGGGGACGGGACCTTCGGGCGCTTATTTTTGGGCGCGGCTGTGCCCACGGCCTATTTTTGGCACACGAGGGCGCTCGCCAAGTCTCGCCCCATTCCGAGTCCGAGCGGACGAACTTGGCCAGCCCCTCCTCAAGGCTATAGCCCACCCGTTTTTGGGTATTTTGTGCAGACGGAACTTGGGGACGGGACCTTCGGCGCTTATTTTGGCGCGCCTTTGCCGCAGCCTATTTTTTCAAACACAGAGCGCTCGCAAAGTCGTGCCCCTTTCGGAGTCCGGCGGACGAACTTGGCCAGCCCCTCCCCTCAAGGCTATAGCCCACCCGTTTTTTGGGTATTTTTGCGACGGACGAACTTGGGGACGGGACCTTCGGGCAGTTATTTTTGGGCGCGGCTGTGGTCGCAGCCTATTTTTGGCACAGAGAGGGAGCTCGCAAAGTCTCGAACCATTCCGAGTCCAGCGGACGAACTTGGCCAGCCGCTCCCCGCTCGGCTATAGCCCACCCGTTTTTTGGGCATTTTGCGGCGGACGAACTTGGGGAGGGACTTTCAGGGGCTTATTTTTGGGCTGGCGGCTGAGCCTGCGGCCTATTTTAGCACACGGAGGCGCTGCAAAGTCTCGCCCCATTCCGAGTCCGGCGGACGAACAGCTATCCCCTCCCCTAGGCTATAGCCACCGTTTTTGGGCATTTTGCGGCGGATGAACATGGGGATGGGACCTTCGGTTGCTTATTTTTGGGCGCGGCTGTGCCGACGGCCTATTTTTGGCACCCGGAGGGCGCTCGTAAAGTCTCGCCCCATTCCGAGTCCGGCGGACGAAGTTGGCCAGCCCCTCCCCCCAAGGGTATAGCCCACCCATTTTTTTGGCATTTATGCGGCGGACGAACTTGGGGACGGGACCTTCGGGCGCTTATTTTTGGGCGCGGCTGTGCCCGCGGCCTATTTTTGGTACACAGAGGGCGCTCGCAAAGTCTCGCCCCACTCCGAGTCCGGCGGACGAAGTTGGCCTGCCCCTCCCCCCAAGGCTATAGCGCACCCGTTTTTTCAGCATTTTTGAGGCGGACGAACTGGGGGACGGGACCTTCGGGGGCTTATTTTTGGATGCGGCTGAGCCTGCGGCCTATTTTTGGCACACGGAGGGCGCTCGCAAAGTCTCGCCCCATTCCGAGTCCGGCGGACGAACTTGGCTATCCCCTGCCCCCTAGGCTATAGCCCACCGTTTTTTGGGCATTTTTGCGGCGGATGAACTTGGGGATGGGACCTTCGGTTGCTTATTTTTGGGCGCGGCTGTGCCGACGGCCTATTTTTGGCACCCGGAGGGCGCTCGTAAAGTCTCGCCCCATTCCGAGTCCGGGCGGATTGGCCAGCCCACTCCCCTAGGCTATAGCCCACAGTTTTTGGGCATTTTGCGGCGGATGAACATGGGGACGGGACCTTTGGGCGCTTATTTTTGGGCGGCTGTGCCCACAGCCTATTTTGGCACACGGAGGCGCTCGCAAAGTCTCGCGCCATTCGAGTCGGCGGACAGAACTTGGCCAGCCAGCCCTCCCCCAAGGCTATAGCCCACCCGTTTTTGGGCATTTTCGAGAACTTGGGGACGGGACCTTCGGGGCTTATTTTTGGGGTGGCTGTGACCGCGTTTTTTGGCACACGGAGAGCACTCGCAATGTCTCACCCCATTCGAGTCCGGGCGGACAGAGTGGGCCAGCCTCCCCCAAGGCTATAGCCCACCCGTTTTTGGGCATTTTTACGGCGTAGACGAACTTGGGGGGCGGGACCTTGGTGCTTATTTTTGGGCGCGATTGTGCCCGCTGCCTAAGTTTGGCACATGGAGCGCTCGCAAGTCTCGCCCCATTCCGAGTCCGAGCGGACCAGGATTGGCCAGCCCCTCCCCCAAGGCTATAGCCCACCCATTTTTAGCATTTATGCGGCGGACGAACTTGGGGATGGGACCTTCGGGCGCTTATTTTTGGCGCGGCTGTGCCCATGCCCTATTTTTGGTACACAGAGGGCGCTCGCAAAGTCTCGCCCCACTCCCGAGTCCGGCGGACAGAAGTTGGCCTGCCCCTCCCCCAAGGCTATAGCCAGCCGTTTTTCAGCATTTTGAGGCGGACGAACCCAGGGGCCAGGACCTTGGGCGCTTATTTTTGGCAGGCAGTGCCCGTGGCAAATTTTGCACACGGAGCGCTCGCAAGTCTCGTCCCATTCCGAGTCCGGCGGACGAACTTGGCTATCCTCCCCACCTAGGCTATAGCCCACCGTTTTTTGGGCATTTTTGCGGCGGACGAACTTGGGGACGGGACCTTCGGGGGCTTATTTTTGGGAGTGGCTGTGCCCGCGGCCTATTTTTGGTACACGGAGGCCGTTCACAAAGTCTCGCCCCATTCCGAGTCCGGCGGACGAAGTGGGCCAGCCCCTCCCCCCAAGGCTATAGCCCACCCGAATGTTGGGCAATGATGCGGCGGACGAACTTGGGGACGGGACCTTCGGGGGCTTATTTTTGGGAGTGGCTGTGCCCGCGGCCTATTTTTGGCACACGGAGGCCGTTCGCAAAGTCTCGCCCCATTCCGAGTCCGGCGGACGAAGTTGGCCAGCCCCTCCCCCCAAGGCTATAGACCACCCGTTTTTTGGGCATTTTTGCGGCGGACGAACTTGGGGACGGGACCTTCGGGGGCTTATTTTTGGGAGCGGCTGTGCCCGCGGCCTATTTTTGGCACACGGAGGGCGCTCGCAAAGTCTCGCCACATTCCGAGTCCGGCGGACGAAGTTGGCCAGCACCTCCCCCCAAGGCTATAGCCCACCCCGTTTTTTGGGCATTTTTGCGGCGGACGAACTTGGGGACGGGACCTTTGGGGGCTTATTTTTGGGCGCGCCTGCGCCCGCGGCCTATTTTTTGCACATGGAGGGCGCTCGCAAAGTCACGCCCCATTATGAGTCCGGCGGACGAAGTTGGCCAGCCCCTCCCCCCAAGGCTATAGCCCACCCGTTTTTTGGGCATTTTTGCGGCGGACGAACTTGGGGACGGGACCTTCGGGGGCTTATTTTTGGGAGCGGCTGTGCCCAGCGGCCTATTTTAAGCACGGAGGCACTCGCAAAGTCTCGCCCCATTCCGAGTCCGGCGGAAGTTGGCCCGCCCTCTGCCCCAAGGCTATAGCCCACCCATTTTTAGGCATTTTTGGAACGAACTTGGGGTCGGGACCTTGGCCCTTTTTTTGAAGCACGGCTGTTCCGCGGCCTTTTGGCACACGGAGGGCTCGTAAAGTCTCGCCCCATTCCAGTCAGCGAGACAGAGTGGGCCAGCCCCTCCCCCAAGGCTATAGCCCACCCGTTTTTGGGCATTTTGCGTGCGGACGAACTTGGGTACGGGACCTTCGGGGGCTTATTTTTGGTCGCGCCTGTTCCAGTGGGCTAGATAGTGCACACGGAGGGCACTCGCAAAGTCTCGCCCCTTTCCGAGTCCGGCGGACGAAGTTGGCCAGCCCCTCCGCCCAAGCCTATAGCCCACCCGTTTTTTGGGCATTTTTGCGGCGGACGAACTTGGGGACGGGACCTTCGGGGGCTTATTTTTAGGCGCGGCTGTGCCCGTGGCCTATGTTTGGCACACGGAGGGTGCTCGCAAAGTCTCGCCCCATTCCGAGTTGGGCGGACGAAGTCGGCCAGCCCCTCCCCCCAAGGCTATAGCCCACCCGTTTTTTTGGCATTTTTGCAGCGGACGAACTTGGGGACGGGACTTCGGGGGCTTATTTTTGGTCGTGGCTGTGTCCGCGGCCTATTTTTGGTACACGGAGGGCGCTAGCAAAGTCTCGCCCCATTCCGAGTCCGGCGGAAGAAGTTGGCTTGCCTCTCCCCCCAAGGCTATAGCCCACCCATTTTTTGGGCATTTTGCGGCGGACGAACTTGGGGCGGGACCTTCGGGGCTTATTTTTGGGCGCGGCTGTGTCACAGCCTATTTTTTTGCACACGGAGGCGCTGCAAGTCGCCCCATTCCGAGTCCGAGCGGACGAAGTGGGCCAGCCCTCCCCCCAAGTCTATAGCCCACCCATTTTTTGGGCATTTTCCAGCGGACGAACTTGGGGATGGGACCTTCAGGGGGCTTATTTTTGGGTGCAGCTGTGCCCGGCCTATTTTTGGCACATGGAGGCGCTGCAAAGGCTCGCCCCTTTCCGAGTCCAGCGGACGCCAGTTAGCCAGCCCTCCCCCAAGACTATAGCCCACCCGTTTTTGGGGCATTTTTGCGGCGGACGATCTTGGGGACGGGACCTTCAGCGGCTTATTTTTGGGCGCGGCTGAGTCCGAGGCCTATTTTTGGTACACGGAGGCCGCTAACAAAGTGTCACCCCATTCCGAGTCCGGCGGACCGAAGTTGGCCAGCCCCTCCCCCAAGGCTATAGCCCACCCATTTTGGGCATTATTGCGTGCCCAGACGAACTTGGGGACGGACCTTCGGGGGCTTATTTTGGGCGCGGCTGTGCCCGCGGCCTATTTTTGGGACACGGAGGTGCTGCCAAAGTCTCTCCCATTCCGAGTCCGGCGGACGATGTTGGCCAGCCCCTCCCCCCAGGGCTATAGCCCACCCGTTTTGGGCATTTTGCGGCGGACGAACTTGGGGCGGGACCGTCGGACGATTATTTTGGCGCAGCTGCACGGCCTATTTTGCACACGGAGCGCTCATAAATTCGCCCTATTCCCGAGTCCGGCGGACGAGTTGGCCAGCCCCTCGCCCCAAGGCTATAGCCCACCCGTTTTTGGGCATTTTGAGGCGGACGAACTTTCGGGCCAGGACCTTGGGAGCTTATTTTTAGGCGAGGCTGTGTCCGTGGCCTATGTTTGGCACACGGAGGGCGCTCGCAAAGTCTCGCCCCATTCCGAGTCCGGCGGACGAAGTCGGCCAGCCACCCCAAGGCTATAGCCCACCCGTTTTTGGGCATTTTGCGGCGGACGAACCTGGGGCGGGACCTTCGGGGGCTTATTTTTGGCGCGGCTGTGCCGAAACCTATTTTTGGTACACGAGGGTGCTCGTAACGTTTCGCCCCATTCCGAGTCCGAGCGGACAGAAGTTGGCCTGCCCTCCCCCAGGCTATAGCCCACCGTTTTTGGGCATTTTGCGGCGGACGAACTTGGGGACGGGACCTTCGGGGCATATTTTGGGCGCGCTGTGCCTGCGGCCTATTTCAGCACACGGAGCGCTCGCAAAGTCTCGTCCCATTCCGAGTCCAGCGGACGAAGTGGGCCTGCCCTCCCCAAGCTATAGCCCACCCGTTTTTGGGCATTTTGCGGCGGACGAACTTGGGGCCAGGACCTTGAGGCATATTTTTGGGCACAGCTGTGCCTGCGGCCTATTTTGGCACACGGAGGCGCTCGCATAGTCTCGTCCCATTCCGAGTCGGCGGACGAAGTTGGCCAACCGCTCCCCCAAGGCTATAGCCCACCCGTTTTGGGCATTTTGCGGCGGACGAACTTGGGGCCAGGACCTTCGGGGGAGCTTATTTTTGGCGCGGCTGTGCCCGCGGCCTATTTTGCACACGGAGGTACTCGCAAAGTCTCTCCCCATTCCGAGTCCGAGCGGACAGAAGTGGGCCAGCCCCTCCCCCAAGGCTATAGCCCACCCGTTTTTGGGCATTTTGCGGCGGACGAACTTGGGGGGACCTTCGAGGCTTATTTTGGGCGCGGCTGTGTCCGCAGCCTACAGCACCACGGAGGTACTCGTAAGTTTCGTCCCATTCCGAGTCCGAGGCGGACGAAGTGGGCCTGCCCCTCCCCCAAGCCTATAGCCACACCCGTTTTTGGGCATTTTGCGTGGGAACTTGGGGACGGGACCTTCGGGGGCATATTTTTGGGCACAGCTGTGCCTGCGGCCTATTTTTGGCACACGGAGGGCGCTCGCATAGTCTCGTCCCATTCCGAGTCCGGCGGACGAAGTTGGCCAGCCGCTCCCCCCAAGGCTATAGCCCACCCGTTTTTTGGGCATTTTTGCGGCGGACGAACTTGGGGACGGGACCTTCGGGGGCTTATTTTTGGGCGCGGCTGTGCCCGCGGCCTATTTTTGGCACACGGAGGGTACTCGCAAAGTCTCTCCCCATTCCGAGTCCGGCGGACGAAGTGGGCCAGCCCCTCCCCCCAAGGCTATAGCCCACCCGTTTTTTGGGCATTTTTGCGGCGGACGAACTTGGGGACGGGACCTTCGGACGATTATTTTGGGCGCAGCTGTGCCTGGCCTATTTTGGCACACGGAGGCGCTGCAAATTCTCGCCCTATTCCGAGTCCGGCGGACGAAGGTGGCCAGCCTCGCCCCAAGGCTATAGCCCACCCGTTTTGGGCATTTTGAGGCGGACGAACTTTCGGACGGGACCTTGAGGGCTTATTTTGGGCGCGGCTGTGCCTGCGGCATATTTTGGCACACGGAGGCGCTCGCAAAGTCTCGCCCCATTCCCGAGTCCGCGAGTTGGCCAGCCCCCTCCACCCAAGGCTATAGCCACCCGTTTTTGTGCATTTTGCGGCGGACGAACTTGGGACGGGACCTTCGGGGATTATTTTTGGCGTCGCTGTGCCCGACCTATTTTTGGCACAGGAGGCGCTCAAGTAAAGTCTCACCCCATTCCGAGTCCGAGCGGACGAAGTTGGCCAGCCTCCCCCAAGGCTATAGCCCACCCGTTTTTAGGCATTTTGCGGCGGATGAACTTGGGGCCAGGACCCTCGGGGGCTTATTTTGTGCGGCTGTGCCACGGCCTATTTTTGTCACACGGAGGGCGCTCGCAAAGTCTCGCCCCATTCCGAGTCCGGCGGACGAAGTTGGCCAGCCCCCCCCCCAAGGTATAGCCCACCCGTTTTTTGGGCATTTTTGCGGCGGACGAACTTGGGGACGGGACCTTCGGGGGATTATTTTTGGGCGTCGCTGTGCCCGCGGCCTATTTTTGGCACAGGGAGGGCGCTCGTAAAGTCTCACCCCATTCCGAGTCCGGCGGACGAAGTTGCCCAGCCCCTCCCCCCAAGGCTATAGCCCACCCGTTTTTTGGGCATTTTAGCGGCGGATGAACTTGGGGACGGGACCCTCGGGGGCTTATTTTTGTGCGCGGCTGTGCCCACGGCCTATTTTTGGCACACGGAGGGCGCTCGCAAAGTCTCGCCCCATTCCGAGTCCGGCGGACGAAGTTGGCCAGCCCCTCCCCCCAAGGCTATAGCCCACCCGTTTTTTGGGCATTTTTGCGGCGGACGAACTTGGGGACGGGACCTTCAGCGGCTTATTTTTGGGTGCGACTGTGTCTGTGGCCTATTTTTGGCACACGGAGGCCGCTAGCAAAGTGTCGCCCCATTCCGAGTCCGGCGGAAGAAGTTGGCCAGCCCCTCCCCCCAAGGCTATAGCCCACCCGTTTTTTGGGCATTTTGCGAGGCGGACGAACTGGGGACAGGACCTTCGAGGGGCTTATTTTTGGGTGCGGCTGTGCCCACGTCCTATTTTGGCACGGAGGCTGTTCGCAAGTCTCACCGCATTCGAGTCCGGCTGACAGTTGGCCAGCCCCCTCCCCTAAGGCTATAGCCCACCCATTTTGGGCATTATTGCGTGACAGACGAACTTGGGACGGGTACCTTGGGGCATATTTTGGGCGCGGCAGTGCCGGCCCTACACCTGCACACGGAGGCGCTTGCAAGTCTCGCCCCATTCCGAGTCCGGCGGACGAAGTAGGCCAGCCCCTCCCCCCAAGGCTATAGCGCACCCGTTTTTTGGGCATTTTTGCGGCTGACGAACTTGGGGACGGGACCTTCGGGGGCTTATTTTTGGGCGAGGCTGTGCCTGCGGCCTATTTTTCTCACAGGGAGGGCGCTCGTAAAGACTCGCCCCATTCCGAGTCCGGCGGACGAAGTTGGCCAGCCCCTCCCCCCAAGGCTATAGCCCACCCGTTTTTTCAGCATTTTTGCGGCGGATGAACTTGGGGACGGGACCTTCGAGGGCTTATTTTTGTGCTCGGCTGTGCCCGCGGCCTATTTTAGGCACACGGAGAGCGCTCACAAAGTCTCGCCCCATTCCGAGTCCGGCGGACGAAGTTGGCCAGCCCATCCCCCCAAGGGTATAGCCCACCTGTTTTTTGGGCATTTTTGCGGCGGACGAACTTGGGGACGGGACCTTCGGGGGCTTGTTTTTGTGCGCGGCTGTGCCTGACTATTTTTGGCACACGGAGGCGGCTCGCAAAGTCTCGCCCCATTCCGAGTCCGGCGGACGAAGTTGGCCAGCCCCTCCCCCCCAGGCTATAGCCCCCCCGTTTTTTGGACATTTTTGCGGCGAATGAACTTGGGGACGGGACCTTCGGAGGCTTATTTTGGGCGTGGCTGTGCCCGCGGCCTATTTTTGGCACACGGAGTGTGCTCACAAAGTCTCGCCCCATTCCGAGTCCGGCAGACGAAGTTGGCTGCCTCTCCCCAGGCTATAGCCCACCCGTTTTTAGGCATTTTGCGGCGAGACGAACTTGGGGACCGGACTTTCGGGGCTTATTTTGGGCGTGGCTGTGTCCGTGGCCTATTTTTACCACGGAGGCCGTTCGCAAGTCTCGCCCCATTCCGAGTCTGGCGGATGAAGTTGGCCAGCCCACCCAAGGCAGCCCACCGTTTTGGGCATTTTGCGTGGACGAACTTGGGGGGGACCTTCGGGGGCTTATTTTCCGGCGCGCTGTGCCCGAGGCCTATTTTTGGCACACGGAGGTGCTCGTAAGTTCGCCCCATTCCGAGTCCGGCGGACGAGTGGGCCTGCCCCTCCCAAGGCTATAGCCCACCCGTTTTTGGGCATTTTTGCGGCGGACGAACTTGGGGCGGGACCTTCGAGGGCTTATTTTTGGGCACGGCTGTGCCCGCGGCCTATTTTGGCACACGGAGCGCTGCAAAGTCTCGCCCCATTCCGAGTCCGGCGGACCGAGTTGGCCAGCCTCACCCCAAGGCAGCCCACCGTTTTGGGCATTTTGCGGGACGAACTTGGGACGGGACCTTCGAGAACTTATTTTTGGCACGGCTGTGCCCGCGGCCTATTTTTGGCACAAGGAGGCGCTTGCAAAGGCTCGTCCCTTTCCGAGTCCGGCGGACGATGTTGGCCAGCCCCTCCCCCCAAGGCTATATCCCGCGTTTTTGGGCATTTTGCGGCGGACGAACTTGGGGCCAGGGACCTTCGGGGGCATATTTTTGGGCGCGGCAGTGCCCGCGGCCTACTCACACACACGGAGGCGCTTGCAAAGTCTCGCCCCATTCCGAGTCCGAGCGGGCCAAGTAGGCCAGCCCTCCCCCAAGGCTATAAGCGCACCCGTTTTTGGGCATTTTGCGGCTGACGAACTTGGGGCCAGGACCTTGGGCTTATTTTTGGCGCGGCTGTGCCAGCCTATTTTGGCACACGGAGGGCACTCGCAAAGTCTCGCCCCATTCCGAGTCCGAGCGACGAAGTTGGCCAGCCCCTCCCCCAAGGCTATAGCCCACCCGTTTTTGGCATTTTGCGGCGGACGAACTTGGGGCGGGACCTTCGGGGGCTTATTTTGGCTGCGACTGTGTCCGCGGCCTATTTTAACTGCAGGCCATTCGCAAAGTCTCGCCCCATTCCGAGTCAGCGGACGAACTTTCGGACGGGACCTTTGGGGCTTATTTTTGGGCGCGCTGTGCCTGCGGCATATTTTTGGCACCACGGAGGGCCTCGCAAAGTCTCGCCCCATTTTGAGTCCGGCGAGACGAGTTGGCCAGCCCTCCTCCCAAGGCTATAGCCCACCCGTTTTAGGCATTTTGCGGCGGGCGAACTTGGGACGGGACCTTGGACGATTATTTTGGGCGCAGCTGTGCCGCAGCCTATTACAGCACACGGAGGGCGCTTGCAAATTCTCGCCCTATTCCGAGTCCGGCGGACGAAGTTGGCCAGCCCCTCGCCCCAAGGCTATAGCCCACCCGTTTTTTGGGCATTTTTGAGGCGGACGAACTTTCGCACGGGACCTTCGGGGGCTTATTTTTGGGCGCGGCTGTGCCTACGGCATATTTTTGGCACACGGAGGCGCTGCAAAGTCTCGCCCCATTCCGAGTCCGGCGGACCCAGTTGGCCAGCCCCTCCTCCCAAGGCTATAGCCCACCCGTTTTTGGGCATTTTGCGGCGGGCCGAACTTGGGGACGGGACCTTCGGGATTATTTTTGGGCGTCGCTGTGCCCGGCCTATTTTTGGCACAGGGAGGGCGCTCGTAAAGTCTCGCCCCATTCCGAGTCCGGCGGACAAGTTGGCCAGCCCACTCCCCCAAGGCTATAGCCCACCCGTTTTAGGCATTTTCAGCGGGATGAACTTGGGGACCGGGACCTTCGGGGGCTTATTTTTGTGCGTGGCTGTGCCCACTGGCCCATTTTAACACGGAGGCGCTCGCAAAGTCTCGCCCCATTCCGAGTCCGGCGGACAGTTGGCCAGCCCCTCCCCCAAGGCTATAGCCCCGTTTTGGACATTTTTGCGGCGAATGAACTTGGGACGGGACCTTTGGGGGCTCATTTTTGGGCGAGCTGTGCCCGCAGCCTATTTTGCACACGGACGGCGTTCAAAGTCTCGCCCCATTCCGAGTCCGGCGAGACGTTGGCTTGCCTCTCGCCCCAAGGCTATAGCCCACCCGTTTTTTGGGCATTTTTGCGGCGGACGAACTTGGGGACGGGACCTTCGGGGGATTATTTTTGGGCGTCGCTGTGCCCGCGGCCTATTTTTGGCACACGGAGGGAGCTCAAAAAGAGTCGCCCCATTCAGTCCGAGCGGACGAAGTTGGCCAGCCCCTCCCCCCAAGGCTATAGCCCACCCGTTTTTTGGGCATTTTTGCGGCGGATGAACTTGGGGACGGGACCTTCGAGGGCTTATTTTTGGGTACGGCTGTGCCCGCGGCCTATTTTAGGCACACGGAGAGCGCTCACAAAGCTTCGCCCCATTCCGAGTCCGGCGGACGAAGTTGGCCCGCCCATCCCCCCAAGGGTATAGCCCACCCGTTTTTTGGGCATTTTTGCGGCGGACGAACTTGGGGACCGGACCGTGGGGGGCTGATTTTTGTGCGCGGCGATGCCCGCGGCCTATTTTGGCACCACGGAGGCGCTCGCAAAGTCTCGCCCCATTCCGAGTCCGAGCGGACGGTTGGCCAGCCCCTCCCCCCAAGGCTATAGCCCCCCCGGTTTTTGGAAATTTTTGCGGCGAATGTACTTGGGGACGGGCCCTGTGGGGGCTCCTGTTTGGGCGTGGCTGTGCCCGCAGCCTATTTTTTGCACACGGACGGCGTTCGCAAAGTCTCGCCCCATACCTAGACAGGCGGACGAAGTTGGCGTGCCTCTCCCCCCAAGGCTATAGCCCACCCGTTTTTAGGCATTTTGCGGCGGACGAACTTGGGGACCGGACTTTTGGGGGCTTATTTTTGGCCGTGGCTGGGTCCGTGGCCTATTTTTGGCACACGGAGGCCGTTCGCAAAGTCTCGCCCCATTTCGAGTCTGGGGGACGAAGTTGGCCAGCCCCTCACCCCAAGGCAGCCCACCGTTTTTGGGCATTTTGCGGCGGAGACGAACTTGGGGACGGGACCTTCGGGGAGCTTATTTTTGGGCGCGGCTGTGCCGAGGCCTATTTTTGCACACGGGCCCGGTGCTCGTAAAGTTTCGCCCCATTCCGAGTCCGAGCGGACGAAGTGGGCCTGCCCTCCCAAGGCTATAGCCCACCCGTTTTTGGGCATTTTTGCGGCGGACGAACTTGGGGACGGGACCTTCGAGGGCTTATTTTTGGGCGCGGCTGTGCCGCGGCCTACAGCACACGGAGCGCTCGCAAAGTCTCGCCCCATTCCGAGTCCGGCGGACGAAGTTGGCCAGCCCCTCACCCCAAGGCAGCCCACCCGTTTTGGGCATTTTGCGGTGGACGAACTTGAGGACCAGGGACCTTCGGGGCTTATTTTGGCGCGGCTGTGCCGCGGCCTATTTTTGGCACACTGGAGGCGCTTGCAAAGGCTCGTCCCCTTTCCGAGTCCGGCGGACGATGTTGGCCAGCCCCTCCCCCCAAGGCTATATCCCACCCCGTTTTTTGGGCATTTTTGCGGCGGACGAACTTGGGGACGGGACCTTCGGGAGCATATTTTTGGGCGCGGCAGTGCCCGCTGCCTCACACAGCACACGGAGGCGCTTGCAAAGTCTCGCCCCATTCCGAGTCCGGGCGGACAGTAAGGCCAGCCCCTCCCCAAGGCTATAGCGCACCCGTTTTAGGCATTTTGCGGCTGGCGAACTTGGGGGCGGGACCTTCGGGGCTTATTTTTGGGCGGCTGTGCCCGCAGCCTATTTTGGCACACGGAGGGCACTCGCAAAGTCTCGCCCCATTCCGAGTCAGCGGACGAAGTTGGCCAGCCCCTCCCCCAAGGCTATAGCCCACCCGTTTTTGGGCATTTTGCGGCGGACGAACTTGGGGACAGGACCTTTGGGGGCTTTTTGGGCGTGGCTGTGCCCGCGGCCTGGCTAGGCACACGGAGGCGTTCGCAAAGTCTCGCCCCATTCGAGTCCGAGCGGGCGAGTTGGCCAGCCCTCCCCCAAGGCTATAGCCCACCGTTTTTGGGCATTTTGCGGCGGACGAACTTGGGGACGGGACCTTCGGGGCTTATTTTTTGCACGGCTGTGTCCGCGGCCTATTACTTTGGCACACGCGAGGCCATGCAAAGTCTCGCCCCATTCCGTGTCCGAGGCGAAGTTGACCAGCCCTCCCCTGAGGCTCACCCGTTTTTGGGCATTTTTCGTGGCGAACTTGGGGATGGGACCTTCGAGGGCCAAATTTTTGGAGTGCGGCAGTGCCCGTGACCTACACAGCACACGGAGGCGCTTGCAAGTCTCGCCCCCATTCCGAGTCCGGCGGACAGGATTGGCCAGCCTCCCCAAGGCTATAGCGCACCCGTTTTTTGGGCATTTTTGTGGCGGACGAACTTGGGGAAGGGACCTTCGGGGGCATATTTTTGGGTGCGGCAGTGCCCGCGGCCTACTTTTGGCACACGGAGGCCGCTCGCAAAGTCTCGCCCAATTCCGAGTCCGGCGGACGAAGTTGGCCAGCCCCTCCCCCCAAGGCTATAGCCCACCCGTTTTTTGGACATTTTTGCGGCGAATGAACTTGGGGACGGGACCTTTGGGGGCTCATTTTGGGACGCGGCTGTGCCCGCGGCCTATTTTTTGCTCACGGAGGGCGCTGGCAAAGTCTCGCCCAATTCCGAGTCCGGCGGACGAAGTTGGCCAGCCCCTCCCCCCAAGGCTATAGCCCACCCGTTTTTTGGGCATTTTTGCGGCGGACGAACTTGGGGACGTGACCTTCGGGGGCATATTTTTGGGTGCGGCAGTGCCCGCGGCCTACTTTTGGCACACGGAGGCCGCTCGCAAAGTCTCGCCCAATTCCGAGTCCGGCGGACGAAGTCGGCCAGCCCCTCCCCCCAAGGCTATAGCCCACCCGTTTTTTGGGCATTTTTGCGGCGGACGAACTTGGGGACGGGACCTTCGGGGGCTTATTTTTGGATGTGGCTGTGTCCGTGGCCTATTTTTGACACACGGAGGCCGTTCGCAAAGTCTCGCCCCATTCCGAGTCCGGCGGACGAAGTTGGCCAGCCCCTCCCCCCAAGGCTATAGCCCACCCGTTTTTTGGGCATTTTTGCGGCGGACGAACTTTGGGACGGTACCTTCGTGGGCTTATTTTTGGGCACGGCTGTGCCCGCGGCCTATTTTTGGCACACGGAGGGCACTCGCAAAGTCTCGCCCCATTCCGAGTCCGGTGGACAAAGTTGGCCAGCCCCTCCCCCCAAGGCTATAGCCCCCCCGTTTTTTGGGCATTTTTGCGGCGGACGAACTTGGGGACGGTACCTTCGGGGGCTTATTTTTGGGCGCGGCTGGGTCCGTGGCCTAGTTTTGGCACACGGAGGGCGCTCGCAAAGTCTCGCCTCATTCCGAGTCCGGTGGACGAAGTTGGCCAGCCCCTCCCCCCAAGGCTATAGCCCACCCGATTTTTGGGCATTTTTTAGGCGGACGAACTTGGGGACGGGACCTTCGGGGGCTTATTTTTGGGCGAGGATGTGTCCGTGGCCTATTTTTGACACACGGAGGCCGTTCGCAAACTCTCGCCCCATTCCGAGTCCGGCGGACGAAGTTGGCCAGCCCGTCCCCCCAAGGCTATAGCCCACCCGTTTTTTGGGCATTTTTGCGGCGGACGAACCTGGGGACGGTACCTTCGTGGGATTATTTTTGGGTACGGCTGTGCCCGTGGCCTATTTTTGGCACACGGAGGGCGCTCGCAAAGTCTCGCCTCATTCCGAGTCCGGTGGACGAAGTTGGCCAGCCCCTCCCCCCAAGGCTATAGCCCACCCGTTTTTTGGGCATTTTTGAGGCGGACGAACTTGGGGACGGGACGTTCGGGGGCTTATTTTTTGGCGAGGATGTGTCCGTAGCCTATTTTTGACACACGGAGGCCGTTCGCAAACTCTCGCCCCATTCCGAGTCCGGACGAAGTTGGCCAGCCCGTCCCGGCTATAGCCCACCCGTTTTGGGCATTTTGCGGCGGACGAACTTGGGGGGTACCTTCGTGGCTTATTTTTGGGCACGGCTGTGCCCGCGGCTATTTTTGGTACACGGAGGGCACTAGCAAAGTCTCGCCCCATTCCGAGTCCGGTGGACAAAGTTGGCCAGCCCTCCCCCAAGGCTATTGGCCCCGTTTTTGGGCATTTTGCGGCGGACGAACTTGGGGACGGTACCTTCGGGGGCTTATTTTTGGGCGCGGCTGCGCCCATGGCCTATTTTTGGCACACGGAGGGCGCTCGCAAAGTCTCGTCTCATTCCGAGTCCGGTGGACAAAGTTGGCCAGCCCCTCCCCCCAAGTCTATAGCCCACCCGTTTTTTGGGCATTTTTGCGGCGGACGAACTTGGGGACGGGACCTTCGGGGGCTTATTTTTGGGCGAGGATGTGTCCGTGGCCTATTTTTGGCACACGGAAGCCGTTCACAAACCTTCGCCCCATTCCGAGTCCGGCGGACGAGAGTTGGCCAACCCTCCCCCAAGGCTATAGCCCACCCGTTTTTTGGGCATTTTTGCGGCGGACGAACTTGGGGACGGGACCTTCGGGGGCTTATTTTTGGGTTTGGCTGTGACCGTGGCCTATTTTTGGCACACGGAGGGCACTCGCAAAGTCTCGCCTCATTCCGAGTCCGTTGGACGAAGTTGGCCAGCCCCTCCCCAAGGCTATAGCCCACCGTTTTTGGGCATTTTGCGGCGGACGAACTTGGGGCGGGACCTTCGGGGCTTATTTTTGGCGAGGATGTATCCGTGGCCTATTTTTGGCACACGGAAGCCGTTCGCAAACATTCGCCCCATACCGAGTCCGGCAGGCGAGTTGGCCATCCACTCCCAAGGCTATAGCCCACCCGTTTTTGGGCATTTTTGCAGGCGGACGAACTTGGGGATGGTATCTTCGTGGGCTTATTTTGGGGTGCGGCTGTGCCCGGCCTATTTTAGGCACCACGGAGGCGCTCACAAAGTCTCGCCCCATTCCGAGTCCGAGCGGAAGTTGGCCAGCCCCTCCCCGAGGTATAGCCTTTTTTGGGCAATTTTGCGGCGGGACGAACTTGGGGACGGGACCTTCGGGGGCTTATTTTTGTGCGCGGCAGTGCCACGGCCTATTTTTGGCACACGCAGGGTGATCGCAAAGCCTCGCCCCATTCCGAGTCAAGCGGGACGAAGTTGGCCAGCCTCCCCCAAAGGCTATAGCCCACCCGTTATTAGGGCAATTTTGCGGCGGACGAACTTGAGAACGGTACCTACGGGGGCTTATTTTTGGGCGAGGATGTCTCCGTGGCCTATTTTTGGCACACGGATGCCGTTCGCAAACTTTCGCCCCATTCCGAGTCCGGCAGACCCAGAGTTGGCCAGCCCTCCCCCGAGGTATAGCCCACCATTTTGGGCAATTTTGCGGCGGACGAACTTGGGGCGGGACCTTGGGGCTTATTTTTGTGGCTGTGCCCACGGCTATTTTGGCACACGGAGGACGATCGCAAAGCCTCACCCCATTCCAGTCCGGCGGACGAAGTTGGCCAACCCTCCCCAAGGCTATAGCCCACCGTTTTGGGCATTTTTGCGGACGAACTTGGGGATGGTATCTTCGTGGGCTTATTTTTGGGTGCGGCTGTGCCCCTGGCCTAGGCACACGGAGGGCGCTCACAAAGTCTCGCCCCATTCCGAGTCCGGCGGACCCAAGTGGGCCAGCCCTCCCCAAGGGTATAGCCCACCAGTTTTGGGCAATTTTGCGGCGGACGAACTTGGGGGCGGGACCTTCGGGGCTTATTTTTGTGCGGCTGTGCCCACGGCCTATTTTGGCACACGGAGGCGATCGCAAAGCCTCGCCCCATTCCGAGTCCGGCGGACAGGTTGGCCAACCTCCCCCAAGGCTATAGCCCACCCGTTTTTTGGGCATTTTTGCGGCGGACGAACTTGGGGACGGTATCTTCGTGGGCTTATTTTTGGGTGCGGCTGTGCCCGTGGCCTATTTTAGGCACACGGAGGGCGCTCACAAAGTCTCGCCCCATTCCGAGTCCGGCGGACGAAGTTGGCCAGCCCCTCCCCCCAAGGCTATAGCCCACCCGTTTTTTGGGCATTTTTGCGGCGGGCGAACTTCGGGACGGGACCTTCGGGTGCTTATTTGTGGGCGCGGCTGTCGCCGCGGCCTGAACACGGAGGGTGCTCGCAAAGTCTCGCCCCATTCGAGTCAGGGCGAATTGGCCAGCCCTCCCCAAGGCTATAGCCCACACGTTTTTGGCATTTTGCGGCGGACGAACTTGGGAGGCAGGACCTTCGGGGCTTATTTTTGGATGCGGCTGTGCCCGGCCTATTTTTCGCACACGGAGGGTGCTCGCAAATCTTGTCCCATTCCGAGTCCGGGCGGACGAACATGGCCAGCCCCTCCCCCAAAGGCTATAGCCCACCCGTTTTTTGGGAATTTTTCCGGCGGACGAACTTGGGGTCGGGACCTTCGGGCACTTAATTTTGGGCGCGGATGTGACCGCGGACTAGTTTGGGCACACTAAGGCGCTCGTAAGTCTCGCCCCATTCCGAGTCAGCGGACGAACTTGGCCAGCCCCTCCCCCAAGGCTATAGCCCACCCGTTTTGGGCATTTTGCGGACGAACTTGGGGCGGGACCTTCGGGCACTTACTTTTGGGGCGCTGTGCCCGCGGTATATTTTGGCACACGGAGGCGCTGCAAAGTCTCGCCACATTCCGAGTCCGGCGGACGAACTTGCAACCCCTCCCCAAGGCTATAGCCCACCCGTTTTTTGGGCATTTTTGCGGCGGATGAACTTGGGGGCGGGACCTTCGGGCACTTACTTTTCGGCGCGGCTGTGCCCGCGGCCTATTTTTGGCACACGGGGGGTGCTCGCAAAGTCTCACCCCATTCCGAGTCCGGCGGACGAAGTTGGCGAGCCCACTCCCAGGGCTATAGCCCACCCGTTTTTTGGCCATTTTTGCGCGGACGAACTTGGGGACGGGACCTTCGGGGGCTTATTTTTTGGCGCGGCTGTGCCCGTGGCCTATTTTTGGCTTACGGAGGGCGCTCGCAAAGTCTCGTCCATTCCGAGTCCGGCGGACGAAGTTGGCCAGCCCCTCCCCCCAAGGCTATAGCCCACCCATTTTTTGGGCATTTTTGCGGCGGACGAGCTTGGGGACGGGACCTTCGGGGGCTAATTTTTGGGCGCGGCTGTGTCCACGGCCTATTTTTGGCACACGGAGGGTGCTCGCAAAGTCTCCCCCCATTCCGAGTCCGGCGGACGAAGTTGGCCAGCCCCTCCTCCAAAGGCTATAGCCCACCCGTTTTTTGGGCATTTTTGCGGCGGACGAACTTGGGGATGGGACCTTCGGGGGCTTATTTTTGGGCACGGCTGTGCCCGCAGCCTATTTTTGGCACACGGAGGGTGCTCGCAAAGTCTCGCCCCATTCCGAGTCCGGCGGACGAAGTTGGCCAGCCCCTCCCCCCAAGGCTATAGCCTACCCATTTTTTGGGAATTTTTGCGGCGGACGAACTTGGGTACGGGACCTTCGTGGCCTTATTTTTGGGTGCGGCTGTGCCCGCGGCCTATTTTTGGTACACGGAGGGTGCTAGCAAAGTCTCGCCCCATTCCGAGAGTGGCGGACGAACTTGGCCAGCCCCTCACCCCAAGGCTATAGCCCACCCATTTTTTGGGCATTTTTGCGGCAAGCGAACTTGGGGACGGTACCTTCGGGTGCTTATTTGTGGGCGCGGCTGTGGCTGTGGCCTATTTTTTGAACACGGAGGGTGCTCGCAAAGTCTCGCCCCATTCCGAGTCCGGCGGACGAACTTGGCCAGCCCCTCCCCCCAAGGCTATAGCCCACACGTTTTTTGGGCATTTTTGCGGCGGACGAACTTGGGGACGGGACCTTCGGGGGCTTATTTTTGGATGCGACTGTGCCCGCGGCCTATTTTTCGCACACGGAGGGCACTCGCAAAGTCTCGTCCCATTCCGAGTCCGGCGGACGAACATGGCCAGCCCCTGCCCCCAAGGCTATAGCCCACCCGTTTTTTGGGAATTTTTGCGGCGGACGAACTTGGGGATGGGACCTTCGGGCACTTATTTTTGGGCGCAGCTGTGCCCGCGGCCTATTTTTGGTACACGGAGGGCGCTCGTAATGTCTCGCCCCATTCCGAGTCCGGCGGACGAACTTGGCCAGCCCCTCCCCCCAAGGGTATAGCCCACCCGTTTTTTGGGCATTTTTGCGGCGGACGAACTTGGGCGGGACCTTGGGCACTTACTTTTGGGCGCGGCTGCGCCGCGGTATATTTTTTTGGCACACGGAGGGCGCTCGCAAGTCTCGCCCCATTCCGAGTCCGGCGGACAGAACAACCTGCCTCCCCCAAGGCTATAGCCCACCCGTTTTTTGGGCATTTTTGCGGCGGATGAACTTGGGGGCGGGACCTTCGGGCACTTACTTTTGGGCGCGGCTGTGCCCGCGGCCTATTTTTGGCACACGGGGGGTGCTCGCAAAGTCTCACCCCATTCCGAGTCCGGCGGACGAAGTTGGCCAGCCCCTCCCCCGAAGGCTATAGCCCACCCGTTTTTTGGCCATTTTTGCGCGGACGAACTTGGGGACGGGACCTTCGGGGGCTTATTTTTGGGCGCGGCTGTGCCCGGGGCCTATTATTGGCTTACGGAGGGCGCTCGCAAAGTCTCGCCCCATTCCGAGTCCGGCGGACGAAGTGGGCCAGCCCCTCCCCCCAAGGCTATAGCCTACCCATTTTTTGGGAATTTTTGCGGCGGACGAACTTGGGTACGGGACCTTCGTGGGCTTATTTTTGGGTGCGGCTGTGCCCGCGGCCTATTTTTGGTACACGGAGGGCGCTCGCAAAGTCTCGCCCCATTCCGAGAGTGGCGGACGAACTTGGCCAGCCCCTCACCCCAAGGCTATAGCCCACCCATTTTTTGGGCATTTTTGCGGCAGGCAAACTTGGGGACGGGACCTTCGGGTGCTTATTTGTGGGCGCGGCTGTGGCCGTGGCCTATTTTTTGAACACGGAGGGTGCTCGCAAAGTCTCGTCCCATTCCGAGTCCGGCGGACGAACTTGGCCAGCCCCTCCCCCCAAGGCTATAGCCCACACGTTTTTTGGGCATTTTTGCGCCGGACGAACTTGGGGACGGGACCTTCGGGGGCTTATTTTTTGATGCGGCTGTGCCCGCGGCCTATTTTTCGCACACGGAGGGCACTCGCAAAGTCTCGTCCCATTCCGAGTCCGGCGGACGAACATGGCCAGCCCCTCCCCCCAAGGCTATAGCCCACCCGTTTTTTGGGAATTTTTGCGGCGGACGAACTTGGGGACGGGACCTTCGGGCACTTATTTTTGGGCGCGGCTGTGCCCGTGGCCTATTTTTGGTACACGGAGGGCGCTCGTAAAGTCTCGCCCCATTCCGAGTCCGGCGGACGAACTTGGCCAGCCCCTCCCCCCAAGGCTATAGCCCACCCGTTTTTTGGGCATTTTTGCGGCGGACGAACTTGCGGGCGGGACCTTCGGGCACTTACTTTTGGGCGCGGCTCTGCCCGCGGTATAGTTTTGGCACACGGAGGGCGCTCGCAAAGTCTCGTCCCATTCCGAGTCCGGCGGACGAACTTGGCAACCCCTCCCCCCAAGGGTATAGCCCACCCGTTTTTTGGGCATTTTTGCGGCGGACGAACTTGGGGGCGGGACCTTCGGGCACTTACTTTTGGGCGCGGCTGCGCCCGCGGTATATTTTTGGCACACGGAGGGCGCTCGCAAAGTCTCGCCCCATTCCGAGTCCGGCGGACGAACTTGGCAACCCCTCCCCCCAAGGCTATAGCCCACCCGTTTTTTGGGCATTTTTGCGGCGGATGAACTTGGGGGCGGGACCTTCGGGCACTTACTTTTGGGCGCGGCTGTGCCCGCGGCCTATTTTTGGCAAACGGGGATGCTCAGTCTCACCCCATTCCGAGTCCGGGCGGATTGGCCAGCCCTCCCCGAAGGCTATAGCCCACCCGTTTTTTGGCCATTTTTGCGCGGACGAACTGCGGGACGGGACCTTCGGGGGCTTATTTTTGGGCGCGGCTGTGCCCGTGGACTATTTTTGGCTTACGGAGGGCGCTCGTAAAGTCTCGCCCCATTCCGAGTCCGGCGGACGAAGTTGGCCAGCCCCTCCCCCCAAGGCTATAGCCCACACGTTTTTTGGGCATTTTTGCGGCGGACGAACTTGGGGACGGGACCTTCGGGGGCTTATTTTTGGGCGCGGCTGTGCCTGTGGACTATTTTTGGCTTACGGAGGGCGCTCGTAAAGTCTCGCCCCATTCCGAGTCCGGCGGACGAAGTTGGCCAGCCCCTCCCCCCAAGGCTATAGCCCACACGTTTTTTGGGCATTTTTGCGGCGGACGAACTTGGGGACGGGACCTTCGGGGGCTTATTTTTGGGCGCCGCTCTGCCCGCGGCCTATTTTTGGCACACGGATGGCGCTCGTAAAGTCTCGCCCCATTCCGAGACCGACGGACGAAGTTGGCCAGCCCCTCCCCCCAAGGCTATAGCCCACCCGTTTTTTGGTCATTTTTGCGGCGGACGAACGTGGGGACGGGACCTTCGGGGGCTTATTTTTGGGTGCGGCTGTGCCCGCGGCCTATTGTTAGCAGACCGAGGCCGCTCGTAAAGTCTCGCACCATTCCGAGTTCGTCGGACGAAGTTGGCTAGCCCCTCCCCTCAAGGCTATAGCCCACCCGTTTTTTGGGCATTTTTGCGGCGGACGAACTTGGGGACGGGACCTTCGGGGGCATATTTTTGGGTGAGGCTGTGCCCGCGGCCTATTGTTGGCACACGGAGGCCGCTCGCAAAGTCTTGCACCATTCCGAATCCGGCGGACGAAGTGGGCCAGCCCCTCCCCCCAAGGCTATAGCACACCCGTTTTTTGGGCATTTTTGCGGCGGACGAACTTGGGGACGGGACCTTCGGGGGCTTATTTTTGGGCACAGCTGTGCCCACAGCCTATTTTTGGCACACGGAGGGCGCTCGCAAAATCTCGCCCCATTCCGAGTCCGGCGGACGAAGTGGGCCAGCCCCTCCCCCCAAGGCTATAGCCCACCCGTTTTTTGGGCATTTTTACGGCGGACGAACTTGGGGACGGGACCTTCGGGGGCTTATTTTTGGGCGCCGCTCTGCCCGCGGCCTATTTTTGGCACACGTACGGCGCTCGTAAAGTCTCGCCCCATTCCGAGTCCGACGGACGAAGTTGGCCAGCCCCTCCCCCCAAGGCTATAGCCCACCCGTTTTTTGGGCATTTTTGCGGCGGACGAACTACGGGACGGGACCTTCGGGGGCTTATTTTTGGACGCGGCTGTGCCTGTGGCCTATTTTTGGCACACGGAGGCCGCTCGTAAAGTCCTACCCCATTCCGAGTCCGACGGACGAAGTTGGCCAGCCCCTCCCCCAAGGGCTATAGCACACCCGTTTTTTGGGCATTTTTGCGGCGGACGAACTTGGGGACGGGACCTTCGGGGGCTTATTTTTGGGCGCCGCTCTGCACGTGGCCTATTTTTGGCACACGGAGTGCGCTCGTAAACTCTCGCCCCATTCCGAGTCCGACGGACGAAGTTGGCCAGCCCCTCCCCCCAAGGCTATAGCCCACCCGTTTTTTGGGCATTTTTGCGGCGGACGAACGTGGGGACGGGACATTCGGGGGCTTATTTTTGGGTGCGGCTGTGCCCGCGGCCTATTGTTGGCAGACGGAGGCCGCTCGTAAAGTCTCGTACCATTCCGAATTCGTCGGACGAAGTTGGCTAGCCCCTCCCCCCAAGGCTATAGCCCACCCGTTTTTTGGGCATTTTTGCGGCGGACGAACTTGGGGACGGGACCTTCGGGGGCATATTTTTTGGGCGCGGCTGCACCCGCGGCCTATTTTTGACACACGGAGGCCGCTCGTAAAGTCTCGCACCATTCCGAATTCGTCGGACGAAGTTGGCTAGCCCCTCCCCCCAAGGCTATAGCCCACCCGTTTTTTGGGCATTTTTGCGGCGGACGAACTTGGGGACGGGACCTTCGGGGGCATATTTTTGGGTGCGGCTGTGCCCGCGGCCTATTATTGGCACACGGAGGCCGCTCGCAAAGTCTCGCACCATTCCGAATCCGGCGGACGAACTTCGCCCACGCCCGCCACCAAGGCTATAGCACACCCGTTTTTTGGGCATTTTTGCGGCGGACGAACTTGGGGACGGGACCTTCGGGGCCTTATTTTTGGGCACAGCTGTGCCCGCGGCCTATTTTTGGCACACTGAGGCCGTTCGCAAAGTCTCACCCAATTCCGAGTCCGGCGGACGGTTGGCCAGCCCTCCCCCCAAGGCTATAGCCCACCCGTTTTTTGGGCATCTTTGCGGCGGACGAACGTGGGGACGGGACCTTCGGGGGCTTTTTTTTGGCCCCGGCTGTGTCCGCGGCCTATTTTTGGGACACGGAGGGCGCTCGTAAGTCTCGCCCCATTCCGAGTCCGCGGACGAGTTGGCCAGCCCCTCCCCCCATGGCTATAGCCCACCCTTTTTTTGGACATTTTTGCGGCGGACGAACTTGGGGACGGGACCTTCGGGGGCTTATTTTTGGGCACAGCTGTGCCCGCGGCCTATTTTTGGTACACGGAGGGCGCTCGTAAAGTCTCGACCAATTCCGAGTCCGACGGACGAAGTTGGCCAGCCCCTCCCCCCAAGGCTATAGCCCACCCGTTTTTTGGGCATTTTTGCGGCGGATGAACTTGGGGAAGGGACCTTCGGGGGCTTATTTTTGGGCGCGGCTGTGCCCGCGGCCTATTTTTTGCACATGGAGGGCGCTCGCAAAGTCTCGCCCCATTCCGAGTCCGGCGGACGAAGTTGGCCAGCCCCTCCCCCCATGGCTATAGCCCACCCGTTTTTTGGACATTTTTGCAGCGGTCGAACTTGGGGACGGGACCTTTGGGGGCTTATTTTTTGGGCGCGGCTGTGCCCGCGGCCTATTTTTGGCACACGGAGGCCGCTCATAAAGTCTCGCCCCATTCCGAGTCCGACGGACGAAGTTGGCCAGCCCCTCCCCCCAAGGCCATAGCCCACCCGTTTTTTGGACATTTTTGCAGCGGTCGAACTTGGGGACGGGACCTTCGGGGGTTTATTTTTGGGCGCGGCTGTGCCCGCGGCCTTTGTTTTGCACACGGAGGGCGCTCGCAAAGTCTCGCCCCATTCCGAGTCCGGCGGACGAAGTTGGCCAGCCCCTCCCCCCATGGCTATAGCCCACCCGTTTTTTGGACATTTTTTCAGCGATCGAACTTGGGGACGGGACCTTCGGGGGCTTATTTTTGGGTGCGGCTGTGCCCGCGGCCTATTGTTGGCAGACGGAGGCCGCTCGTAAAGTCTCGTACCATTCCGAATTCGTCGGACGAAGTTGGCTAGCCCCTCCCCCCAAGGCTATAGCCCACCCGTTTTTTGGGCATTTTTGCGGCGGACGAACTTGGGGACGGGACCTTCGGGGGCATATTTTTTGGGCGCGGCTGCGCCCGCGGCCTATTTTTGACACACGGAGGCCGCTCGTAAAGTCTCGCACCATTCCGAATTCGTCGGACGAAGTTGGCTAGCCCCTCCCCCCAAGGCTATAGCCCACCCGTTTTTTGGGCATTTTTGCGGCGGACGAACTTGGGGACGGGACCTTCGGGGGCATATTTTTGGGTGCGGCTGTGCCCGCGGCCTATTATTGGCACACGGAGGCCGCTCGCAAAGTCTCGCACCATTCCGAATCCGGCGGACGAAGTGGGCCAGCCCCTCCCCCCAAGGCTATAGCACACCCGTTTTTTGGGCATTTTTGCGGCGGACGAACTTGGGGACGGGACCTTCGGGGGCTTATTTTTGGGCACAGCTGTGCCCGCGGCCTATTTTTGGCACACGGAGGCCGTTCGCAAAGTCTCACCCAATTCCGAGTCCGGCGGACGAAGTTGGCCAGCCCTCCCCCCAAGGCTATAGCCCACCCGTTTTTTGGGCATCTTTGCGGCGGACGAACGTGGGGACGGGACCTTCGGGGGCTTTTTTTTGGGCGCGGCTGTGTCCGCGGCCTATTTTTGGCACACGGAGGGCGCTCGCAAAGTCTCGCCCCATTCCGAGTCCGGCGGACGAAGTTGGCCAGCCCCTCCCCCCATGGCTATAGCCCACCCATTTTTTGGACATTTTTGCGGCGGTCGAACTTGGGGACGGGACCTTCAGGGGCTTTTTTTTGGGCGCGGCTGTGTCCGCGGCCTATTTTTGGCACACGGACGGCGCTCGTAAAGTCTCGTCCTATTCCGAGTCCGACGGACGAAGTTGGCCAGCCCCTCCCCCCAAGGCTATAGCCCACCCGTTTTTTGGGCATTTTTGCGGCGGATGAACTTGGGGAAGGGACCTTCGGGGGCTTATTTTTGGGCGCGGCTGTGCCCGCGGCCTATTTTTGGCACATGGAGGGCGCTCGCAAAGTCTCGCCCCATTCCGAGTCCGGCGGACGAAGTTGGCCAGCCCTCCCCATGGCTATAGCCCACCCGTTTTTGGACATTTTGCGGCGTTCGATCTTGGTGACGTGACCTTCGGGGCTTATTTTGGGCGCGGCTGTGCCCGCGGCCTATTTTTGGCACACGGAGGGCGCTCGCAAAGTCTCGCCCCATTCCGAGTCCGACGGACGAAGTTGGCCAGCCCCTCCCCCCAAGGCTATAACACACCCGTTTTTTGGACATTTTTGCAGCGGTCGAACTTGGGGACGGGACCTTTGGGGGCTTATTTTTTGGGCGTGGCTGTGCCCGCGGCCTATTTTTGGCACACGGAGGCCGCTCATAAAGTCTCGCCCCATTCCGAGTCCGACGGACGAAGTTGGCCAGCCCCTCCCCCCAAGGCTATAGCCCACCCGTTTTTTGGACATTTTTGCAGCGGTCGAACTTGGGGACGGGACCTTCGGGGGCTTATTTTTGGGCGCGGCTGTGCCCGCGGCCTTTGTTTTGCACACGGAGGCGCCGCAAAGTCTCGCCCCATTCCGAGTCCGGCGGACGAAGTTGGCCAGCCCCTCCCCCCATGGCTATAGCCCACCCGTTTTTTGGACATTTTTTCAGCGATCGAACTTGGGGACGGGACCTTCGGGGGCTTATTTTTGGGTGCGGCTGTGCCCGCGGCCTATTGTTGGCAGACGGAGGCCGCTCGTAAAGTCTCGTACCATTCCGAATTCGTCGGACGAAGTTGGCTAGCCCCTCCCCCCAAGGCTATAGCCCACCCGTTTTTAGGCATTTTGCGGCAGACGAACTTGGGGACGGGACCTTCGGGGGCATATTTTTTGGGCGCGGCTGCGCCCGCGGCCTATTTTTGACACACGGAGGCCGCTCGTAAAGTCTCGCACCATTCCGAATTCTTCGGACGAAGTTGTCTAGCCCCTCCCCCCAAGGCTATAGCCCACCCGTTTTTTGGGCATTTTTACGGCGGACGAACTTGGGGACGGGACCTTCGGGGGCATATTTTTGGGTGCGGCTGTGCCCGCGGCCTATTATTGGCACACGGAGGCCGCTCGCAAAGTCTCGCACCATTCCGAATCCGGCGGACGAAGTGGGCCAGCCCCTCCCCCCAAGGCTATAGCCCACCCATTTTTTGGACATTTTTGCGGCGGTCGAACTTGGGGACGGGACCTTCGGGGCTTTTGGCGCGGCTGTGCCTGTTTGGCACACGGAGGGCGCTCGTAAAGTCTCGTCCTATTCCGAGTCCGACGGACGAAGTTGGCCAGCCCCTCCCCCCAAGGCTATAGCCCACCCGTTTTTTGGGCATTTTTGCGGCGGATGAACTTGGGGAAGGGACCTTCGGGGGCTTATTTTTGGGCGCGGCTGTGCCCGCAGCCTATTTTTGGCACATGGAGGGCGCTCGCAAAGTCTCGCCCCATTCCGAGTCCGGCGGACGAAGTTGGCCAGCCCCTCCCCCCATGGCTATAGCCCACCCGTTTTTTGGACATTTTTGCGGCGGTCGAACTTGGGGACGGGACCTTCGTGGGCTTTATTTTGGGAGCGGCTTTGCCGGAGGCCTTATTTTGGCTCTTGGTCGGCGCTCGCAAAGTCTCGCCCCATTCCGAGTCCGACGGACGAAGTTGGCCAGCCCCTCCCCCCAAGGCTATAACACACCCGTTTTTTGGACATTTTTGCAGCGGTCGAACTTGGGGACGGGACCTTTGGGGGCTTATTTTTTGGGCGCGGCTGTGCCCGCGGCCTATTTTTGGCACACGGAGGCCGCTCATAAAGTCTCGCCCCATTCCGAGTCCGACGGACGAAGTTGGCCAGCCCCTCCCCCCAAGGCTATAGCCCACCCGTTTTTTGGACATTTTTGCAGCGGTCGAACTTGGGGACGGGACCTTCGGGGGCTTATTTTTGGGCGCGGCTGTGCCCGCGGCCTTTGTTTTGCACACGGAGGGCGCTCGCAAAGTCTCGCCCCATTCCGAGTCCGGCGGACGAAGTTGGCCAGCCCCTCCCCCCATGGCTATAGCCCACCCGTTTTTTGGACATTTTTTCAGCGATCGAACTTGGGGACGGGACCTTCGGGGGCTTATTTTTGGGCGCGGCTGTGCCCACGGCCTATTTTTGGCTCACGGAGGCCGCTCGTAAAGTCTCGCCCCATTCCGAGTCCGACGGACGAAGTTGGCCAGCCCCTCCCCCCAAGGCTATAGCCCACCCGTTTTTTGGGCATTTTTGCGGCGGACGAACTTGGGGAAGGGACCTTCGGGGGCTTATTTTTGGGCGCGGTTGTGCCCGCGGCCTATTTTTTGGCACACGGAGGGCGCTCGCAAAGTCTCGTCCCATTCCGAGTCCGGCGGACGAAGTTGGCCAGCCCCTCCCCCCAAGGCTATAGCCCACCCCTGTTTTGGGCATTTTTGCGGCGGACGAACATGGGGACGGGACCTTCGGGGGCTTATTTTTGGACGCGGCTAGGCCCGCGGCATATTTTGGGCACACGGAGGCTGCTCGCAAAGTCTCGCCCCATTCCGAGTCCGACGGACGAAGTTGGCCAGCCCCTCCCCCCAAGGCTATAGCCCACCCGTTTTTTGGGCATTTTTGCGGCGGACAAACTTGGGGAAGGGACCTTCGGGGGCTTATTTTTGGGCGCGGTTGTGCCCGCGGCCTATTTTTTGGCACACGGAGGGCGCTCGCAAAGTCTCGTCCCATTCCGAGTCCGGCGGACGAAGTTGGCCAGCCCCTCCCCCCAAGGCTATAGCCCACCCCTGTTTTGGGCATTTTTGCGGCGGACGAACATGGGGACGGGACCTCCGCGGCCTATTTTTTGGCACACGGAGGCCGCTCGTAACGGCTCGCCCCATTCCGAGTCCCACGGACGAAGTTGGCCAGCCCCTCCCCCCAAGGCTATAGCCCACCCATTTTTTGGGCATTTTTGCCGCGGACGAACTTGGGGAAGGGACCTTCGGGGGCTTATTTTTGGGCGCGGTGTTGCCCGCGGCCTATTTTTTGGCACACGGAGGGCGCTCGCAAAGTCTTGTCCCATTCCGAGTCCGGCGGACGAAGTTGGCCAGCCCCTCCCCCCAAGGCTATAGCCCACCCGTTTTTTGTGTATTTTTTCGGCGGACGATCTTGGGGACGGGACCCTCGGGGGCTTATTTTTGGGCGCGGCTGTGCCCGGGGCCTATTTTTAGCACACGGATGGCGCTCGCAAAGTCTCGCCCCATTCCGAGTCCGGCGGACGAAGTTGGCCAGCCCGTCCCCCCAAGGCTATAGCACACCCGTTTTTTGGGCATTTTTGCGACGGACGAACTTGGGGACGGGACCTTCGGGGGCTTATTTTTGGGCGCGGCTGTGCCCGCGGCCTTTGTTTTGCACACGGAGGGCGCTCGCAAAGTCTCGCCCCATTCCGAGTCCGGCGGACGAAGTTGGCCAGCCCCTCCCCCCATGGCTATAGCCCACCCGTTTTTTGGACATTTTTTCAGCGATCGAACTTGGGGACGGGACCTTCGGGGGCTTATTTTTGGGCGCGGCTGTGCCCACGGCCTATTTTTGGCTCACGGAGGCCGCTCGTAAAGTCTCGCCCCATTCCGAGTCCGACGGAAGAAGGTGGCCAGCCCCTCCCCCCCAGGCTATAGCCCACCCGTTTTTGGGCATTTTGCGGCGGACGAACTTGGGGAAGGGACCTTCGGGGCTTATTTTTGGGCGCGGTTGTGCCGCGCATATTTTGGGCACACGGAGGCTGCTCGCAAAGTCTCGCCCCATTCCGAGTCCGACGGACGAAGTTGGCCAGCCCCTCCCCCCAAGGCTATAGCCCACCCCTGTTTTGGGCATTTTTGCGGCGGACGAACATGGGGACGGGACCTTCGGGGGCTTATTTTTGGACGTAGCTGGGCCCGCGGCATATTTTTGGCACACGGAGGCTGCTCGCAAAGTCTCGCCCCATTCCGAGTCCGGCGGACGAAGTTGGCCAGCCCCTCCCCCCAAGGCTATAGCCCACCCGTTTTTGTGGCCTTTTTCCGCTGGACGAACTTGGCGCCCCGGCCTTCGGGGGGTTATTTTGGGGCGCGGCTGTGCCCGCGTCCTATTTTTTGCACACGGAGGGCGCTCGCAAAGTCTCGGGCCATTCCGAGTCCGGCGGACGAAGTAGGCCAGCCCCACCCCCCAAGGCTATAGCCCACCCGTTTTTGTGGCCTTTTTCCGCGGGACGAACTTGGTGGCCCGGCCTTCGGGTGGTTATTTTTTGGCGCGGCTGTGCCCGCGGCCTATTTTTGGCACACGGAGGCCGCTCGCAAAGTCTCGCGCCATTCCGAGTCCGGCGGACGAGGTTGGCCAGCCCCACCCCCCAAGGCTATGGCCCACCCGTTTTTGTGGCCTTTTTCCGCTGGACGAACTTGCCGCCCCGGCCTTCGGACGGTTATTTTTGGGCGCGGCTGTGCCCGCGGCCTATTTTTGGCACACGGAAGCCGCTCGCAAAGTCTCGCGCCATTCCGAGTCCGGCGGACGAAGATGGCCAGCCCCACCCCCCAAGGCTATAGCCAACCCGTTTTTGTGGACTTTTTCCGCTGGACGAACTTGGCGCCCCGGCCTTTGGGACGAAGTTGGCCAGCCCCACCCCCCAAGGCTATGGCCCACCCGTTTTTGTGGCCTTTTTTCCGCTGGACGAACATGGCGCCCCGGCCTTCGGGCGGTTATTTTTGGGCTCGGCTGTGCCTGCGGCCTATTTTTGGCACACGGAGGCAGCTCACAAAGTCTCGCGCCATTCCGAGTCCGGCGGACGAAGTGGGCCAGCCCAACCCCCCAAGGCTATAGCCCACCCGTTTTAGTGGCCTTTTTCCACTGGACGAACTTGGCGCCCCAGCCTTCGGGCGGTCATTTTTGGGCGCGGCTGTGCCGGCGGCCTATTTTTGGCACACGGAGGCCGCTCGCAAAGTCTCACGCCATTCCGAGTCCGGCGGACGAAGTCGGCCAGCCCCACCCCCAAAGGCTATAGCCCACCCGTTTTTGTGGCCTTTTTCCGCTGGACGAACTCGGCGCCCCGGCCTTCGGGCGGTTATTTTTGTGCGCGGCTGTGCCCGCGGCCTATTTTTGGCACACGGAGGCCGCTCGCAAAGTCTCGCGCCATTCCGAGTCCGGCGGACGAAGTTGGCCAGCCCCACCCCCCAAGGCTATAGCCCACCCGTTTTTGTGGCCTATTTCCGCTGGACGAACTTCGCGGCCAGGCCTTCGGGCGGTTATTTTTGGGCGCGGCTGTGCCCGCAGCCTATTTTTGACACACGGAGGCCGCTCGCAATGTCTCGCGCCATTCCGAGTCCGGCGGACGAAGTTGGCCAGCCCTACCCCCCAAGGCTATGGCCCACCCGTTTTTGTGGCCTTTTTCCGCTGGACGAACTTGGCGCCCCTGCCTTCGGGCGGTTATTTTTGGGCGCGGCTGTGTCCACGGCCTATTTTTGGCACACGGAGGGCGATCGCAATGCCTCGCGCCATTCCGAGTCCGGCGGACGAAGTTGGCCAGCCCCACCCCCCAAGGCTATAGCCCACCCGTTTTTGTGGCCTTTTTCCGCTGGACGAACTTGGCGCCCCGGCCTTCGGGCGGTTATTTTTGGGCGCGGCTGTGTCCGAGGCCTATTTTTGGCACACGGAGGCCGCTCGCAAAGTCTCGCGCCATTCCGAGTCCGGCGGACGAAGTTGGCCAGCCCCACCCCCCAAGGCTATAGCCCACCCGTTTTTGTGGCCTATTTCCGCTGGACGAACTTGGCGGCCCGGCCTTCGGGCAGTTATTTTTGGGAGCGGCTGTGTCCGAGGCCTATTTTTAGCACACATAGGCCGCTCGCAAAGTCTCGCGCCATTCCGAGTCCGGCGGACGAAGTTGGCCAGCCCCACCCCCCAAGGCTATAGCCCACCCGTTTTTGTGGCCTTTTTCCGCTGGACGAACTTGGCGCCCCAGCCTTCGGGTGGTTATTTTTGGGCGCGGCTTTGTCCACGGCCTATTTTTGGCACACGGAGGCCGCTAGCAAAGTCTCCCCCCATTCCTAGTCCGGCGGACGAAGTGGGCCAACCCCACCCCCCAAGGCTATAGCCCACCCGTTTTTGTGGCCTATTTCCGCTGGACGAACTTGGCGGCCCGGCCTTCGGGCAGTTATTTTTGGGAGCGGCTGTGCCCGCGGCCTATTTTTTGCAGACGGAGGGTGATCGCAATGTCTCGCGCCATTCCGAGTCCGGCGGACGAAGTTGGCCAGCCCCACCCCCCAAGGCTATAGCCCACCCGTTTTTGTGGCCTTTTTCCGCTGGACGAACTTGGCGCCCCGGCCTACGGGCGGTTATTTTTGGGTGCGGCTGTGTCCGAGGCCTATTTTTGGCACACGGAGGCCGCTCGCAAAGTCTCGCGCCATTCCGAGTCCGGCGGACGAAGTTGGCCAGCCCCACCCCCCAAGGCTATAGCCCACCCGTTTTTGTGGCCTTTTTCCGCTAGACAAACTTGGCGCCCCGGACTTCGGGCGGTTATTTTTGGGCGCGGCGGTGTCCGAGGCCTATTTTTGGCACACGGAGGCCGCTCGCAAAGTCTCACGCCATTCCGAGTCCGGCGGACGAAGTTGGCCAGCCCCACCCCCCAAGGCCATCGCCCACCCGTTTTTGTGGCCTTTTTCCGCTGGACGAACTTGGCGCCCCAGCCTTCGTTTCGTTATTTTTGGGCGCAACTTTGTCCGCGGCCTATTTTTGGCACACGGACGCTGCTCGCAAAGTCTCGCGCCATTCCGAGTCCGGCGGACGAAGTGGGCCAGCCCCAACCCCCAAGGCTATGGCCCACCCGTTTTTATGGCCTTTTTCCGCTGGACGAACTTGGCGCCCCGGCCTTCGGGCGGTTATTTTTGGGCGCGGCTGTGCCCGCGGCCTATTTTTGGCACACGGAGGGCGATCGCAATGTCTCGCGCCATTCCGTGTCCGGCGGACGAAGTTGGCCAGCCCCACCCCCCAAGGCTATAGCCCACCCGTTTTTCTGGCCTATTTCCGCTGGACGAACTTGGCGCCCCGGCCTCCGGGCAGTTATTGTTGGGCGCGACTGTGCCCGTGGCCTATTTTTGGCACACGGAGGCCGTTCGCAATGTCTCGCGCCATTCCGAGTCCGGCGGACGAAGTGGGCCAGCCCCACCCCCCAAGGCTATAGCCCACCCATTTCTGTGGCCTTTTTCCGCTGGACGAACTTGGCGCCCCGGCCTTCGGGCGGTTATTTTTGGGCGCAGCTATGCCCGCAGCATATTTTTGGCACACGGAGGCCGCTCGCAAAGTCTCGGGCCATTCCGAGTCCGGCGGACGAAGTTGGCCAGCCCCACCCCCCAAGGCTATAGCCCACCCGTTTTTGTGGCCTATTTCCGCTGGACGAAGTTGGCGCCCCGGCCTCCGGGCAGTTATTGTTGGGAACGACTGTGGCCGCGGCCTATTTTTGACACACAGAGGCCGTTCGCAATGTCTCGCGCCATTCCGAGTCCGGCGGACGAAGTTTGCCAGCCCCACCCCCCAAGGCTATGGCCCACCCGTTTTTGTGGCCTTTTTCCGCTGGACGAACTTGGCGCCCGTCCTTCGGGCGGTTATTTTTGGGTGCGGCTGTCCCCGCGGCCTATTTTTGGCACACGGAGGCCGCTCGCAATTTCTCGCGCCATTCCGAGTCCGGCGGACAAAGTTGGCCAGCCCCACCCCCCAAGGTTATAGCCCACCCGTTTTTGTGGCCTTTTTCCGCTGGACGAACTTGGCGCCCCGGCCTGCGGGCGGTTCTTTTTGGGCACGGCTGTGTCCGAGGCTTATTTTTGGCACACGGAGGCCGCTCGCAAAGTCTCGCGCCATTCCGAGTCCGGCGGACGAAGTGGGCCAGCCCCACCCCCCAAGGCTATAGCCCACCCATTTCTGTGGCCTTTTTCCGCTGGACGAACTTGGCGCCCCGGCCTTCGGGCGGTTATTTTTGGGCGCAGCTATGCCCGCAGCATATTTTTGGCACACGGAGGCCGCTCGCAAAGTCTCGGGCCATTCCGAGTCCGGCGGACGAAGTTGGCCAGCCCCACCCCCCAAGGCTATAGCCCACCCGTTTTTGTGGCCTATTTCCGCTGGACGAACTTGGCGCCCCGGCCTCCGGGCAGTTATTGTTGGGAACGACTGTGGCCGCGGCCTATTTTTGACACACGGAGGCCGTTCGCAATGTCTCGCGCCATTCCGAGTCCGGCGGACGAAGTTGGCCGGCCCCACCCCCCAAGGCTATAGCCCACCCGTTTCTGTGGCCTTTTTCCGCTGGACGAACTTGGCGCCCCGGCCTTCGGGCGGTTATTTTTGGGCGCGGCTGTTCCTGCGGCCTATTTTTGAAACACGGAGGCCGTTCGCAATGTCTCGCGCCATTCTGAGTCCGGCGGACGAAGTTGCCCGGCCCCACCCCCCAAGGCTATAGCCCACCCGTTTTTGTGGCCTATTTCCGCTGGACGAACTTGGCGCCCCGGCCTCCGGGCGGTTATTGTTGGGCGCGGCAGTGCCCGCGGCCTATTTTTGACACATGGAGGCTGCTCGCAAAGTCTCGCGCCATTCCGAGTCCGGCGGACGAAGTGGGCCAGCCCCACCCCCCAAGGCTATAGCCCACCCGTTTTTGTGGCCTATTTCCGCTGGACGAACTTGGCGCCCCGTCCTTCGGGCGGTTATTTTTGGGCGCGGCTGTGCCCGCGACCTATTTTTGACACACGGAGGCCGCTCGCAATGTCTCGCGCCATTCCGAGTCCGGCGGACGAAGTTTGCCAGCCCCACCCCCCAAGGCTATGGCCCACCCGTTTTTGTGGCCTTTTTCCGCTGGACGAACTTGGCGCCCGTCCTTCGGGCGGTTATTTTTGGGTGCGGCTGTCCCCGCGGCCTATTTTTGGCACACGGAGGCCGCTCGCAATTTCTCGCGCCATTCCGAGTCCGGCGGACAAAGTTGGCCAGCCCCACCCCCCAAGGCTATAGCCCACCCGTTTTTGTGGCCTTTTTCCGATGGACGAACTTGGCGCCCCGGCCTTCGGGCGGTTATTTTTGGGCGCGGCTGTGGCTGCGGCCTATTTTTTGCACATGGAGGCTGCTCGCAAAGTCTCGCGCCATTCCGAGTCGGGCGGAAGAAGTTGGCCAGCCCCACCCCCCAAGGCTATAGCCCACCCGTTTTTGTGGCCTTTTTCCGCTGGACGAACTTGGCGCCCCGGCCTACGGGCGGTTATTTTTGGGCGCGGCTGTGCCGTGGCCTATTTTGGGCACACGGAGGCTGCTCGCAAAGTCTCGCGCCATTCCGAGTCGGGCGGACGAAGTGGGCCAGCCCAACCCCCCAAGGCTATAGCCCACCCGTTTTTGTGGCCTTTTTCCGCTGGACGAACTTGGCGCCCCGGCCTTCGGGCGGTTATTTTTGGGCGCGGCTGTGCCCGCGGCCTATTTTTGGCAAACGGAGGGCGATCGCAATGTCTCGCGCCATTCCGTGTCCGGCGGACGAAGTTGGCCAGCCCCACCCCCCAAGGCTATAGCCAACCCGTTTTTGTGGCCTTTTTCCGCTGGACGAACTTGGCGCCCCGGCCTTTGGGACGAAGTTGGCCGGCCCCACCCCCCAAGGCTATGGCCCACCCGTTTTTGTGGCCTTTTTTCCGCTGGACGAACATGGCGCCCCGGCCTTCGGGCGGTTATTTTTGGGCTCGGCTGTGCCTGCGGCCTATTTTTGGCACACGAAGGCAGCTCACAAAGTCTCGCGCCATTCCGAGTCCGGCGGACGAAGTGGGCCAGCCCAACCCCCCAAGGCTATAGCCCACCCGTTTTTGTGGCCTTTTTCCGCTGGACGAACTTGGCGCCCCGGCCTACGGGTGGTTATTTTTGGGCGCGGCTGTGCCGTGGCCTATTTTGGGCACACGGAGGCTGCTCGCAAAGTCTCGCGCCATTCCGAGTCGGGCGGACGAAGTGGGCCAGCCCCACCCGCCAAGGCTATAGCCCACCCGTTTTTGTGGCCTTTTTCCGATGGACGAACTTGGCGCCCCGGCCTTCGGGCGGTTATTTTTGGGAGCGGCTGTGGCTGCGGCCTATTTTTTGCACATGGAGGCTGCTCGCAAAGTCTCGCGCCATTCCGAGTCGGGCGGAAGAAGTTGGCCAGCCCCACCCCCCAAGGCTATAGCCAACCCGTTTTTGTTGCCTTTTTCCGCTGGACGAACTTGGCGCCCCGGCCTTTGGGACGAAGTTGGCCAGCCCCACCCCCCAAGGCTATGGCCCACCCGTTTTTGTGGCCTTTTTTCCGCTGGACGAACATGGCGCCCCGGCCTTCGGGCGGTTATTTTTGGGCTCGGCTGTGCCTGCGGCCTATTTTTGGCACACGGAGGCCGCTCACAAAGTCTCGCGCCATTCCGAGTCCGGACGGTGGGCCAGCCCAACCCCCCAAGGCTATAGCCCACCCGTTTTAGTGGCCTTTTTCCACTGGACGAACTTGGCGCCCAGCCTTCGGGCGGTCATTTTGGCGCGGCTGTGCCGCGGCCTATTTTTGACACACGGAGGCCGCCGCAAAGTCTCACGCCATTCCGAGTCCGCGGACGGCCAGCCCCTGCCCCCAAGGCTATAGCCCACCCGTTTTTTGGGCATTTTTGCGGTGGACGAACTTGGGGACGGGACCTTCGGGTGCTTATTTTGGGCGCGGCTGTGTCCGCAGCCTATTTTTTGCAAACGGAGGGCAGTCGAAAGGTCTCGCCCCATTCCGAGTCCGGCGGACGAAGTTGGCCAGCCTCTCCCCCCAAGGCTATAACCCACCCGTTTTTTGGGCATTTTTGCGGCGGACAAACATGGGGACGGGACCTTCGGGCGCTTGTTTTTGGGCACGGCTGTGCTCGCGGCCTATTTTTGGCACACGGAGGGCGCTCGCAATGTCTCGTCCCATTCCGAGTCGGGCAGACGAAGTTGGCCAGCCCCTGCCCCCAAGGCTATAGCCCACCCGTTTTTTGGGCATTTTTGCGGCGGACGAACTTGGGGACGGGACCTTCGGGTGCTTGTTTTTTGTCGCGGCTTTGCCCGCAGCCTATTTTTGGCACACGGAGGGCACTCGCAAACTCTCATACCATTCCGAGTACGGCGGACGAAGTTGGCCAGCCCCTCCCCCCAAGGCTATAGCCCACCCGTTTTTTGGGCATTTTTGCGGCGGACGAACTTGGGGACGGGACCTTCGGGCGCTTATTTTTGGCCGCGGCTGTGCCCGCGCCCTATTTTTGGTACACGGAGGGCGCTCGCAAAGTCTCGACCCATTCTGAGTCCGGCGGACGAAGTTGGCCAGCCCCTCCACCCAAGGCTATAGCCCACCCTTTTTTTGGGCATTTTTGCGGCGGACGAACTTTGGGACGGGACCTTCGGGTGCTTATTTTTGGGCGCGGCTGTACCCGCGGCCTATTTTTCGCTCACGGAGGGGGCTCACAAAGTCTCACCCCATTCCGAGTCCGCGGATTTGTTGGCCAGCCCCTCCCCCCAAGGCTATAGCCCACCCGTTTTTTGGGCATTTTTGCGGCGGACGAATTTTGGGACGGGACCTTCGGGTGCTTTTTTTTGGTCGCGGCTGTGCCCGCGGCCTATTTTTGGCACACGGAGGGTGCTCGCAAAGTCTCACCCCATTCCGAGTCCGGCGGACGAAGTGGGCCAGCCCCTGCCCCCAAGGCTATAGCCCACCCGTTTTTTGGGCATTTTTGCGGTGGACGAACTTGGGGACGGGACCTTCGGGTGCTTATTTTGGGCGCGGCTGTGTCCGCAGCCTATTTTTTGCAAACGGAGGGCAGTCGAAAAGTCTCACCCCATTCCGAGTTCGGCGGACGAAGTTGGCCAGCCTCTCCCCCCAAGGCTATAGCCCACCCGTTTTTTGGGCATTTTTGCGGCGGACGAATTTTGGGACGGGACCTTCGGGCGCTTATTTTTGGGCGCGGCTGTGCCCACGGCCTATTTATGGCACTCGGAGGGCGCTCGCAATGTCTCGTCCCATTCCGAGTCGGGCAGACGAAGTTGGCCAGCCCCTGCCCCCAAGGCTATAGCCCACCCGTTTTTTGGGCATTTTTGCGGCGGACGAACTTGGGGACGGGACCTTCGGGTGCTTTTTTTTTGGTCGCGGCTTTGCCCGCACCCTATTTTTGGCACACGGAGGGTGCTCACAAAGTCTCACCCCATTCCGATTCCGGCGGACGAAGTGGGCCAGCCTCAAAGCTATAGCCCACCCGTTTTGGGCATTTTTGCGGACAAACATTGGGATGGGACCTTCGGGCGATTATTTTTGGGTACGGCTTTTCCCGCGGCCTATTTTTCGCTCACGGAGGGCGCTCACAAAGTCTCGCCCCATTCCGAGTCCGGAGGGAAGTTTGCCAGCCCCTCCCCCCAAGGCTATAGCCCACCCGTTTTTGGGCATTTTGGCGGACGAAATTGGGGACGGGACCTTCGGCGCTTATTTTTGGGCGCGCTATGCCCACGGCCTATTTTTGGCACTCGGAGGGCACTGCAACGCCTCGCGCCATTCCGAGTCGGGCAGACGAGTTGGCCAGCCTCGCCCCAAGGCTATAGCCCACCCGTTTTGGGGCATTTTGCGCGGATGAACTTGGGGACGGGACCTTCGGGCGCTTGTTTTTGGTCGCGCTTTGCCTGCGGCCTATTTTGGCACACGGAGGGTGCTCGCAAAGTCTCACCCCATTCCGAGTCCGGACGTGGGCCAGCCCTGCCCCCAAGGCTATAGCCCACCCGCTTTTTGGGCACTTTGCGGTGGACGAACTTGGGGACGGGACCTTCGGGTGCTTATTTTGGGCGCGGCTGTGTCCGCGCCTATTTTTTGCAAACGGAGGGCAGTCGAAAGTCTCGCCCCATTCCGAGTCCGGGACGGTTGGCCAGCCTCTCCCCCAAGGCTATAACCCACCCGCTTTGGGCATTTTGCGGCGGACAAACATGGGGACGGACCTTCGGGCGCTTGTTTTTGGGCGCGGCTGTGCTCGCGCTATTTTTGGCACACGGAGGGTGCTCGCAAAGTCTCGCCCCATTCCGAGTCCGCGGACGAGTTGGCCAGCCCATCCCCAAGGCTATAGCCCACCCGTTTTTGGGCATTTTGCGGACGAATTTTGGGACGGGACCTTCGGGTGCTTATTTTTGGGCGCGGCTGGGCCAACGGCCTATTTATGGCACTCGGAGGCGCTCGCAATGTCTCGTCCCATTCCGAGTCGGGCATACGGTTGGCCAGCCCCGCCCCCAAGGCTATAGCCCACCTTTTGGGCATTTTTGCGGCGGACGAACTTGGGGACGGGACCTTGGGTGCTTGTTTTTGGTCGCGGCTTTGCCCGCAGCCTATTTTTGGCACACGGAGGTGCTCGCAAAGTCTCACCCCATTCCGATTCCGGGACGAAGTGGGCCAGCCCCAAAGCTATAGCCCACCCGCTTTTGGGCATTTTTGCGCGGATAAACATTGGAACGGGACCTTCGGGCGATTATTTTTGGGTGCGGCTGTACCCGCGGCCTATTTTTCAATCACGGAGGGTGCTCACAAAGTCTCGCCCCATTCCGAGTCCGGCGGACGAAGTTCGCCAGCCCCTCCCCCCAAGGCTATATAGCCCACCCGTTTTTTGGGCATTTTTGCGGCGGACGAAATTGGGGACGGGACCTTCGGGCGCTTATTTTTGGGTGCGGCTATGCCCACGGCCTATTTTGGCACTCGGAGGGCGCTGCAGCGTCTCGCGCCATTCCGAGTCCGCGGACGTGGGCCAGCCCCTGCCCCAAGGCTATAGCCCACCCGCTTTTTGGGCATTTTTGGACGAACTTGGGGACGGGACCTTCGGGTGCTTATTTTGGGCGCGGCTGTGTCTGCGGCCTATTTTTTGTACACGGAGGGCACTCGAAAAGTCTCGCCCCATTCCGAGTCCGGCGGACGAAATTGGCCAGCCTCTCCCCCCAAGGATATAGCCCACCCGTTTTTTGGCCATTTTTGCGGCGGACAAACATGGGGACGGGACTTTCGGGGGCTTATTTTTGGGTGTGGCTGTGCCCGCGGCCTATTTTTGGCACACGGAGTGTGCTCGCAAAGTCTCGCCCCATTCCGAGTCCGGCGGACGAAGTTGGCCAGCCCCTCCCCCCAAGGCTATAGCCCACCCGTTTTTTGGGCATTTTTGCCGCGGACGAACTTGGGGACGGGACTTTTGGGGGCTTATTTTTGGGCGTGGCTGTGCCCGTGGCCTATTTTTGGCACACGGAGTGTGCTCGCAAAGTCTCGCCCCATTCCGAGTCCGGCGGACGAAGTTGGCCAGCCCCTCCCCCCAAGGCTATAGCCCACCCGTTTTTTGGGCATTTTTGCCGCGGACGAACTTGGGGACGGGACGTTCGGGGGCTTATTTTTGGGCGTAGCTGTGCCCGCGGCCTATTTTTGGCACACGGAGTGTGCTCGCAAAGTCTCGCCCCATTCCGAGTCCGGCGGACGAAGTTGGCCAGCCCCTCCCCCCAAGGCTATAGCCCACCCGTTTTTTGGGCATTTTTGCCGCGGATGAACTTGGGGACGGGACCTTCGGAAGCTTATTTTTGGGCGCAGCTGTGCCCGCCTATTTTTAAACGGAGGGCGCTCGCATAGTCTCGCCCCATTCCGAGTCCGGCGGACGAACTTGGCCAGCCCCTCCCCCAAAGGCTATAGCCCACCCGTTTTTTGGGCATTTTTGCGGCGGACGAACTTGGGGACGGGACTTTCGGGGGCTTATTTTTTGGCGTGGCTGTGCCCGCGGCCGATTTTTTGCACACGGAGGCGCTGCAAAGTCTCCCCCATTCCGAGTCCGCGGACGGTTGGCCAGCCCCTCCCCCGAAGGCTATAGCCCACCCGTTTTTTGGACATTTTTGCGGCGGACGAACTTGGGGACGGGACCTTCGGGCACTTTTTTTTTGGGCGCGGCTGTGCCCGCGGCCTCTTTTTGGCACGTGGAGGCCGCTCGCAAAGTCTCGCGCCATTCCGAGTCCGGCGGACGAAGTTGGCCAGCCCCACCCCCCAAGGCTATAGCCCACCCGTTTTTGTGGCCTTTTCCCGGTTGACGAAATTGACGCCCCGACTTCGGGCGGTTATTTTTGGGTGCGGCTGTGCCCGCGGCCTATTTTTGGCACACGAAGGCCGCTCACAACGTCTCGCGCCATTCCGAGTCCGGCGGACGAAGGTTGCCAGCCCCACCCCCCAAGGCTATAGCCCACCCTTTTTTGTGGCCTTTTTCCGCTGCACGAACTTGGCGCCCCGGCCTTCGGGTGGTTATTTTTGGGTGCGGCTGTGCCCGCAGCCTCTTTTTGGCACATGGAGGCCGCTCGCAAAGTCTCGCACCATTCCGAGTTCGGCGGACGAAGTGGGCCAGCCCCTCCCCCCAAGGCTATAGCCCACCCGTTTTTTGGGCATTTTTGCGGCGGACGAACTTGGGGACGGCACCTTCGGGGGCTTATTTTTGGGTGCGGCTGTGTCCGTGGCCTATTTTTCGCACACGGAGGGCTCTCGCAAAGTCTCGCCCCATTCCGAGTCCGGCGGACGAAGTTGGCCAGCACCTCCCCCCAAGGCTATAGCCCACCCGTTTTTTGGGCATTTTTGCGGTGGACGACCTTCGGGTCGGGACCTTCGGGGTCTTATTTTTGGGCGCGGCTGTGCCTGCGGACTATTTTTGGCACACGGAGGGCGCTCGCAAAGTCTCGCCCCATTCCGAGTCCGGCGGACGAAGTGGGCCAGCCCAACCCCCCAAGGCTATAGCCCACCCGTTTTTGTGGCCTTTTTCCGATGGAATAACTTGGCGCCCCGGCCTTTGGGTGGTTATTTTGGTGTGCGGCTGTGCCCGCGGCCTCTTTTTGGTACACGGAGGCCGCTCGGAACGTCTCGCGCTATTCCGAGTCCGGCGGACGAAGTTGGCCAGCCCCACCCCCCAAGGCTATAGCCCACCCGTTTTTGTGGCCTTTTTCCGCTGGACGAACTTGGCGCCCCGGCCTTCGGGTGGTTATTTTGGTGTGCGGCTGTGCCCGCGGCCTCTTTTTGGCACGTGGAGGCCGCTCGCAAAGTCTCACGCCATTCCGAGTCCGGCGGACGAAGTTTGCCAGCCCCACCCCTCAAGGCTATAGCCCACCCGTTTTTGTGGTCTTTTTCTGCTGGACGAACTTGGCGGCCCGGCTTTCGGGTGGTTATTTTTTGGGCGCGGTTGTGCCCGCGGCTTATTTTTGGCACATGGGGGCCGCTCGCAAAGGCTCCCGCCATTCCGAGTCCAGCGGACGAAGTGGGCCAGCCCCAGCCCCCAAGGCTATAGCCCACCCGTTTTTGTGGCTTTTTTCCGCTGGACGAATTTGGCGCCCCGGCCTTCGGGCTGTTATTTTAGGGCGCGGCTGTGCCCGGGGCCTATTTTTGGCACAGGGAGGCCGCTCGCAAAGGCTCGCGCCATTCCGAGTCCTGCGGACGAAGTGGGCCAGCCCCACCCCCCAATGCTATAGCCCACCCGTTTTTGTGGCCTTTTTCCGCTGGACGAACTTGGCGCCCCGGCCTTCGGGTGGTTATTTTTGGGTGCGGCTGTGCCCGCGGCCTCTTTTTGGCACGTGGAGGCCGCTCGCAAAATCTCGCGCCATTCCGAGTCCGGCGGACGAAGTTGGCCAGCCCCACCCCCCGATGCTATAGCCCACCCGTTTTTATGGCCTTTTTCCGCTGGACGAACTTGGCGCCCCGGCCTTCGGGCGGTTATTTTTGGGCGCGGCTGTGCCCACGGCCTCTTTTTGGTACACGGAGGCCACTCGCAAAGTCTTGCGCCATTCCGAGTCCGGCGGACGAAGTTGGCCAGCCCCACCCCCCAATACTATAGCCCACCCGTTTTTGTGGCCTTTTTCCGCTGGACGAACTTGGCGCCCCGGCCTTCGGGCGGTTATTTTTGGGCGTGGCTGTGCGAACGGCCTATTTTTGGCACATGGAGGCCGCTCGCTAAGTATCGCGCCATTCCGAGTCCGGCGGAAGAAGTTGGCCAGCCGCAGCCCCCAACGCTATAGCCCACTCGTTTTTGTGGCCTTTTTCCGCTGGACGAACTTGGCGCCCCGGCCTTCGGGCGGTCATTTTTGGGCACGGCTATGCCCGCAGCCTCTTTTTGGCACACGGAGGCCGCTCGCAAAGTCTCGCGCCATTCCGAGTCCGGCGGACGAAGTTGGCCAGCCCCACCCCCCAATACTATAGCCCACCCGTTTTTGTGGCCTTTTTCCGCTGGACGAACTTGGCGCCTCGGCCTTCGGGCGGTTATTTTTGAGCGCGGCTGTGCCCGCGGCCTATTTTTGGCACACGGAGTCCGCTCGAAAAGTCTCGCCCCATTCCGAGTCCGCGGATTGCCAGCCGCAGCCCCCAACGCTATAGCCTACCCGTTTTTGTGGCCTTTTTCCGCTGGACGAACTTGGCGCCCCGGCCTTCGGGCGGTTATTTTTGGGCGCGGCTGAGTCCGCGGCCTATTTTTGGCAAACGGAGGCCGCTCGCTAAGTATCGCGCCATTCCGAGTCCGGCGGACGAAGTTGGCCAGCCCCACCCCCCAAGTTTATAGCCCACCCGTTTTTGTGGCCTTTTTCCGCTGGACGAACTTGGCGCCCCGGCCTTCGGGCGGTTATTTTTGGGCGTGGCTGTGCGAACGGCCTATTTTTGGCACATGGAGGCCGCTCGCTAAGTATCGCGCCATTCCGAGTCCGGCGGACGAAGTTGGCCAGCCGCAGCCCCCAACGCTATAGCCCACTCGTTTTTGTGGCCTTTTTCCGCTGGACGAACTTGGCGCCCCGGCCTTCGGGCGGTCATTTTTGGGCACGGCTGTGCCCGCAGCCTCTTTTTGGCACACGGAGGCCGCTCGCAAAGTCTCGCGCCATTCCGAGTCCGGCGGACGAAGTTGGCCAGCCCCACCCCCCAATACTATAGCCCACCCGTTTTTGTGGCCTTTTTCCGCTGGACGAACTTGGCGCCTCGGCCTTCGGGCGGTTATTTTTGAGCGCGGCTGTGCCCGCGGCCTATTTTTGGCACACGGAGTCCGCTCGAAAAGTCTCGCGCAATTCCGAGTCCGGCGGACGAAGTTGGCCAGCCCCACCCCCCAAGGCTATAGCCCACCCGTTTTTGTGGCGTTTTTACGCTGGACGAACTTGGCGCCCCGGCCTTCGGGCGGTTATTTTTGGGCACGGCGGTGGCAGCGGCGTAGTTTTGGCGCACGGACGCCGCGCGCAAAGTCTCGCGCCATTCCGAGTCCGCGGAAGTTGGCCAGCCCCACCCCCCAAGGCTATAGCCCACCCGTTTTTGTGGCCTTTTTCCGCTGGACGAACTTGGCGCCCCGGCCTTCGGGCGGTTATTTTAGGACGCGGCTGTGTCCGTGGCCTATTTTTGGCACACGGACTCCGCTCGCAATGTCTCGCGCCATTCTGAATCCGGCGGACGAAGTTGGCCAGCCCCACCCCCCAAGGCTATAGCCCTCCCGTTTTTGTGGCCTTTTTCCGCTGGACGAACTTGGCGCCCCGGCCTTCGGGCGGTTATTTTTACAGGCGCGGCTGTGCCCGCGCTTATTGGCACACGGAGGCCGCTCGCAAAGTCTCACGCCATTCCGAGTCCGGCGGACGAAGTTGGCCAGCCCCACCCCCCGATGCTATAGCCCACCCGTTTTTATGGCCTTTTTTCGCTGGACGAACTTGGCGCCCCGGCCTTCGGGCGGTTATTTTAGGACGCGGCTGTGTCCGTGGCCTATTTTTGGCACACGGACTCCGCTCGCAAAGGCTCACGCCATTCCGAGTCCGGCGGACGAAGTGGGCCAGCCCCAGCCCCCAAGGCTATAGCCCACCCGTTTTTGTGGCTTTTTTCCGCTTGACGAACTTGGCGCCCCGGCCTTCGGGCTGTTATTTTTGGTCGCGGCTGTGCCCGCGGCCTATTTTTGGCACACGGAGGCCGCTCGCAAAGTCTCGCGCCATTCCGAGTCCGGCGGACGAAGTTGGCCAGCCCCACCCCCCGATGCTATAGCCCACCCGTTTTTGTGGCCTTTTTCCGCTGGACGAACTGGGCGCCCCGGCCTTCGGGTGGTTATTTTCAGTTGCGGCTGTGCCATGCCTCTTTGGCACGTGAGGCCGCTCGCAAAGTCTCGCGCAATTCCGAGTCCGGACGGTTGGCCAGCCCCACCCCCAAGGCTATAGCCCACCCGTTTTTGTGGCCTTTTTCCGCTGGACGAACTTGGCGCCCGGCCTTCGGCGGTTATTTTTGGGCGCGGCTGTGCGAGCGGCCTATTTTGGCACACGGAGGCTGCTCGCAGTATCGCGCCATTCCGAGTCCGGCGGACGAAGTTGGCCAGCCGCAGCCCCCAACGCTATAGCCCACTCGTTTTTGTGGCGTTTTTCCGCTGCACGAACGTGGCGCCGCGGCCTTCTGGCGGTGATTTTTAGACGCGGCTGTGTCCGTGGCCTATTTTGGCACACGGACTCCGCCGCAAAGTCTCGCGCCATTCTGAGTCCGCGGACGAAGTTGGCCAGCCCCACCCCCAAGGCTACAGCCCACCCGTTTTGTGGCCTTTTTCCGCTGGACGAACTTGGCGCCCGGCCTTCGTGCGGTTATTTTGGGCGCGGCTGTTCCCGCGGCCTATTTTTGGCATACGGAGGCCGCTTGCAAAGTTTCGCGCCATTCCGAGTCCGGCGGACGAAGTTGGCCTGCCCCATCCCCCAAGGCTATAACCCACTCGTTTTTGTAGCTTTTTTCCGCTGGACGAACTTGGCGCCCCGGCCTTCGGGCGGTTATTTTTGGGTGCGGCTGTGCGCGCGGCTTCTTTTTGGCACACGGAGGCCGCTCGCAAAGGCTCGCGCCATTCCGAGTCCGGCGGACGAAGTTGGCCAGCCCCACCCCCCAAGGCTATAGCCCACCCGTTTTTGTGGCCTTTTTCCGCTGGACGAACTTGGCGCCCCGGCCTTCGGGCGGTTATTTTTGGGCGCGGCCGCGCCCGTTGCCTATTTTCTGCTCACGGAGGCCTCTCGCAAAGTCTCGCGCCATTCTGAGTCCGGCGGACGAAGTTGGCCAGCCCCACCCCCCAAGCCTATAGCCCACCCGTTTTTGTGGCCTTTTTCCGCTGGACGAACTTGGCGCCCCGGCCTTCGTGTGGTTATTTTTGGGCGCGGCTGTTCCCGCGGCCTATTTTTGGCATACGGAGGCCGCTTGCAAAGTTTCGCGCCATTCCGAGTCCGGCGGACGAAGTTGGCCTGCCCCATCCCCCAAGGCTATAACCCACTCGTTTTTGTGGCTTTTTTTTCCGCTGGACGAACTTGGCGCCCGGCCTTCGGGCGGTTATTTTTGGGTGTGGCTGTGCTTCTTTTGGCACACGGAGGCCGCTCGCAAAGGCTCGCGCCATTCCGAGTCCGGCGGACGAAGTTTGCCAGCCCCACCCCCCAAGGCGATAGCCCACCCGTTGTTGTGGCCTTTTTCCGCTGGTCGAACTTGGCGCCCCGGCCTTCGGGCGGGTATTTTGGACGCGCTGTGCACGCTTCTTTTTGGCACACGGAGGCCGCTCGCAAAGGCTCGCGCCATTCCGCGTCCGGCGGACGAAGTTGGCCAGCCCCACCCCCCAAGCCTATAGCCCACCCGTTTTTGTGGCCTTTTTCCGCTGGACGAACTAGGCGCCCCGGCCTTCGTGCGGTTATTTTTGGGCGCGGCTGTTCCCGCGGCCTATTTTTGGCATACGGAGGCCGCTTGCAAAGTTTCGCGCCATTCCGAGTCCGGCGGACGAAGTTGGCCTGCCCCATCCCCCAAGGCTATACCCCACGCGTTTTTGTGGCTTTTTTCCGCTGGACGAACTTGGCGCCTGCCTTCGGGCGGTTATTTTGGGTGCGGCCGCGCGGCTTCTTTGGCACACGGAGGCCGCTCGCAAAGGCTCGCGCCATTCCGAGTCCGCGGACGGGTTGGCCAGCCGCAGCCCCCAAGGCTATAGCCCACTCGTTTTTGTGGCCTTTCTCCGCTGGACGAACTTGGCGCCCCGGCCTTCGGGCGGTTATTTTTGGGCGCGGCTGTGCGCGCGGCTTCTTTTTGGCACACGGAGGCCGCTCGCAAAGGCTCGCGCCATTCCGAGTCCGGCGGACGAAGTTGGCCAGCCCCACCCCCCAAGGCTATAGCCCACCCGTTTTTGTGGCCTTTTTCCGCTGGTCGAACTTGGCGCCCCGGCCTTCGGGCGGTTATTTTTGGGCGCGGCTGTACACGCGGCTTCTTTTTGGCACACGGAGGCCGCTCGCAAAGGCTCGCGCCATTCCGAGTCCGGCGGACGAAGTTGGCCAGCCCCACCCCCCAAGGCTATAGCCCACCCGTTTTTGTGGCCTTTTTCCGCTGGACGACATTGGCGCCCCGGCCTTCGGGCGGTTATTTTTGGGCGCGGCTGTGCCCGTTGCCTATTTTCTGCTCACGGAGGCCTCTCTCAAAATCTCGCGCCATTCCGAGTCCGGCGGACGAAGTTTACCAGCCCCACCCCCCAAGGCTATAGCCCACCCTTTTTTGTGGCCTTTTTCCGCTGGTCGAACTTGGCGCCCCGGCCTTCGGGAGGTTATTTTTGGGTGCGGCTGTGCCCGCGGCCTATTTTTGGCACACGGAGGCCACTCGCAAAGTCTCGCGCAATTCCGAGTCCGGCGGACGAAGTTGGCCAGCCCCACCCCCCAAGGCTATAGTCCTCCCGTTTTTGTGGCCTATTTCCGCTGGACGAACTTGGCGCCCCGGACTTCAGGCGGTTATTTTTGGGCGCGGCTGTGCCCGCGGCCTATTTTTGGCACACGGAGGTCGCTCGCAAAATCTCGCACCATTCCGAGTCCAGCGGACGAAGTGGGCCTGCCCCACCCCCCAAGGCAATAGCCCACCCGTTTTTGTGGCCTTTTTCCGCTGGACGAACTATGCGCCCCGGACTTCGGGCGGTTATTTTTGGGCGCGGCTTTGCCCGCGGCCTATTTTTGGCACACGGAGGCCGCTCGCAAAATCTCACGCCATTCCGAGTCCAGCGGACGAAGTGGGCCAGCCCCACCCCCCAAGGCTATAGCCCACCTGTTTTTGTGACCTTTTTCCGCAGGACGAACTTGACGCCCCGGACTTCGGGCAGTTATTTTTGGGGCGCTGTCCTCGGCCTATTTTTGGGACACGGATGCCGCCGCAAAATCTCGCGCCATTCCGAGTCCAGTGGACAGTGGGCCAGCCCCACCCCCAAGGCAATAGCCCACCCGTTTTGTGGCCTTTTTCCGCTGGACGAACTATGCGCCCCGGACTTCGGGCGGTTATTTTTGGGCGCTGGTGTGCCCGGCCTATTTTTGGCACACATGGAGGCCACTCGCAAAGTCTCGCCATTCTAAGTCCAGCGACGAAGTGGCCAGCCCCACCCCCAAGCTATAGCCCCACCCGCTTTTGTGGCCTTTTCCGCTGACGACCCTTGGCGCCCGGCCTTCGGGCGGTTATTTTGGCCGCTGTGCCGTGGCCTATTTTTGGCACACGGAGGCCGCCGCAAAGTCTCGCGCCATTCCGAGTCCAGCGGACGAAGCGGCCAGCCCCACCCCCAAGGCTATAGCCCACCCGCTTTTGTGGCCTTTTTCCGCTGGACGAACTTGGCACCCCGCCTTCGGTTATTTTTGGGCGCGGCTGTGCCCTGACCTATTTTTGGCACACGGAGGCCGCCGCAAAATCTCGCGGCATTCCGAGTCCAGAGGACGAATGAGGCCAGTGGACGAGTGGGCCAGCCCCACCCCCAAGGCAATAGCCCACCCGCTTTTGTGGCCTTTTTCCGCTGGATTTAACTATGCGCCCCGGACTTCGGGCGGTTATTTTTGGGCGCGGCTGTGCCCGCGGCATATTTTTGGCACACGGAAGCCACTCGCGAAGTCTCGCGCCATTCCGAGTCCAGCGGACGAAGTGGGCCAGCCCCACCCCCCAAGGCTATAGCCCACCCGTTTTTGTGGCCTTTTTCCGCTGGAAGAACTTTGCGCCTGCCTACGGGCGGTTATTTTTGACGCTGCTGTGCCTGCGTGGCCTATTTTTGGCACACGGAGGTCGCTTGCAAAATCTCGCGCCATTCCGAGTCCAGCGGACGGCGGGCCTGCCCCACCCCCAAGGCTATAGCCCACCCGCTTTTGTGGCCTTTTTCCGCTGGACGAACTTGGCGCCCGGCCTTCGGGCGGTTATTTTTGCGCGGCTGTGCCGTGGCCTATTGTGGCACACGGAGGCCGCTCGCAAAGTCTCGCGCCATTCCGAGTCCAGCGGACGAAGTGGGCCAGCCCCACCCCCCAAGGCTATAGCCCACCCGTTTTTGTGGCCTTTTTCCGCAGGACGAACTTGGCGCCCCGGCCTTCGGGGGGTTATTTTTGGGCGGTTTTGCCATGCCTATTTTTACACACGGAGGCCGCCGCAAAGTCTCGTGCCATTCCGAGTCCGGCGGACGAAGTTGGCCAGCCCCACCCCCAAGGCTATAGCCCACCCGCTTTTGTGGCCTTTTTCCGCCGGACGAACTTGGTACCCCAGCCTTCGGGCGGTTATTTTGGCGCGCTGTGCCCGCGCCTATTTTTGGCACACGGAGGCCGCCGCAAAGTCTCGTGCCATTCCGAGTCCGCGGACGAGTTGGCCAGCCCCACCCCCAAGGCTATAGCCCACCCGCTTTTGTGGCCTATTTCCGCTGGACGAACTTGGCGCCCGGACTTCAGGCGGTTATTTTGGCGCAACTGTGCCTCATTTTTGGCACACGGAGGTCGCTTGCAAAATCTCGCGCCATTCCGAGTCCAGCGGACGAAGTGGGCCTGCCCCACCCCCCAAGGCAATAGCCCACCCGTTTTTGTGGCCTTTTTCCGCTGGACGAACTTGGCACCCCGGCCTTCGGGCTGTTATTTTTGGTCGCGGCTGTGCCCGCGGCCTATTTTTGGCACACGGAGGCCGCTCGTAATGTCTCGCGCCATTCCGAGTCCGGCGGACGAAGTTGGCCAGCCCCACCCCCCAAGGCTATAGCCCACCCGTTTTTGTGGCCTTTTTCCGCTGGACGAACTTGGCGCCCCGGCCTACGGGCGGTTATTTTTGGACGCGGCTGTGTCCGAGGCCTATTTTTGGCACACGGAGGCCGCTCGCAATGTCTCGCGCCATTCCGAGTCCGGCGGACGAAGTGGGCCAGCCCCACCCCCCAAGGCTATGGCCCACCCGTTTTTGTGGCCTTTTTCTGCTGGACGAACTTGGCGCCCCAGCCTTCGGGCGGTTATTTTTGGTCCCGGCTGTGCCCGCGGCCTATTTTTGGCACACGGAGGCCGCTCGCAATGTCTCGCGCCATTCCGAGTCCGGCGGACGAAGTTGGCCAGCCCCACCCCCCAAGGCTATAGCCCACCCGTTTTTGTGGCCTTTTTCCGCTGGACGAACTTGGCGCCCCGGCCTACGGGCGGTTATTTTTGGACGCGGCCGTGTCCGAGGCCTATTTTTGGCACACGGAGGCCGCTCGCAAAGTGTCGCGCCATTCCGAGTCCGGCGGACGAAGTTGGCCAGCCCCACCCCCCAAGGCTATAGCCCACCTGTTTTTGTGGCCTTTTTCCGCTGGACGAACTTGGCGCCCCGGACTTCAGGCGGTTATTTTTGGGCGCAACTGTGCCCGCGGCCTATTTTTGGCACACGGAGGTCGCTTGCAAAATCTCGCGCCATTCCGAGTCCAGCGGACGAAGTGGGCCTGCCCCACCCCCCAAGGCAATAGCCCACCCGTTTTTGTGGCCTTTTTCCGCTGGACGAACTTGGCACCCCGGCCTTCGGGCTGTTATTTTTGGTCGCGGCTGTGCCCGCGGCCTATTTTTGGCACACGGAGGCCGCTCGTAATGTCTCGCGCCATTCCGAGTCCGCGGGACGGTTGGCCAGCCCCACCCCCTATAGCCCACCCGTTTTGTGGCCTTTTCCGCTGGACGAACTTGGCGCCCGGCCTACGTGGGCGGTTATTTTTGACGCGCTGTGTCCGAGGCCTATTTTTGGCACACGGAGGCCGCTCGCAATGTCTCGCGCCATTCCGAGTCCGCGGACGAAGTGGGCCAGCCCCACCCCCAAGGCTATGGCCCACCCGTTTTGTTGCCTTTTTCTGCTGGACGAACTTGGCGCCCAGCCTTCGGGCGGTTATTTTGGTCCCGCTGTGCCCGCGGCTATTTTTGGCACACGGAGGCCGCCGCAATGTCTCGCGCCACTCCGACTCCGGCGGACGAAGCTGGCCAGCCCCACCCCCCCAGGCTATCGCCCACCCGACTTTGTGGCTTCTTTCCGCTGGACGAACATGGCGCCCCGGCCTACGGGCGGTTATTTTTGACGCGCCGTGTCCGAGGCCTATTTTTGGCACACGGAGGCCGCTGCAAAGTGTCAAGCGCCATTCCGAGTCCGGCGGACAAAGTTGGCCAGCCCCACCCCCAAGGCTATAGCCCACCCGTTTTTGTGGCCTTTTTCCGCTGGATTTAACTTGGCGCCCGGCCTACGTGGCGGTTATTTTGGGCGCGGCTGTGTCCGAGTCCTATTTTTGGCACACGGAGGCCGCTCGAAAGTCTCGCGCCATTCCGACTCAAGCGGCGACGGTTGGCCAGCCCCACCCCCCAAGGCTATAGCCCACCGGTTTTTGTGGCCTTTTTCCGCTGGACGAAATTGGCGCCCCGGACTTCAGGCGGTTATTTTTGGGCGCAACTGTGCCCGCGGCCTATTTTTGGCACACGGAGGACGCTTGCAAAATCTCGCGCCATTCCGAGTCCAGCGGACGGCGGGCCTGCCTCACCCCCAAGGCAATAGCCCACCTGTTTTTGTGGCCTTTTTCCGCTGGACGAACTTGGCACCCCGGCCTTCGGGCTGTTATTTTTGGTCGCGGCTGTGCCCGCGGCCTATTTTTGGAACACGGAGGCCGCTCGTAATGTCTCGCGCCATTCCGAGTCCGCGGATTTGAAGAAGTTGGCCAGACCCACCCCCCAAGGCTATAGCCCACCCGTTTTTGTGGCCTTTTTCCGCTGGACGAACTTGGCGCCCCGGCCTACGGGCGGTTATTTTTGGACGCGGCTGTGACCGAGGCCTATTTTTGGCACACGGAGGCCGCTCGCAATGTCTCGCGCCATTCCGAGTCCGGCGGACGAAGTGGGCCAGCCCCACCCCCCAAGGCTATGGCCCACCCGTTTTTGTGGCCTTTTTCTGCTGGACGAACTTGGCGCCCCAGCCTTCGGGCGGTTATTTTTGGTCCCGGCTGTGCCCGCGGCCTATTTTTGGCACACGGAGGCCGCTCGCAATGTCTCGCACCATTCCGAGTCCGCGGACGGTTGGCCAGCCCCACCCCCAAGGCTATAGCCCACCCGCTTTTGTGGCCTTTTTCCGCTGGACGAACTTGGCGCCCGGCCTACGGGCGGTTATTTTTGACGCGGCCGTGTCCGAGGCCTATTTTTGCACACGGAGGCCGCCGCAAAGTGTCGCGCCATTCCGAGTCCGCGGACGTAGTTGGCCAGCCCTACCCCCAAGGCTATAGCCCACCCGTTTTTGTGGCCTTTTTCCGCTGGACGAACTTGGCGCCCCGGCCTACGGGCGGTTATTTTTGGGCGCGGCTGTGTCCGAGGCCTATTTTTGGCACACGGAGGCCGGTCGAAAAGTCTCGCGCCATTCCGACTCCGGCGGACGAAGTTGGCCAGCCCCACCCCCCAAGGCTACAGCCCACCCGTTTTTGTGGCCTTTTTCCGCTGGACGAACTTGGCGCCCCGGCCTTCGGGTGGTTATTTTTGGGCGCGGCTGTGTCCGAGGCCTATTTTTAGCACACGGAGGCCGCTCGCAATGTCTCGCACCATTCCGAGTCCGGCGGACGAAGTTGGCCAGCCCCACCCCCCAAGGCTATAGCCCACCCGTTTTTGTGGCCTTTTTCCGCTGGACGAACTTGGCGCACCGGCCGACGGGCGGTTATTTTGGACGCTGCTGTGTCCGAGGCCTATTTTGGCACACGGAGGCCGCCGCAATGTATCGCGCCATTCCGTGTCCGGGACGGATTTAAGGCCAGCCCCACCCCCCAAGGCTATTGCCCACCCGTTTTTGTGTCCTTTTTCTGCTGGACGAACTTGGCGCCCCGGCCTTCGGGCGGTTATTTTTGGTCACGGCAGTGCCCGCGGCCTATTTTTGGCACGGAGGCCGCTGCAATGTCTCGCGCCATTCCGAGTCCGCGACGGTTGGCAAGCCCCACCCCCAAGGCTATAGCCCACCCGCTTTTGTGGCCTTTGTCCGCTTGACGAACTTGGCGCCCTGCCTCGGGCTGTTATTTTTGTGTTCGCTGTGCCTGCGGCCTATTTTGGCACCCGGAGGCCGCTCCCCAACTCTCGCGCCATTCCGACTCCGGCGGACGGTTGGGCAGCCCCACCCCCCAAGGCTATTGCCCACCCGTTTTTGCGTCCTTTTTCTGCTGGACGAACTTGGCGCCCCGGCCTACGGGCGGTTATTTTTGGTCGCGGCTGTGCCCCGACCTATTTTTGGCACACGGAGGCCGCTCGCAAAGTCTCGCGCCATTACGAGTCCGGCGGAAGAAGTGGGCCAGCCCCACCCCCCAAGGCTATAGCCCACACGTTTTTGTGGCCTTTTTCCGCTGGACGAACTTGGCGGCCCGGCCTTCGAGCGGTTATTTTTGGGCGCGGGTGTTCCCGCCTCCTATTTTTGGCACACGGAGGCCTCTCGCAATGTCTCGGCCCATTCCGAGTCCGCGGACGGTTGGCCAGCCCCACCCCAAGGCTATAGCCCACCCGCTTTTGTGGCCTTTTCCGCTGGACGAACTTTGCGCCCGGCCTTCGGGCGGTTATTTTTGGGGCTGTGCCTACGGATTATTTTTGGCACACGGAGGCCGCCGCAAAGTCTCGCGCCATTCGAGTCCGCGGAAAAGTTGGCCAGCCCCACCCCCAAGGCTATAGCCCACCCGTTTTTGTGGCCTTTTTCCGCTGGACGAACTTGGCGCCCCGGCCTACGGGCGGTTATTTTTGGGCGCGGCTGTGTCTGCGGCCTATTTTTGGCACACGGAGGCCACTCGCAAAGTCTCGCGCCATTCCAAGTCCGGCGGACGAAGTTTGCCAGCCCCACACCCCAAGGCTATAGCCCACCCGGTTTTGTGGCCTTTTTCCGCAGGACGAACTTGGCGCCCCGGCCTTCGGCGGTTATTTTGCGCGGCTGTGCCCGCGCTATTTGGCACACGGAGGCCGCCCACAAAGTCTCGCACCATTCCGAGTCCGGGACGGTTGGCCAGCCCCACCCCCAAGGCTACAGCCCACCCGCTTTTTGTGGCCTTTTTCCGCTGGACGAACTTGGCGCCCGGCCTTTGGGTGGTAATTTTGGGCGCGGCTTCGCCCACGGACTATTTGGCACACGGTGGCCGCTCATAAAGTCTCGCGTAATTCCGAGTCCGGCGGACGAAGTTTGCAAGCCCCACCCCCCAAGGCTATAGCCCACCCGTTTTTGTGGCCTTTTTCCGCTGGACGAACATGGCGCCCTGGCCTTCGGGCTGTTATTTTTGTACGCGGCTGAGTCCGAGGCCTATTTTTGGCACACAGAGGATGCTTGCAGTCTCGCGCACCCGACTCCGCGGACGAGTTGGGCAGCCCCACCCCCAAGGCTATAGCCCACCCGCTTTTGTTGCCTTTTTCCGCGGACGAACTTGGCGGCCTTCGGCGGTTATTTTGGGCTGCGGCTGTGCCCGCGACCTATTTTTGGCACACGGAGCCGCCGCAAAGCCTCGCGCCATTACGAGTCCGGCGGACGAAGTGGGCCAGCCCCACCCCCAAGGCTATAGCCCAAACGCGTTTTCTGGCCTTTTCCGCTGGACGAACTTGGCGCCCGGCCTTCGAGCGGTTATTTTTAAGGGCGCGACTGTGCCAGCGGCTATTTTTGGCACACGGAGGCCGCTAGCAAAGTCTCGCGCCATTCCGAGTCCGGCGGACGAAGTTGGCCAGCCCCACCCCCCAAGGCTATAGTTCACACGTTTTTGTGGACTTTTTCCGCGGACGAACTTGGCCCGCCCGGCCGAGCGTTATTTTTGGGCGCGGCTGCCGTCTATTTTTGGCACACGGAGGCCACTCGCAGTCTCGCGCCATTCCGAGTCTGGCGGACGAAGTTGGCCAGCCCCACCCCCAAGGCTATAGCCCACCCGCTTTTGTGGCCTTTTTCCGCTGGGACTTGGCGCCCGGCCTACGGGGTTGTTTTGGGCGCGGCTGTGTCCAAGCGGCCTATTTTTGGCACATGGAGGCTGCGCAGTCTCGCCATTCCGAGTCCGCGGACGGTTGGCCAGCACCCCCAAGGCTATAGCCCACCCGTTTTGTGGCCTTTTTCCGCTGGACGAACTTGGCGCCCGGCCTACGGCGGTTATTTTCGCGGCTGTGTCATGTTTTTGGCACACGGAGGGCGCCACAAAGTCTGCCATTCCGAGTCCGGCGGACGGTTGGCCAGCCCACCCTCAAGGCCACAGCCCACCCGCTTTTGTGGCCTTTTCCGATGGACGAACTTGGCGCCTGCCTTCGGCGGTTATTTTTAAGGCGCGGCCTATTTTTGGTACACGGAAAGTCTCGCGCCATTCCGAGTCCGGCTGACGGTTGGCCAGCCCCACCCTCAAGGCCACAGCCCACCCGTTTTTGTGGCCTTTTTCCGCTGACGAACTTGGCGCCCGGCCTTTGGGTGGTTATTTTTGGGCGCGCTTTGTCCACGGACTATTTTTGGCACACGGTGGCCGCCGTAAAGTCTCGCCACCCGAAGCCCGGCGGACGATGGCCAGCCCCACTTCCCCAAGGCTAGCCCACCCGCTTTTGTGGCCTTTTTCCGCTGACGAACTTGGCGCTGGCCTTCGGCTGTTATTTTTGTACGCTGTGCCCGAGGCCTATTTGGCACACGGAGGACGCCGCAAATCTCGCGCCATTCAGCGACGAGTTGGGCAGCCTTTCACTTCAGCAGCTTAGCCCACCCGCTTTTGTTGCCTTTTTCCGCTGGACGAACTTGGCGCCAGCCTTCGGGCGGCGCGCTGTGCCCGTGACCTATTTTGGCACACGGAGGCCGCTGCAAAGCCTCGCGCACATTACGCAGTCCGCGGACGGAGTTTCGCCATAGCCCACACGCTTGGCCTTTTCCGCTGGACGATTTGGCTCTCGCCTTCGAGCAGTTATTTTGGGGCGACTGTGCCCGGGCCTATTTGGCACACGGAGGCCGCTTGCAGTCTGGAAGCGCCATTCCGAGTCCGGGCGATTTGAGTTGGCCAGCTCCCACCCTGGTATAGCTCCCTTTTTCCGCTGGACCTTTGCTCCCCGGCCTTCGGGCGGTTATTTTTGGTACGTGTGCTCGCGACCTTTTTTGCACACGGAGGCCGCCGCAGTCTAGCACCATTACGAGTCCGGCGGACGGCGGCCATCCCCACCTCCTGCAAGGCTATAGCCCACACGCTTTTGTGGCCTTTTTCCGCTGGACGAACTTGGCGGCCCGGCCTTCGAGCTGTTATTTTGGGCGCGCTGTGCCCGCAGCCTATTTTGGCACACGGCCGCCGCTATTTTTGGCGCGCTGTGCCAAGTTCGTCCAGCGGAAATAGGCCACAAAAACGGGTGGCCTATAGCCTTGGGGGGTGGGGCTGGCCAACTTCGTCCGCCGGACTCGGAATGGCCCGAGACTTTGCGAGCGGCCTCCGTGTGCCAAAAATATGCTGCGGGCATAGATGCGCCCAAAAATAACCGCCCGAAGGCCGGGGCGCCAAGTTCGTCCATCGGAAAAAGGCCACAAAAACGGGTGGGCTATAGCCTTGGGGGGTGGGGCTGGCCCACTTCTTCCGCCGGACTCGGAATGGCGCGAGACTTTGCGAGCGGCCTCCGTGTGCCAAAAATAGGCCTCGGACACAGCCGCGCCAAAAAATAACTGCCCGTAGGTCGGGGCGCCAAGTTCGTCCAGCGGAAAAAGGCCACAAAAACGGGTGGGCTATAGCCTTGGGGGGTGGGGCTGGCCAACTTCTTCCGCCCGACTCGGAATGGCGCGAGACTTTGCGAGCAGCCTCCGTGTGTCAAAAATAGGCCGCGGGAACAGCCGCGCCCAAAAATAACCGCCCGAAGGCCGGGGCGCCAAGTTCGTCCAGCGGAAAAAGGCCACAGAAACGGGTGGGCTATAGCCTTGGGGGGTGGGGCTGGCCAACTTCGTCCGCCGGACTCGGAATGGCGCGAGACATTGCGAACGGCCTCCGTGTGTCAAAAATAGGCCGCGGCCACAGTCGTTCCCAACAATAACTGCCCGGAGGCCGGGGCGCCAAGTTCGTCCAGCGGAAATAGGCCACAAAAACGGGTGGGCTATAGCCTTGGGGGGTGGGGCTGGCCAACTTCTTCCGCCCGACTCGGAATGGCGCGAGACTTTGCGAGCAGCCTCCGTGTGTCAAAAATAGGCCGCGGGAACAGCCGCGACCAAAAATAACCGCCCAAGGCCGGGCGCCAAGTTCGGCCCAGCGGAAAAAGGCCACAGAAACGTGGTGGGCTATAGCCTTGGGGGTGGGCTGGCCAACTTCGTCCGCCGACTCGGAATGGCACGAGACATTGCGAAAGGCCTCCGTGTCAAAAATAGGCCGCGGCCACAGTCGCTTCCCAACAATAACTGCCCGAGGCCGGGCGCCAAGTTCGCCCAGCGGAAATAGGCCACAAAACGGGTGGCCTATAGCCTTGGGGGTGGGGCTAACTCTGTCCGCCGGACTCGAATGGCCCGAGACTTTGCGAGCGGCCTCCGTGGTGCCAAAATATGCTGGCATAGATGCGCCTAAAATAACCGCCCAAGGCCGGGCGCCAAGTTCGCTCCATCGGAAAGGCTACAAAAACGGGTGGGCTATAGCCTTGGGGGTGGGGCTGGCCCACTTATTCCGCCGGACTCGGAATGGCGCGAGACTTTGCGAGCGGGCTCCGTGTGCCAAAAATAGGCCTCGGACACAGCCGCGCCCAAAAATAACTGCCCGTAGGTCGGGGCGCCAAGTTCGTCCAGCGGAAAAAGGCCACAAAAACGGGTGGGCTATAGCCTGGGGGTGGGGCTGGCCAACTCTTCCGCCCCGACTCGAATGGCGCGAGACTTTGCGAGCAGCCTCCGTGTGTGGCCGCTGGGAACAGCCGCGCCAAAATAACCACCCAAGGCCGGGCGCCAAGTTCGCCCAGCGGAAAAAGGCCACAGAAACGGGTGGGCTATAGCCTTGGGGGTGGGGCCAACTTCGTCCGCTGACTCGGAATGGCGCGAGACATTGCGAACGGCCTCCGTGGTGGCCGCGGCCACAGTCGTTCCCAACAATAACTGCCCGGAGGCCGGGGCGCCAAGTTCGTCCAGCGGAAATAGGCCACAAAAACGGGTGGGCTATAGCCTTGGGGGGTGGGGCCGGCCAACTTCGTCCGCCGGACTCGGAATGGCCCGAGACTTTGCGAGCGGCCTCCGTGTGCCAAAACTATGCTGCGGGCATAGATGCGCCCAAAAATAACCGCCCGAAGGCCGGGGCGCCAAGTTCGTCCAGCGGAAAACGGCCACAGAAATGGGTGGGCTATAGCCTTGGGGGGTGGGGCTGGCCCACTTCGTCCGCCGGACTCGGAATGGCGCGAGACATTGCGAACGGCCTCCGTGTGTCAAAAATACGCCGCGGGCACAGTCGCGTCCAACAATAACTGCCCGGAGGCCGGGGCGCCAAGTTCGTCCAGCGGAAATAGGCCACAAAAACGGGTGGGCTATAGCCTTGGGGGGTGGGGCTGGCCAACTTCGTCCGCCGGACACGGAATGGCGCGAGACATTGCGATCGCCCTCCGTGTGCCAAAAATAGGCCTCGGACACCGCCGCGCCCAAAAATAACCGCCCGAAGTCCGGGGCGCCAAGTTTGTCTAGCGGAAAAAGGCCACAAAAACGGGTGGGCTATAGCCTTGGGGGTCGGGCTAACTTCCCGCCGGACTCGGAATGGCGAGACTTTGCGAGCGGCCTCCGTGTGCTGAAAAATAGGCCTCGACACAGCCGCACCCAAAATAACCGCCCGTAGGCCGGGCGCCAAGTTCGGCCCAGCGGAAAAGGCCACAAAAACGGGTGGGCTATAGCCTTGGGGGTGGGCTGGCCAACTTGTCCGCCGGACTCGGAATGGCGCGAGACATTGCGATCGCCTCCGTGTGCCAAAATAGGCCGCGGCACAGCCGCTCCCAAAATAACTGCCCAAGGCCGGGCCGCCAAGTTCGGCCCAGCGGAAATAGGCCACAAAAACGGGTGGGCTTTAGCCTTGGGGGTGGGGCTGGCCCACTTCGTCCGGGACTCGGAATGGGGAGACTTTGCTAGCAGCCTGTGTGGCCAGGCCGTGGACAAAGCCGCGCCCAAAAATAACCACCAAGGCTGGGGCGCTAAGTTCTCCAGCGGAAAAGGCCACAAAACGGTGGCTATAGCCTTGGGGTGGGGCTGGCCTCCGCCGGACTCGAATGGCGCGAGACTTTGCGAGCGGCCTACGTGTGCTAAAAATAGGCCTCGGACACAGCCGCTCCCAAAAATAACTGCCCTAAGGCCGGGCCGCCAAGTTCGTCCAGTGGAAATAGGCCACAAAAACGGGTGGGCTATAGCCTTGGGGGGTGGGGCTGGCCAACTTCGTCCGCCGGACTCGGAATGGCGCGAGACTTTGCGAGCGGCCTCCGTGTGCCAAAAATAGGCCTCAGACACCGCCGCGCCCAAAAATAACCGCCCGAAGGCCGGGGCGCCAAGTTCGTCCAGCGGAAAAAGGCCAGAAAACGGGTGGGCTATAGCCTTGGGGGGGGCTGGCCAACTGTCCGCCGGACTCGAATGGCGCGAGGCATTGCGATCGCCTCCGTGTGCCAAAAATAGGCCGTGGACACAGCCGCGCCTAAAAATAACCGCCCGGCAGGGGCGCCAAGTTCGTCCCAGCGGAAAAAGGCCACAAAACGGGTGGGCCATAGCCTTGGGGGTAGGGCTGGCCAACTTCGTCCGCCGGACTCGAATGGCGCGAGACATTGCGAGCGGCCTCCATGTGTCAAAGGCTGCGGCACAGCCGCGCCACAAAATAACCCCCCTAAGGCCTGGCCGCCAAGTTCGACCTGCGGAAACAGGCCACAAAACGGGTGGGCTATAGCCATGGGGGTGGGGCTGGCCAACTTCGTCCGGACTCGGAATGGCGCGAGACTTTGCGAGCGCCTCCGTGTAAAAATAGGCCGCGGGCACAGCCGCACAAAATAACCGCCCAAGGCCGGGCGCTGAGTTCCCAGCGGAAAAAGGCCACAAAACGGGTGGGCTATAGCCTTTGGGGTGGGGCTGGCCGACTCGGCTGACTCGGAATGGCGTGAGACTTTGCGAGCGGCCTCCGTGTGCCAAAACTAGGCCGCCGGCACAGCCGCGCCCAAAAATGACCGCCCGATGGCTGGGGCGCCAAGTTCGTCCAGTGGAAAAAGGCCACTAAAACGGGTGGGCTATAGCCTTGGGGGGTTGGGCTGGCCCACTTCGTCCGCCGGACTCGGAATGGCGCGAGACTTTGTGAGCGGCCTCCGTGTGCCAAAAATAGGCCGCAGGCACAGCCGAGCCCAAAAATAACCGCCCAAGGCCGGGCGCCATGTTCGCCCAGCGGAAAAAGGCCACAAAACGGGTGGGGCATAGCCGTGGGGGGTGGGGCTGCCCCCCTCCGTCCCAAAGGCCGGGGCCCCAAGTTCGTCCCGCGGAAAAAGGCAACAAAACCGGGTTGGCTATAGCCTTGGGGGGTGGGGCTGGCCAACTTCTTCCGCCCGACTGAATGGCGCGAGACTTTGCGAGCAGCCCCCATGTGCAAAATACGCCGCTGCCACAGCCGCTCCCAAAAATAACCGCCCTAAGGCCGGGGCGCAAAGTTCGTCCATCGGAAAAAGGCCACAAAAACGGGTGGGCTATAGCCTTGGCGGGTGGGGCTGGCCCACTTCGACCGCCCGACTCGCAATGGCGCGAGACTTTGCGCAGCCTCCGTGTGCCTAGGCCACACAGCCGCGCCCAAAAATAACCACCCGTAGGCCGGGGCGCAAAGTTCGTCCAGCGGAAAAAGGCCACAAAAACGGGTGGGCTATATCCTTGGTGGGTTGGGCTGGCCGACTGCGGACTCGAATGGCGCGAGACTTTGTGAGCTGCCTTCGTGTGCCAAAAATAGGCCGCAGGCACAGCCGAGCCAAAAATAACCGCCAAGGCCGGGCGCCATGTTCGCCCAGCGGAAAAAGGCCACAAAACCGGTTGGGCAATAGCCTTGGGGGGTGGGGCCGGCCAACTTCTGGCCCCAAAGGCCGGGCGCCAAGTTCGTCCAGCGGAAAGGCCACAAAACGGGTTGGCCTAGGGGGTGGGGCTGGCCAACTTCGCCGCCGGACACGGAATGGCGCGAGACATTGTGAGTCGCCTCCGTACCGTGTAGAGTCGCGGACACAGCCGCGCCCAAAAATAAGCCCTTGAAGGTCCGTCCCCTTCTGCCCAAAAACGGGTGGGCTATAGCCTTGGGGGCAGGGCCATAGCCCACCCGCTTTTGGGCATTTATACGGCGGACGAACTTTGGGACGGACCTTCGGACGCTTATTTTTGGGAGCGGCTGTGCCCGCAGCCTATTTTTAGCACACGGAGGGCGCTCGCAAAGACTCGCCCAATTCCGAGTCCGGCGGACGAAGTTGGCCAGCCCCTCCCCCCAAGGCTATAGCCCACCCGTTTTTTGGGCATTTTTGCAGCGGACGAACTTGGGGACGGGACCTTCGGGTGCTTGTTTTTGGGTGCGGCTCTGCCCACGGCCTATTTTTGGCACACGGAGGGAGTTCGCAAAGTCTCACCCCATTCCGAGCCCGGCGGACGAAGTCGGCCAGCCCATCCACCCAAGGCTATAGCCCACCCGTTTTTTGGGAATTTTTGCGGCGGACGAACTTGGGGACGGGACCTTCGGGCGCTTGTTTTATGGCGCGGCTAGGGCCGCAGCCTATTTTTGGCACCCGGAGGGCACTCGCAAAGTCTCGCCCCATTCCGAGTCCGGCGGACGAAGTTGGCCAGCCCCTCCACCCAAGGCTATAGCCCACCCGTTTTTTGGGCATTTTTGCGCCGGACGAACTTGGGGACGGGACCTTCGGGCGCTTGTTTTTGGGCGCGGCTGAGCCAGCGGCCTATTTTTGGCCCACGGAGGGCGCTCGCAAAGTCTCGCCCCATTCCGAGTCCGGCGGACGAAGTTGGCCAGCCCCTCCACCCAAGGCTATAGCCCACCCGTTTTTTGGACATTTTTGCGGCGGATGAACTTGGGGACGGGACCTTCTGGTGCTTGTTTTTGGCCGCGACTGTGCCCGCAGCCTATTTTTGGCACACGGAGGGCGCTCGCAAAGTCTCGTCCCATTCCGAGTCCGGCGGACGAAGTTGGCCATCCCCTCCACCCAAGGCTATAACCCACCCGTTTTTTGGGCATTTTTGCGGCGGACGAACATGGGGAAGGGACCTTCGGGAGCTTATTTTTGGACGCGGCTGTGCCCGCGGCCTATTTTTGGCACACGGAGGGCGCTCGCAAAGTCTCGCCCCATTCCGAGTCCGGCGGACGAAGTTGGCCAGCCCCTCCCCCCAAGGCTATAGCCCACCCGTTTTTTGGGCATTTTTGCGGCGGAAGAATTTGGGGACGGGACCTTCAGGGGCTTATTTTTGGGCGCGGCTGTGTCCGCGACCTATTTTTTGGTACACGGAGGCCGCTCGCAAAGTCTCGCCCCATTCCGAGTCCGGCGGACGAAGTTGGCCAGCCCCTCCCCCCAAGGCTATTGCCCACCCGTTTTTTGGGCATTTTTGCGGCGGACGAACTTGGGGACGGGACCTTCGGGGGCTTATTTTTGGGCGCGGCTCTGCCCACGGCCTATTTTTGGCACACGGAGGGAGTTCGTAAAGTCTCACCCCATTCCGAGCCCGGCGGATGAAGTTGGCCAGCCCCTCCCCCCAAGGCTATAGCCCACCCGTTTTTTGGGCATTTTTACGGCGGACGAACCTGGGGACGGGACCTTCGGACGCTTATTTTTGGGATCGGCTGTGCCCGCAGCCTATTTTTGGCACACGGAGGGCGCTCGCAAAGACTCGCCCCATTTCGAGTCCGGCGGACGAAGTTGGCCAGCCCCTCCCCCCAAGGCTATAGCCCTCCCGTTTTTTGGGCATTTTTGCAGCGGACGAACTTGGGGACGGGACCTTCGGGTGCTTGTTTTTGGGCGCGGCTCTGCCCACGGCCTATTTTTGGCACACGGAGGGAGTTCACAAAGTCTCACCCCATTCCGAGCCCGGCCGACGAAGTCGGCCAGCCCATCCACCCAAGGCTATAGCCCACCCGTTTTTTGGGAATTTTTGCGGCGGACGAACTTGGGGACGGGACCTTCGGGCGCTTGTTTTATGGCACGGCTTGGGCCGCAGCCTATTTTTGGCACCCAGAGGGCACTCACAAAGTCTCGCCCCCTTCCGAGTCCGGCGGACGAAGTTGGCCAGCCCCTCCACCCAAGGCTATAGCCCACCCGTTTTTTGGACATTTTTTCGGCGGATGAATTTGGGGACGGGACCTTCGGGTGCTTGTTTTTGGCCGCGACTGTGCCCGCGGCCTATTTTTGGCACACGGAGGGCGCTCGCAAAGTCTCGTCCCATTCCGAGTCCGGCGGACGAAGTTGGCCAGCCCATCCACCCAAGGCTATAGCCCACCCGTTTTTTGGGCATTTTTGCGCCGGACGAACTTGGGGACGGGACCTTCGGGCGCTTGTTTTTGGGAGCGGCTGTGCCCGCAGCCTATTTTTGGCACACGGAGGGCGCTCGCAAAGACTCGCCCCATTTCGAGTCCGGCGGACGAAGTTGGCCAGCCCCTCCCCCCAAGGCTATAGCCCACCCGTTTTTTGGGCATTTTTGCAGCGGACGAACTTGGGGACGGGACCTTCGGGTGCTTGTTTTTGGGCGCGGCTCTGGCCACGGCCTATTTTTGGCACACGGAGGGAGTTCACAAAGTCTCACCCCATTCCGAGCCCGGCGGACGAAGTCGGCCAGCCCATCAACCCAAGGCTATAGCCCACCCGTTTTTTGGGCATTTTTGCGCCGGACGAACTTGGGGACGGGACCTTCGGGCACTTGTTTTTGGGCGCGGCTTAGCCAGCGGCCTATTTTTGGCCCACGGAGGGCGCTCGCAAAGTCTCGCCCCATTCCGAGTCCGGCGGACGAAGTTGGCCAGCCCCTCCACCCAAGGCTATAGCCCACCCGTTTTTTGGACATTTTTTCGGCGGATGAATTTGGGGACGGGACCTTCGGGTGCTTGTTTTTGGCCGCGACTGTGCCCGCGGCCTATTTTTGGCACACGGAGGGCGCTCGCAAAGACTCGTCCCATTCCGAGTCCGGCGGACGAAGTTGGCCAGCCCCTCCACCCAAGGCTATAGCCCACCCGTTTTTTGGGCATTTTTGCGGCGGACGAACATGGGGAAGGGACCTTCGGGAGCTTATTTTTGGGCGCGGCTGTGCCCGCGGCCTATTTTTGGCACACGGAGGGCGCTCGCAAAGTCTCGCCCCATTCCGAGTCCGGCGGACGAAGTTGGCCAGCCCCTCCCCCCAAGGCTATAGCCCACCCGTTTTTTGGGCATTTTTGCGGCGGAAGAATTTGGGGACGGGACCTTCAGGGGCTTATTTTTGGGCGCGGCTGTGTCCGCGACCTATTTTTTGGTACACGGAGGCCGCTCGCAAAGTCTCGCCCCATTCCGAGTCCGGCGGACTTGGCCAGCCCCTCCCCCCAAGGCTATAGCCCACCCGTTTTTTGGGCATTTTTGCGGCGGACGAACTTGGGGACGGGACCTTCGGGGGCTTATTTTTGGGCGCGGCTCTGCCCATGGGCTATTTTTGGCACACGGAGGGAGTTCGTAAAGTCTCACCCCATTCCGAGCCCGGCGGACGAAGTGGGCCAGCCCCTCCCCCCAAGGCTATAGCCCACCCGTTTTTTGGGCATTTTTACGGCGGACGAACTTGGGGACGGGACCTTCGGACGCTTATTTTTGGGAGCGGCTGTGCCCGCAGCCTATTTTTGGCACACGGAGGGCGCTCGCAAAGAATCGCCCCATTCCGAGTCCGGCGGACGAAGTTGGCCAGCCCCTCCCCCCAAGGCTATAGCCCACCCGTTTTTTGGGCATTTTTGCGGCGGACGAATTTGGGGACGGGACCTTCGGGCGCTCTTTTTTGGGCGCGGCTGGGCCAGCGGCCTATTTTTGGCCCACGGAGGGCACTCGCAAAGTCTCGCCCCATTCCGAGTCCGGCGGACGAAGTTGGCCAGCCCCTCCACCCAAGGCTATAGCCCACCCGTTTTTTGGGCATTTTTGCGCCGGACGAACTTGGGGACGGGACCTTCGGGCTCTTGTTTTTGGGCGCGGCTGAGCCAGTGGCCTATTCTTGGCCCACGGAGGGCGCTCGCAAAGTCTCGCCCCATTCCGAGTCCGGCGGACGAAGTTGGCCAGCCCCTCCACCCAAGGCTATAGCCCACCCGTTTTTTGGACATTTTTGCGGCGGATGAACTTGGGGACGGGACCTTCGGGTGCTTGTTTTTGGGCGCGCCTGCGCCCGCGGCCTATTTTTGGCACACGGAGGGCGCTCGCAAAGTCTCGCCCCATTCCGAGTCCGGCGGACGAAGTTGGTCAGCCCCTCCCCCCAAGGCTATAGCCCACCCGCTTTTGGGCATTTTGCGGCGGACGAACATGGGGAAGGGACCTTCGAGCTTATTTTTGGGCGCGCTGTGCCTGCCTATTTTTGGCACACGGAGGGCGCTCGCAAAGTCTCGCCCCATTCCGAGTCCGGCGGACGAAGTTGGCCAGCCCCTCCCCCCAAGGCTATAGCCCACCCGTTTTTTGGGCATTTTTGCGGCGGACTAACTTGGGGACGGGACCTTCGGGCGCTTGTTTTTGGGTGTGACTGTGCCCGCGGCCAATTTTTTCACACGGAGGGCGCTCGCAAAGTCTTGCCCCATTCCGAGTCCGGAGGACGAAGTTGGCCAGCCCCTCCCCCCATGGCTATAGCCCACCCATTTTTTTGGCATTTTTGCGACGGACGAACTTGGGGACGGGACCTTCGGGCCCTTTTTTTTGGGTGTGGCTGTGCCCATGGCCTATTTTTGGCACACGGAGGCCGCTCGCAAAGTCTCGCCCCATTCCGAGTCCGGCGGACGAAGTTGGCCAGCCCCTCCCCCCATGGCTATAGCCCACCCATTTTTTGGGCATTTTTGCGACGGACGAACTTGGGGACGGGGCCTTTGGGCCCTTTTTTTTGGGTGCGGCTGTCCCCGCGGCCTATTTTTGGCACACGGAGGCCGTTCGCAAAGTATCGTCCCATTCCGAGTCCGGCGGACGAAGTTGGCCAGCCCCTCCACCCAAGGCTATAGCCCACCCGTTTTTTGGGCATTTTTGCGGCGGATGAACTTGGGGATGGGACCTTCGGGAGCTTATTTTTGGGCGCGGCTGTGGTCGCGGCCTATTTTTGGCACACGAAGGGTGCTCGAAAAGTCTCGCCCCATTACGAGTCCGGCGGACGAAGTTGGCCAGCCCCTCCCCCAAGGCTATAGCCAACCCGTTTTTTGGGCATTTTTGCGGCGGACGAACTTGGGGACGGGACCTTCGGGCGCTTATTTTTGGGCGCGGCTGGGGCCGCAGCCTATTTTTGGCACCCGGAGGGCGCTCGCAAAGTCTCGCCCCATTCCGAGTCCGGAGGACGAAGTTGGCCGGCCCCTCCCCCCATGGCTATAGCCCACCCATTTTTTTGGCATTTTTGCGACGGACGAACTTGGGGACGGGAGCTTCGGGCCCTTGTTTTTGGGTGTGACTGTGCCCGCGGCCAATTTTTTCACACGGAGGGCGCTCGCAAAGTCTTGCCCCATTCCGAGTCCGGAGGACGAAGTTGGCCAGCCCCTCCCCCCATGGCTATAGCCCACCCATTTTTTTGGCATTTTTGCGACGGACGAACTTGGGGACGGGACCTTCGGGCCCTTTTTTTTGGGTGTGGCTGTGCCCATGGCCTATTTTTGGCACACGGAGGCCGCTCGCAAAGTCTCGTCCCATTCCGAGTCCGGCGGACGAAGTTGGCCAGCCCCTCCCCCCAAGGCTATAGCCAACCCGTTTTTTGGGCATTTTTGCGGCGGACGAACTTGGGGACGGGACCTTTGGGCGCTTATTTTTGGGCGCGGCTGGGGCCGCAGCCTATTTTTGGCACCCGGAGGGCGCTCGCAAAGTCTCGCCCCATTCCGAGTCCGGCGGACGAAGTTGGCCAGCCCCTCCCCCCAAGGCTATAACCCACCCGTTTTTTGGGCATTTTTGCGGCGGATGAACTTGGGGACGGGACCTTCGGGTGCTTGTTTTTGGGCGCGGCTGTGCCCGCGGCCTATTTTTGGCACACGGAGGGCGCTCGCAAAGTCTCGCCCCATTCCGAGTCCGGCGGACGAAGTTGGCCAGCCCCTCCACCCGCGGCTATAGCCCACCCATTTTTGGGCATTTTGCGGCGGATGAACTTGGGGATGGGACCTTCGGGAGCTTATTTTTGGGCGCGGCTGTGGTCGCCTATTTTTGGCACACGAAGGGTGCTCGTAAAGTCGCGCCCCATTCCGAGTCCGGCGGACGACGTTGGCCAGCCCCTCCCCCCAAGGCTATAGCCCACCCGTTTTTTGGGCATTTTTACGGCGGACGAACTTGGGGACGGGACCTTCGGGCGCTTATTTTTGGCCGCGGCTGTGCCCGCAGCCTATTTTTGGCACACGGAGGGCGCTCGCAAAGTCTCGCCCCATTCCGAGTCCGGCGGATGAAGTTGGCCAGCCCCTCCCCCCAAGGCTATTGCCCACCCGTTTTTTGGGCATTTTTACGGCGGACGAACTTGGGGACGGGACCATCGGGCGCTTATTTTTGGGCGCGGCTGTTCCCACAGCCTATTTTTGGTACACGGAGGGCGCTCGCAAAGTCTCGCCCCATTCCGAGTCCGGCGGACGAAGTTGGCTAGCCCCTCCCCCCAAGGCTATAGCCCACCCGTTTTTTGGGAATTTTTGTGGCGGACGAACTTGGGGACGGGACCTTCGGGCGCTTGTTTTTGGGCGCAGCTGTGCCCACGGCCTATTTTTGGCACATGGAGGGCGCTCGCAAAGTCTCGCCCCATTCCGAGTCCGGCGGACGAAGTTGGCCAGCCCCTCCCCCCATGGCTATAGCCCACCCATTTTGTGGGCATTTTTGCGACGGACGAACTTGGGGACCGGACCTTCGGGCCCTTTTTTTTTGGCGCGGCTGTGCCCGCGGCCTATTTTTGGCACACGGAGGCCGCTCGCAAAGTATCGCCCCATTCCGAGTCCGGCGGACGAAGTTGGCCAGCCCCTCCCCCCAAGGCTATAGCCAACCCGTTTTTTGGGCATTTTTGCGGCGGACGAACTTGGGGACGGGACCTTCGGGCGCTTGTTTTTGGGTGCGACTGTGCCCGCGGCCTATTTTTGGCACACGGAGGGCGATCGCAAAGTCTCGCCCCATTCCGAGACCGGCGGACGAAGTTGGCCAGCCCCTCCCCCCATGGCTATAGCCCACCCGTTTTTTGGGCATTTTTGCGGCGGACGAACTTGGGGACGGGACCTTCGGGCGCTTGTTTTTGGGTGCGACTGTGCCCGTGGCCTATTTTTGGCACACGGAGGGCGCTCGCAAAGTCTCGCCCCATTCCGAGTCCGGCGGACGAAGTGGGCCAGCCCCTCCCCCCAAGGCTATAGCCCACCCGTTTTTTGGGAATTTTTGCGCGGATTTAACTTGGGGACGGGACCTTCGGGCCCTTGTTTTTGGGCGCGGCTGTGCCCGTGGCCTATTTTTGGCACACGGAGGCCGCTCGCAAAGTCTCGCCCCATTCCGAGTCCGGCGGACGAAGTTGGCCAGCCCCTCCCCCCAAGGCTATAGCCCACCCGTTTTTTGGGAATTTTTGCGGCGGACGAACTTGGGACGGGACCTTCGGGTGCTTGATTTTGGGCGCAACTGTGCCCGCGGCCTATTTTTGGCACACGGAGTGCGCTCTCAAAGTCTCGCCCCATTCTGAGTCCGGCGGACGAAGTGGGCCAGCCCCTCCCCCCAAGGCTATAGCCCACCCGTTTTTTGGGCATTTTTACGGCGGACGAACATGGGGACGGGACCTTCGGGCGCTTATTTTTGGGTACGGCTGGGGCCGCAGCCTATTTTTGGCACCCGGAGGGCGCTCGCAAAGTCTCGCCCCATTCCGAGTCCGGCGGACGAAGTTGGCTAGCCCCTCCCCCCAAGGCTATAGCCCACCCGTTTTTTGGGAATTTTTGTGGCGGACGAACTTGGGGACGGGACCTTCGGGTGCTTGTTTTTGGGCGCGGCTGTGACCGCGGCCTATTTTTGGTACACGGAGGGTGCTCGCAAAGTCTCGCCCCATTCCGAGTCCGGCGGACGAAGCTGGCCAGCCCCTCCCCCCAAGGCTATAGCCCACCCGTTTTTTGTGCATTTTTGCGGTGGACGAACTTGGGGATGGGACCTTCGGGCTCTTCTTTTTGGGCGCAGCTGTGCCCACGGCCTATTTTTGGCACATGGAGGGCGCTCGCAAAGTCTCGCCCCGTTCCGAGTCCGGCGGACGAAGTTGGCCAGCCCCTCCCCCCATGGCTATAGCCTACCCATTTTGTGGGCATTTTTGCGACGGACGAACTTGGGGACCGGACCTTCGGGCCCTTTTTTTTTGGCGCGGCTGTGCCCGCGGCCTATTTTTGGCACACGGAGGCCGCTCGCAAAGTATCGCCCCATTCCGAGTCCGGCGGACGAAGTTGGCCAGCCCCTCCCCCCATGGCTATAGCCCACCCATTTTTTCGGCATTTTTGCGGCGGAGTTACTTGGGGACGGGACCTTCGGGCCCTTGTTTTTGGGCGCGGCTGTGCCCGTGGCCTATTTTTGGCACACGGAGGGCGCTCGCAAAGTCTCGCCCCATTCCGAGTCCGGCGGACGAAGTTGGCCAGCCCCTCCTCCCAAGGCTATAGCCCACCCGTTTTTTGGGAATTTTTGCGGCGGACGAACTTGGGACGGGACCTTCGGGTGCTTGATTTTGGGCGCAACTGTGCCCACGGCCCATTTTTGGCACACGGAGTGCGCTCTCAAAGTCTCGCCCCATTCCGAGTCCGGCGGACGAAGTGGGCCAGCCCCTCCCCCCAAGGCTATAGCCCACCCGTTTTTTGGGCATTTTTACGGCGGTCGAACATGGCGACGGGACCTTCGGGCGCTTATTTTTGGGCGCGGCTGGGGCCGCAGCCTATTTTTGGCACCCGGAGGGCGCTCGCAAAGTCTCGCCCCATTCCTAGTCCGGCGGACGAAGTTGGCTAGCCCCTCCCCCCAAGGCTATAGCCCACCCGTTTTTTGGGAATTTTTGTGGCGGACGAACTTGGGGACGGGATCTTCGGGCGCTTGTTTTTGGGCACAGCTGTGCCCACGGCCTATTTTTGGCACATGGAGGGCGCTCGCAAAGTCTCATCCCATTCCGAGTCCGGCGGACGAAGTTGGCCAGCCCCTCCCCCCATGGCTATAGCCCATCCATTTTTTGGGCATTTTTGCGACGGACGAACTTGGGGACCGGACCTTCGGGCCCTTTTTTTTTGGCGCGGCTGCGCCCGCGGCCTATTTTTGGCACACGAAGGCCGCTCGCAAAGTATCGCCCCATTCCGAGTCCGGTGGACGAAGTTGGCCAGCCCCTCCCCCCAAGGCTATAGCCCACCCGTTTTTTTGGCATTTTTGCGGCGGACGAACTTGAGGACGGGACCTTCGGGCGCTTATATTTGGGCGCGGCTGTGTCCGCGGCCTATTTTTGGCACACGGAGGGTGCTCGCAAAGTCTCGTCCCATTCTGAGTCCGGCGGACGAAGTTGGCCAGCCCCTCCCCCCAAGGCTATAGCCCACCCGTTTTTTGGGCATTTTTGCGGCGGACGAACTTGGGGACGGGACCTTCGGGCACTTGTTTTTGGGTGCGACTGTGCCCGCGGCCTATTTTTGGCACACGGAGGGCGCTCGCAAAGTATCGTCCCATTCCGAGTCCGGCGGACGAAGTTGGCCAGCCCCTCCCCCCAAGGCTATAGCGCACCCGTTTTTTGGGCATTTTTGCGGCGGACGAACTTGGGGACGGGACCTTCGGGCACTTATTATTGGGTGCGGCTGGGGCCGCAGCCTATTTTTGGCACACGGAGGGCGCTCGCAAAGTCTCGCCCCATTCCGAGTCCGGTGGACGAAGTCGGCCAGCCCCTCCCCCCAAGGCTATAGCCCACCCGTTTTTTGGGCATTTTTGCGGCGTACGAACTTGGGGACGGGACCTTCGGGCGCTTATTTTTGGGTCCGGCTCTGCCCGCGGCCTATTTTTGGCACACGGAGGGCGCTCGCAAAGTCTCGTCCCATTCCGAGTTCGGCGGACGAAGTTGGCCAGCCCCTCCCCCCAAGGCTATAGCCCACCCGTTTTTTGGGCATTTTTGCGGCGGAGAACTTGGGAACGGGACCTTCGGGCGCTTATTTTTGGGTGCGGCTGAGCCCACGGCCTATTTTTGGCACTCGGAGGGCGCTCGTAAAGTCTCGCCCTATTCCAAGCCCGGAGGACGAAGTTGGCCAGCCCCTCCCCCCAAGGCTATAGCCCACCCGTTTTTTGGGCATTTTTACGGCGGACAAACTTGGGGACGGCACCTTCGGTTGCTTATTTTTTGCTGCGGCTGTGCCCGCGGCCTATTTTTGGCACACGGAGGGTGCTCGCAAAGTCTCGCCCAATTCCGAGTCCGGCCGACGAAGTTGGCCAGCCCCTCCCCCCAAGGCTATAGCCCACCCGTTTTTTGGGCCTTTTTGCGGCGGACGTATTTGGGGACGGGACCTTCGGGCGCTTATTTTTGGGCGCGGCTGTGCCCGCGGCCTATTTTTGGCACTCGGAGGGCGCTCGTAAAGTCTCACCCTATTCCAAGCCCGGAGGACGAAGTTGGCCAGCCCCTCCCCCCAAGGCTATAGCCCACCCGTTTTTTGGGCGCGGCTGTGCCAGCATTCTACTTTTGGCACACGGAGGGCGCTGCAGTCTCGCCCCATTCCGAGTCCGGCGGACGAAGTTGGGCAGCCCCTCCCCCCAAGGCTATAGCCCACCCGTTTTTTGAGCATTTTTGCGGCGGACGAACTTGGGGACGGGACCTTCGGGCACTTGTTTTTGAGTGTGGCTGTGACCGCGGCCTATTTTTGGCACACGGAGGGCGCTCGCAAAGTCTCGCCCCATTCCGAGTCCGGCGGACGAAGTCGGCCGGCCCCTCCCCCCAGGGCTATAGACCTCCCGGTTTTTGGGCATTTTTGCGGCGGACGTACTTGGGGACGGGACCTTCGGACGCTTATTTTAGGGCACGGCTGTGCCCGCAGCCTATTTTTGGCACACGGAGGGCGCTCGTAAAGTCTCGCCCCATTCCGAGTCCGGCGGACGAAGTTGGCCAGCCCCTCCCCCCAAGGCTATAGCCCACCCGTTTTTTGGGCCTTTTTGCGGCGGACGAATTTGGGGAAGGGACCTTCGGGCGCTTATTTTTGGGCGCGGCTGTGCCCGCGGCCTATTTTTGGCACTCGGAGGGCGCTCGTAAAGTCTCACCCTATTCCAAGCCCGGAGGACGAAGTTGGCCAGCCCCTCCCCCCAAGGCTATAGCCCACCCGTTTTTTGGGCGCGGCTGTGCCAGCATTCTACTTTTGGCACACGGAGGGCACTCGCAAAGTCTCGCCCCATTCCGAGTCCGGCGGACGAAGTTGGGCAGCCCCTCCCCCCAAGGCTATAGCCCACCCGTTTTTTGAGCATTTTTGCGGCCGACGAACTTGGGGACAGGACCTTCGGGCGCTTGTTTTTGGGAGCGGCTGTGCCCGCGTCCTATTTTTACCACACGGAGGGCGCTCGCAAAGTCACGCCCCATTCGGAGTCTGGCGGACGAAGTGGGCCAGCCCCTCCCCCCAAGGCTATAGCCCACCCATTTTTTGATCATTTTTACGGTGGACGAACATGGGGACGGGACCTTCGGGCGCTTGTTTCTTTGCGCGGCTGTCCCCGCGGACTATTTTTGGCACACGGAGGGCGCTCGCAAAGTCTCGGCCTATTCCGAGTCCGGCGGACGAAGTTGGCCAGCCCCTCCCCCCAAGGCTATAGCGCACCCGTTTTTTGGGCATTTTTGCGGCGGACAAACTTGGGGACGGGACCTTCGGGCGCTTGTTTTTTAGTACGGCTGTGACCGCGGCCTATTTTTGGCACACGGAGGGCGCTCGCAAAGTCTCGCCCCATTCCGAGTCCGGCGGACGAAGTGGGCCAGCCCCTCCCCCCAAGGCTATAGCCCACCCGTTTTTTGGGCATTTTTACGGTGGACGAACATGGGGACGGGACCTTCGGGCGCTTGTTTCTTTGCGCGGCTGTCCCCGCGGCCTATTTTTGGCACACGGAGGGCGCTCGCAAAGTCTCGGCCTATTCCGCGTCCGGCGGACGAAGTTGGCCAGCCCCTCCCCCCAAGGCTATAGCGCACCCGTTTTTTGGGCATTTTTGCGGCGGACAAACTTGGGGACGGGACCTTCGGGCGCTTGTTTTTGAGTGCGGCTGTGACCGCGGCCTATTTTTGGCACACGGAGGGCGCTCGCAAAGTCTCGCCCCATTCGGAGTCCGGCGGACGAAGTCGGCCAGCCCCTCCCCCCAAGGCTATAGCCCACCCGTTTTTTGGGCATTTTTGCGGCGTACGAACTTGGGGACGGGACCTTCGGGCACTTATTTTTGGGTGTAGCTGTGTCCGTAGCCTATTTTTGGCACACGGAAGGCGCTCGCAAAGTCTCGCCCCATTCCGAGTCCGGCGGACGAAGTTGGCCAGCCCCTCCCCCCAAGGCTATAGCCCACCCATTTTTTGGGCATTTTTACTGCGGACGAACATGGGGACGGGACCTTCGGGCGCTTATTTTTGGGTCCGGCTCTTCCCGCGGCCTATTTTTGGCACACGGAGGGCGCTCGCAAAGTCTCGTCCCATTCCGAGTTCGGCGGACGAAGTTGGCCAGCCCCTCCCCCCAAGGCTATAGCCCACCCGTTTTTTGGGCATTTTTGCGGCGGACGAACTTGGGGACGGGACCTTCGGGCGCTTATTTTTGGGTACGGCTGTGCCCACGGCCTATTTTTGGCACTCGGAGGGCGCTCGTAAAGTCTCGCCCTATTCCAAGCCCGGAGGACGAAGTTGGCCAGCCCCTCCCCCCAAGGCTATAGCCCACCCGTTTTTTGGGCATTTTTACGGCGGACAAACTTGGGGACGGCACCTTCGGGTGCTTATTTTTGGCCGCGGCTGTGCCCGCGGCCTATTTTTGGCACACGGAGGGTGCTCGCAAAGTCTCGCCCCATTCCGAGTCCGGCCGACGAAGTTGGCCAGCCCCTCCCCCCAAGGCTATAGCCCACCCGTTTTTTGGGCATTTTTGCGGCGGACGAACTTGGGGACGGGACCTTCGGGCACTTGTTTTTGGGCGCGGCTGTGCCCGCGGCCTATTTTTGGCACACGGAGGGCGCTCGCAAAGTCTCGGCCTATTCCAAGTCCGGCGGACGAAGTTGGCCAGCCCCTCCCCCCAAGGCTATAGCGCACCCGTTTTTTGGGCATTTTTGCGGCGGACGAACTTGGGGACGGGACCTTCGGGCGCTTGTTTTTGAGTGCGGCTGTGACCGCGGCCTATTTTTGGCACACGGAGGGCGCTCGCAAAGTCTCGCCCCATTCCGAGTCCGGCGGACGAAGTCGGCCACCCCCGACTCTCTTCGCTTTAGCCCTCCCGGTTTTTGGGCATTTTTGCGGCGGACGTACTTGGGGACGGGACCTTCGGACGCTTATTTTAGGGCGCGGCTGTGCCAGCATTCTACTTTTGGCACACGGAGGTCGCTCGCAAAGTCTCGCCCCATTCCGAGTCCGGCGGACGAAGTTGGGCAGCCCCTCCCCCAAAGGCTATAGCCCACCCGTTTTTTGAGCATTTTTGCGGCGGACGAACTTGGGAAGGGACCTTCGGGCGCTTATTTTTGGGCGCGCTGTGCCCGCCTATTTTTGGCACTCGGAGGGCGCTCGTAAAGTCTCACCCTATTCCAAGCCCGGAGGACGAAGTTGGCCAGCCCCTCCCCCCAAGGCTATAGCCCACCCGTTTTTTGGGCGCGGCTGTGCCAGCATTCTACTTTTGGCACACGGAGGGCGCTCGCAAAGTCTCGCCCCATTCCGAGTCCGGCGGACGAAGTTGGGCAGCCCCTCCCCCCAAGGCTATAGCCCACCCGTTTTTTGAGCATTTTTGCGGCGGACGAACTTGGGGACGGGACCTTCGGGCACTTGTTTTTGGGCGCGGCTGTGCCCGTGGCCTATTTTTGGCACACGGAGGGCGCTCACAAAGTCTCGGCCTATTCCAAGTCCGGCGGACGAAGTTGGCCAGCCCCTCCCCCCAAGGCTATAGCGCACCCGTTTTTTGGGCATTTTTGCGGCGGACGAACTTGGGGACGGGACCTTCGGGCACTTGTTTTTGAGTGTGGCTGTGACCGCGGCCTATTTTTGGCACACGGAGGGCGCTCGCAAAGTCTCGCCCCATTCCGAGTCCGGCGGACGAAGTCGGCCAGCCCCTCCCCCCAGGGCTATAGACCTCCCGGTTTTTGGGCATTTTTGCGGCGGACGTACTTGGGGACGGGACCTTCGGACGCTTATTTTAGGGCACGGCTGTGCCCGCAGCCTATTTTTGGCACACGGAGGGCGCTCGTAAAGTCTCGCCCCATTCCGAGTCCGGCGGACGAAGTTGGCCAGCCCCTCCCCCCAAGGCTATAGCCCACCCGTTTTTTGGGCCTTTTTGCGGCGGACGAATTTGGGGAAGGGACCTTCGGGCGCTTATTTTTGGGCGCGGCTGTGCCCGCGGCCTATTTTTGGCACTCGGAGGGCGCTCGTAAAGTCTCACCCTATTCCAAGCCCGGAGGACGAAGTTGGCCAGCCCCTCCCCCCAAGGCTATAGCCCACCCGTTTTTTGGGCGCGGCTGTGCCAGCATTCTACTTTTGGCACACGGAGGGCGCTCGCAAAGTCTCGCCCCATTCCGAGTCCGGCGGACGAAGTTGGGCAGCCCCTCCCCCCAAGGCTATAGCCCACCCGTTTTTTGAGCATTTTTGCGGCGGACGAACTTGGGGACAGGACCTTCGGGCGCTTGTTTTTGGGAGCGGCTGTGCCCGCGTCCTATTTTTACCACACGGAGGGCGCTCGCAAAGTCACGCCCCATTCGGAGTCTGGCGGACGAAGTGGGCCAGCCCCTCCCCCCAAGGCTATAGCCCACCCGTTTTTTGATCATTTTTACGGTGGACGAACATGGGGACGGGACCTTCGGGCGCTTGTTTCTTTGCGCGGCTGTCCCCGCGGCCTATTTTTGGCACACGGAGGGCGCTCGCAAAGTCTCGGCCTATTCCGAGTCCGGCGGACGAAGTTGGCCAGCCCCTCCCCCCAAGGCTATAGCGCACCCGTTTTTTGGGCATTTTTGCGGCGGACAAACTTGGGGACGGGACCTTCGGGCGCTTGTTTTTTAGTACGGCTGTGACCGCGGCCTATTTTTGGCACACGGAGGGCGCTCGCAAAGTCTCGCCCCATTCCGAGTCCGGCGGACGAAGTTGGCCAGCCCCTCCCCCCAAGGCTATAGCCCACCCGTTTTTTGGGCCTTTTTGCGGCGGACGAACTTGGGGAAGGGACCTTCGGGCGCTTATTTTTGGGCGCGGCTGTGCCCGCGGCCTATTTTTGGCACTCGGAGGGCGCTCGTAAAGTCTCACCCTATTCCAAGCCCGGAGGACGAAGTTGGCCAGCCCCTCCCCCCAAGGCTATAGCCCACCCGTTTTTTGGGCATTTTTACGGCGGACAAACTTGGGGACGGGACCTTCGGGCGCGGCTGTGCCAGCATTCTACTTTTGGTACACGGATGGCGCTCGCAAAGTCTCGCCCCATTCCGAGTCCGGCGGACGAAGTTGGGCAGCCCCTCCCCCCAAGTCTATAGCCCACCCGTTTTTTGAGCATTTTTGCGGCGGACGAACTTGGGGACAGGACCTTCGGGCGCTTGTTTTTGGGAGCGGCTGTGCCCGCGTCCTATTTTTACCACACGGAGGGCGCTCGCAAAGTCTCGCCCCATTCCGAGTCTGGCGGACGAAGTGGGCCAGCCCCTCCCCCCAAGGCTATAGCCCACCCGTTTTTTGGGCATTTTTACGGTGGACGAACATGGGGACGGGACCTTCGGGCGCTTGTTTCTTTGCGCGGCTGTCCCCGCGGCCTATTTTTGGCACACGGAGGGCGCTCGCAAAGTCTCGGCCTATTCCGAGTCCGGCGGACGAAGTTGGCCAGCCCCTCCCCCCAAGGCTATAGCGCACCCGTTTTTTGGGCATTTTTGCGGCGGACAAACTTGGGGACGGGACCTTCGGGCGCTTGTTTTTGAGTACGGCTGTGACCGCGGCCTATTTTTGGCACACGGAGGGTGCTCACAAAGTCTCGCCCCATTCCGAGTCCGGCGGACGAAGTTGGCCAGCCCCTCCCCCCAAGGCTATAGCCCACCCGTTTTTTGGGCATTTTTGCGGCGGACGTACTATGGAACGGGACCTTCAGACGCTTGTTTTTGGGCGTGGCTGTGCCCGCGGCCTATTTTTGGCACACGGAGGGCGCTCGCAAAGTCTCGCCCCATTCCGAGTCCGGCGGACGAAGTTGGCCAGCCCCTCCCCCCAAGGCTATAGCGCACCCGTTTTTTGGGCATTTTTGCGGCGGACAAACTTGGGGACGGGACCTTCGGGCGCTTGTTTTTGAGTACGGCTGTGACCGCAGCCTATTTTTGGCACACGGAGGGTGCTCACAAAGTCTCGCCCCATTCCGAGTCCGGCGTACGAAGTGGGCCAGCCGCTCCCCCCAAGGCTATAGCCCACCCGTTTTTTGGGCATTTTTACGGTGGACGAACATGGGGATGGGACCTTCGGGCGCTTGTTTTTTTGCGCGGCTGTGCCCGCGGCCTATTTTTGGCACACGGAGGGCGCTCGCAAAGTCTCGGCCTATTCCGAGTCCGGCGGACGAAGTTGGCCAGCCCCTCCCCCCAAGGCTATAGCCTACCCGTTTTTTGGGCCTTTTTGCGGCGGACGAACTTGGGGACAGGACCTTCGGGCACTTGTTTTTGGGCGCGGCTGTGCCCGCGGCCTATTTTTGGCACACGGAGGGCGCTCGCAAAGTCTCGGCCTATTCCGAGTCCGGCGGACGAAGTTGGCCAGCCCCTCCCCCCAAGGCTATAGCGCACCCGTTTTTTGGGCTTTTTTGCGGCGGACGAACTTGGGGACGGGACCTTCGGGCGCTTATTTTTGGGCGCGGCTGTGCACACGGCCTATTTTTGGTACTCGGAGGGCGCTCGTAAAGTCTCACCCTATTCCGAGCCCGGAGGACGAAGTTGGCCAGCCCCTCCCCCCAAGGCTATAGCCCACCCGTTTTTTGGGCATTTTTACGGCAGACAAACTTGGGGACGGGACCTTCGGGCGCTTGTTTTTGAGTGCGGATGTGACCGCGGCCTATTTTTGGCACACAGAGGATGCTCACAAAGTCTCGCCCCATTCCGAGTCCGGCGGACAAAGTAGGCCAGCCCCTCCCCCCAAGGCTATAGCCCACCCGTTTTTTGGGCATTTTTGCGGCGGACGTACTTGGGGACGGGACCTTCGGATGCTTGTTTTTGGGCGTGGCTGTGCCCGCGGCCTATTTTTGGCACACGGAGGGCGCTCGTAAAGTCTCGCCCCATTCCGAGTCCGGCGGACGAAGTTGGCCAGCCCCTCCCCCCAAGGCTATAGCCCACCTGTTTTTTGGGCATTTTTGCGGCGGACGTACTATGGGACGGGACCTTCGGACGCTTGTTTTTGGGTCCGGCTGTGCCCGCGGCCTATTTTTGGCACACGGAGGGTCCTCGCAAAGTCTCGCCCCATTCCGAGTCCGGCGGACGAAGTTGGCCAGCCCCTCCCCCCAAGGCTATAGCCCACCCGTTTTTTGGGCATTTTTGCGGTGGACGAACTTGGGGACGGGACCTTCGGGCGCTTTTTTTTGGGCGCGGCTGTGCCAGCATTCTACTTTTGGCACACGGAGGGCGCTCGCAAAGTCTCGCCCCATTCCGAGTCCGGTGGACGAAGTTGGGCAGCCCCTCCCCCCAAGGCTATAGCCCACCCGTTTTTTGGGCATTTTTGCGGTGGACGAACTTGGGGACGGGACCTTCGGGCGCTTTTTTTTGGGCGCGGCTGTGCCAGCATTCTACTTTTGGCACACGGAGGGCGCTCGCAAAGTCTCGCCCCATTCCGAGTCCGGTGGACGAAGTTGGGCAGCCCCTCCCCCCAAGGCTATAGCCCACCCGTTTTTTGAGCATTTTTGCGGCGGACGAACTTGGGGACCGGACCTTCGGGCGCTTGTTTTTGGGAGCGGCTGTGCCCGCAGCCTATTTTTGCCACATGGAGGGCGCTCGCAAAGTCTCGCCCCATTCCAAGTCTGGCGGACGAAGTGGGCCAGCCCCTCCCCCCAAGGCTATAGCCCACCCGTTTTTTGGGCATTTTTACGGTGGACGAACATGGGGACGGGACCTTCGGGCGCTTGTTTTTTTGTGCGGCTGTGCCCGCGGCCTATTTTTTGCACACGGAGGGCGCTCGCAAAGTCTCGCCCCATTCCGAGTCCGGCGGACGAAGTTGGCCAGCCACTCCCCCCAAGGCTATAGCCCACCCGTTTTTTGGGCATTTTTACGGCGGACAAACTTGGGGACGGGACCTTCGGGCGCTTATTTTTGGGCGCGGCTGTGCTCGCGGCCTATTTTTGGCACACGGAGGGTGCTCGCAAAGTCTTGCCCCATTCCGAGTCCGGCGGACGAAGTTGGCCAGCCCCTCCCCCCAATGCTATAAGCCCACCCGTTTTTTGGGCTTTTTTGCAGTGGACGAACTTGTGGACGGGACCTTCGGGCGCTTGTTTTTGGGCGCAGCTGTGCCCGCATTCTACTTTTGGCACACGGAGGGCGTTCGCAAAGTCTCGCCCCATTCCGAGTCCGGCGGACGAAGTTGGGCAGCCCCTCCCCCCAAGGCTATAGCCCACCCGTTTTTTGAGCATTTTTGCGGCGGACGAACTTGAGGACAGGACCTTCGAGCGCTTGTTTTTGGGAGCGGCTGTGCCCGCGGCCTATTTTTTCCACACGGAGGGTGCTCGCAAAGTCTCGCCCCATTCCGAGTCTGGCGGACGAAGTGGGCCAGCCCCTCCCCCCAAGTCTATAGCACACCCGTTTTTTGGGCATTTTTGCGACGGACGAACTTGGGGACGGGACCTTCGGGCGCTTGTTTTTGGGCGCGGCTGTGCCCGTGGCTTATTTTTGGCACACGTAGGGCGTTCGCAAAGTCTCGCCCCATTCCGAGTCCGGCGGACGAAGTGGGCCAGCCCCTCCCCCCAAGGCTATAGCCCACCCGTTTTTTGGGGATTTTTGCGGCGGACGAACTTGGGGATGGGACCTTCGGGGGCTTGTTTTTGGGCGTGGCTGTGCCCACAGCCTATTTTTGGCACACGGAGGGCGCTCGCAAACTCTCGTCCCATTTCGAGTCCGGCGGACGAAGTGGGCCAGCTCCTCCCCCCAAGGCTATAGCCCACCCGTTTTTTGGGTATTTTTGCGGCGGACGAACTTGGGGACGGGACCTTCGGGCACTTGTTTTTGGGGGTGGCTGTGCCCACGGCCTATTTTTGGCACACAGAGGGCGCTCGCAGAGTCTCGTCCCATTTTGAGTCCGGCGGACGAAGTTGGCCAGCCCCTCCCCCCAAGGCTATAGCCCACCCGTTTTTTGGGCATTTTTGCGGCGGACGAACTTGGGGACGGGACCTTCGGGCGCTTATTTTTGGGCGCGGCTGTACCCGCGGCCAATTTTTGGCACACGGATGGCACTCGCAAATTCTCACCCCATTCCGAGTCCGGCGGACGAAGTTGGCCAGCCCCTCCCCCCAAGGCTATAACCCACCCGTTTTTTGGGTATTTTTGCGGCGGACGAACTTGGGGATGGGACCTTCGGGGGCTTGTTTTTGGGCGCGGCTGTGCCCACAGCCTATTTTTGGCACACGGAGGGCGTTCGCAAACTCTCGTCCCATTTCGAGTCCGGCGGACGAAGTGGGCCAGCTCCTCCCCCCAAGGCAATAGCCCACCCGTTTTTTGGGCATTTTTGCGACGGACAAACTTGGGGACGGGACCTTCGGGCGCTTATTTTTGTGCGCGGCTGTGCCCGTGGCCTATTTTTGGCACATGGAGGGCGCTCGCAAAGTCTCGCCCCATTCTGAGTCCGGCGGACGAAGTTGGCCAGCCCCTCCCCCCAAGGCTATAGCCCACCCGTTTTTTGGGCATTTTTGCGGCGGACGAACTTGGGGATGGGACCTTAGGGAGCTTATTTTTGGGCACAGCTGTGCACGCGGCCTATTTTTGGCACAGGGAGGGCGCTCGCAAAGTCTCGTCCCATTCTGAGTCCGGCGGACGAAGTTGGCCAGCCCCTCCCCCCAAGGCTATAGCCCACCCGTTTTTTGGGCATTTTTGCGGCGGACGAACTTGGGGATGGGACCTTAGGGAGCTTATTTTTGGGCACAGCTGTGTACGCGGCCAATTTTTGGCACAGGAAGGGCGCTCGCAACGTCTCGTCCCATTCTGAGTCCGGCGGACGAGTTGGCCAGCCCTCCCCCCAAGGCTATAGCCCACCCGTTTTTGGGCATTTTGCGGCGGACGAACTTGGGGACGGGACCTTCGGGGGCTTGTTTTTGGCGCGGCTGTGACCGCAGCCTATTTTTGGCACACGGAGGGCGCTCGCAAAGTCTCACCCCATTCCGAGTCCGGCGGACGAAGTTGGCCAGCCCCTCCCCCCAACACTATAGCCCACCCGTTTTTTGGGCATTTTTGCGGCGGACGAACTTGGGGACGGGACCTTCGGGCACTTGTTTTTGGGTGCGGCTGTGCCCATGGCCTATTTTTGGGACGCGGAGGGCGCTCGCAAAGTCTCGCCCCATTCCGAGTCCGGCGGACAAAGTTGGCCAGCCCCTCCCCCCAACGCTGTAGCCCACCCGTTTTTTGGGCATTTTTGCGGCGGACAAACTTGGGGACGGGACCTTCCGGCACTTGTTTTTGGGCGCGGCTGTGCCCGCCGCCTATTTTTGGCACACGGAGGGCGTTTGCAAAGTCTTGCCCCATTCCGAGTCCGGCGGACGAAGTTGGCCAGCCCCTCCCCCCAACGCTATAGCCCACCCGTTTTTTGGGCATTTTTGCGGCGGACGAACTTGGGGACGGGACCTTCGGACGCTTGTTTTTGGGCGCGGCTGTGCCCATGGCCCATTTTTTGCAAACGGAGGGCGCTCGCAAAGACTCGCCCCATTCCGAGTCCGGCGGACGAAGTTGGACAGCCCCTCCCCCCAAGGCTATAGCCCACCCTTTTTTTGGGCATTTTTGCGGCGGACGAACTTGGGGACGGGAACTTCGGGCGCGGCTGTGTCCGAAGCCTATTTTTGGCACACGGAGGGTGCTCGTAAAGTCTCGCCCCATTCCGAGTCCGGCGGACGAAGTTGGCCAGCCCCTCCCCCCAAGGCTATAGCCCACCCGTTTTTTGGGCATTTTTGCGGCGGACTAACTTGGGGACGGGACCTTCGGGTGCTTATTTTTGGGCGCGGCTATGCCCGTGGGATATTTTTGGAACTCGGAGGGCGTTCGTAAAGTCTCGCCCCATTCCGAGTCCGGAGGACGAAGTTGGCCAGCCCCTCCCCCCAAGGCTATAGCCCACCTGTTTTTTTGGCTTTTTTGCGGCGGACGAACTTGGGGATGGGACCTTTGGGCACGGTTATGCCCGAAGCCTATTTTTGGAAAACGGAGGGTGCTCGTAAAGTCTCACCCCATTCCGAGTCCAGCGGACGAAGTTGGCTAGCCCCTCCACCCAAGGCTATAGCCCACCCGTTTTTTGGGCATTTTTGCGGCGGACGAACTTGGGGACGGGACCTTCGGGCACTTGTTTTTGGGCGCGGCTGTGCCCGCGGCCTATTTTTGGTAAACGGAGGGCGCTCGCAAAGTCTCGCCCCATTCCGAGTCGGGCGGACGAAGTTGGGCAGCCCCTCCCCCCAAGGCTATAGCCCACCCGTTTTTTGGGCATTTTTGCGGCGGATGAACTTGGGGACGAGTCCTTCGGGCGCTTATTTTTGGGCGCGGGTGTGTGCTTGTTTTTGGGCGCGGTTGTGCCCGCGGCTTATTTTTGGAACACGGAGGGTGCTCACAAAGTCTCGCCCCATTCCGAATCCGGCGGATGAAGTTGGCCAGCCCCTCCCCCCAAGGCTATAGCCCACCCGTTTTTTGGGCATTTTTGCGGCGGACGAACTTGGGGACGGGAACTTCGGGCGCGGCTGTACCCGAAGCCTATTTTTGGCACACGGAGGGCACTCGCAAATTCTCGCCCCATTACGAGTCCCATCGGACGAAGTTGGCCAGCCCCTCCCCCCAAGGCTATAGCCCACCCGTTTTTTGGGCTTTTTTGCGGCGGACGAACTTGGGGACGGGAGCTTTGGGCGCTTATTTTTGGGCGCGGCTTTGACCGCGGACTATTTTTGGCACACGGAGGGCGCTCGCAAAGTCTCGCCCCATTCCGAGTCCTGCGGACGAAGTTGGCCAACCCCTCCCCCCAAGGCTATAGCCCACCCGTTTTTTGGGCATTTTTGCGGCAGACTAACTTGGGGACGGGACCTTCGGGCGCTTGTTTTTGGGCGCGGCTGTGCCCGCGGCCTATTTTTAGCACACGGAGGGCGCTCGCAAAGTCTCGCCCCATTCCGAATCCGGCGGATGAAGTTGGCCAGCCCCTCCCCCCAAGGCTATAGCCCACCCGTTTTTTGGGCATTTTTGCGGCAGACTAACTTGGGGACGGGACCTTCGGGCACTTGTTTTTGGGCGCGGCTGTGCCCGCGGCCTATTTTTGGCACATGGAGGGCGCTCGCAAAGTCTCGCCCCTTTCCGAATCCGGCGGATGAAGTTGGCCAGCCCCTCCCCCCAAGGCTATAGCCCACCCGTTTTTTGGGCATTTTTGCGGCGGACGAACTTGGGGATGGGAACTTCGGGCGCGGCTGTGCCCGAAGCCTATTTTTGGCACACGGAGGGTGCTCGTAAAGTCTCGCCCCATTCCGAGTCCGGATGACGAAGTTGGCTAGCCCCTCCACCCAAGGCTATAGCCCACCCGTTTTTTGGGCATTTTTGCGGCGGACGAACTTGGGGACGGGACCTTCGGGCACTTGTTTTTGGGCGCGGCTGTGCCCGCGGCCTATTTTTGTCAAACGGAGGGCGCTCGCAAAGTCTCGCCCCATTCCGAGTCGGGCGGACGAAGTTGGGCAGCCCCTCCCCCCAAGGCTATAGCCCACCCGTTTTTTGGGCATTTTTGCGGCGGATGAACTTGGGGACGGGTCCTTCGGGCGCTTATTTTTGGGTGCGGGTGTGCCCGCGGCCTATTTTTTGCAAACGGAGGGCACTCGCAAAGTCTCGCCCCATTCCGAGTCCGGCGGACGAAGTTGGGCAGCCCCTCCCCCTAAGGCTATAGCCCACCCGTTTTTTATGCATTTTTGCGGCGGACGAACTTGGGGACGGGACCTTCGGGCGCTTATTTTTGGGTGCGGCTGTGCCCGCGGCCTATTTTTGGTACACGGAGGGCGCTCGCAAAGTCTCGTCCCATTCCGAGTCGGGCGGACGAAGTTCGCCAGCCCCTCCCCCCTAGGCTATAGCCCACCCGTTTTTTGGGCATTTTTGCGGCGGACTAACTTGGGGACGGGACCTTCGGGCGCTTGTTTTTGGGTGCGGCTGTGCCCGCGGCCTATTTTTTGCACACGGAGGGCGCTCGCAAAGTCTCGACCCATTCCGAGTCCGGCGGACGAAGTGGGCCAGCCCCTCCCCCCAAGGCTATGGCCAACCCGTTTTTTGGGCATTTTTGCGGCGGACTAACTTGGGGACGGGACCTTCGGGCGCTTATTTTTGGGTGCGGCTGTGCCCGTGGGCTATTTTTGGGTCTCAGAGGGCGTTTGTAAAGTCTCGCCCCATTCCGAGTCCGGCGGACGAAGTTGGCCAGCCCCTCCCCCCAAGGCTATAGCCCACCTGTTTTTTGGGCATTTTTGCGGCGGACGAACTTGGGGACGGGACCTTCGGGCGCTTATTTTTGGGCGCGGCTGTGTCCGCGGCCTATTTTTGGCAGACAGAGGGTGCTCGCAAAGTCTCGCCCCATTCCGAGTGTTGCGGACGAAGTTGGCCAGCCCCTCCCCCCAAGGCTATAGCCCACCCGTTTTTTGGTCATTTTTGCGGCGGACTAACTTGGGGACGGGACCTTCAGGCGCTTGTTTTTGGGCGCGGCTGTGTCCGCGGCCTATTTTTGGCACACGGAGGGCGCTCGCAAAGCGTCGCCCCATTCTGAATCCGGCGGACGAAGTTGGCCAGCCCCTCCCCCCAAGGCTATAGCCCACCCGTTTTTTGGGCATTTTTGCGGCGGACGAACTTGGGGATGGGACGTTCGGGTGCGGCTGTGCCCGAAGCCTATTTTTGGCACACGGAGGGTTCTCGTAAAGTCTCGCCCCATTCCGAGTCCGGCGGACGAAGTTGGCTAGCCCCACCACACAAGGCTATAGCCCACCCGTTTTTTGGGCATTTTTGCGGCGGACGAACTTGGGGACGGGACCTTCGGGCGCTTATTTTTCGATGCGGCAGTGCCCGCGGCCTATTTTTGGCACACGGAGGGCACTCGTAAAGTCTCGCCCCATTCCGAGTCCGTCGGACGAAGTTGGCCAGCCCCTCCCCCCAAGGCTATAGCCCACCCGTTTTTTGGGCAATTTTGCGGCGGACTAACTTGGGGACGGGACCTTCGGGCGCTTGTTTTTGGGCACGGCTCTGCCTGCGGCCTATTTTTGCTACACGTAGGGCGCTCGCAAAGTCTCGCCCCATTCCGAATCCGGCGGACGAAGTGGGCCAGCCCCTCCCCCCAAGGCTATAGCCCACCCGTTTTTTGGGAATTTTTGCGGCGGACTAACTTGGGGACGGGACCTTCGGGCACTTGTTTTTGGGCGAGGCTGTGCCCGCGGCCTATTTTTGGCACACGGAGAGCACTCGTAAAGTCTCACCCCATTCTGAGTCCGGCGGACGAAGTTGGCCAGCGCCTCCCCCCAAGGCTATAGCCCACCCGTTTTTTGGGCTTTTTTGCGGCGGACGAACTTGGGGATGGGACCTTTGGGCACAGATGTGCCCGAAGCCTATTTTTGGCACACGGAGGGCACTCGCAAAGTCTTGCTCCACTACGAGTCCGGCGGACGATGTTGGCCAGCCCCTCCCCCCAAGGCTATAGCCCACCCGTTTTTTGGGCATTTTTGCGACGGACGAACTTGCGGACGGGACCTTCGGGCGCTTTTTTTGGGTGCGGCTGTGCCCGTGGCCTATTTTTGGCACACGGGGGGCGCTCGCAAAGTCTCGCCCCATTCCGAGTCCGGCGGACGAAGTGGGCCAGCCCCTCCCCCCAAGGCTATAGCCCACCCGTTTTTGGGCATTTTTGCGGCGGACGAACTTGGGGACGGGACCTTCGAGCGCTTGTTTTTGGGCGCATATGTGCCCACGGCCTATTTTTGGCACACGGCGGGCGCTCGCAAAGTCTCGCCCCATTCCGAGTCCGGCGGACGAAGTTGGCCAGCCCCTCCCCCCAAGGCTATAGCCCACCCGTTTTTTGGGCATTTTTACGGCGGACGAACTTGGGGACGGGACCTTCGGGCGCCTGTTTCTGGGTTCAGATGTGCCCGCAGCCTATTTTTAGCACACGGAGGGCACTCGCAAAGTCTCGCCCCATTCCGAGTCCGGCGGACGAAGTTGGCCATCCCCTCCCCCCAAGGCTATAGCCCACCCGTTTTTTGGCCATTTTTGCGGCGGACGAACTTGGGGACGGGACCTTCGGGCGCTTATTTTTGGGCGCGGCTGTGTCCACGGCCTATTTTTGGCAAACGGAGGGCGCTCGCAAAGTCTCGCCCCATTCCGAGTCCGGCGGACGAAGTTGGCCAGCCCCTCCCCCCAAGGCTATAGCCCACCCGTTTTTTGGGAATTTTTGCGGTGGACGAACTTGGGGATGGGACCTTCGAGCGCTTGTTTTTGGGCGCAGCTGCGCCCGCGGCCTATTTTTGGCACACGGAGGGTGCTCGCAAAGTCTCGCCCCATTCTGAGTCCGGCGGACGAAGTTGGCCAGCCCCTCCCCCCAAGGCTATAGCCCACCCGTTTTTTTGAATTTTTGCGGCGGACGAACTTGGGGACGGGACCTTCGGGCACTTATTTTTGGGCGCGGCTGTGCCCGCGGCCTATTTTTAGCACATGGAGGGCGCTCGCAAAGTCTCGCCCCATTCTGAGTCCGGCGGACGAAGTTGGCCAGCCCCTCCCCCCAAGGCTATAGCCCACCCGTTTTTTGGGCATTTTTGCGGCGGACGAACTTGGGGACGGGACCTTCGGAGGCTTATTTTTGGGTACGGCTGTGCCTGCGCCCTATTTTTGGCATACGGAGGGCGCTCGCAAAGTCTCTCCCCATTCCGAGTCCGGCGGACGAAGTTGGCCAGCCCCTCTCCCCAAGGATATAGCCCACCCGTTTTTTGGGCATTTTTGCGGCGGACGAACTTAGGGACGGGACCTTCGGGTGCTTGTTTTTGGGTACAGCTGTGCCCGTGGCCTATTTTTGGCACTCGGAGGGTGCTCGCAAAGTCTCGCCCAATTCCGAGTCCGGCGGACGAAGTTGGCCAGCCCCTCCCCCCAAGGCTATAGCCCACCCGTTTTTTGGGCATTTTTGCGGGGGACGAACTTGGGGATTGGACCTTCGGGTGCTTTTTTTTGGGCGCAGCTGTGCCCATGGCCTATTTTTGGCACACGGAGGGCGCTCACAAAGTCTCTCCCCATTCCGAGTCCGGCGGACGAAGTGGGCCAGCCCCTCCCCCCAAGGCTATAGCCCACCCGTTTTTTGGGCATTTTTGCTGCGGACGAACTTGGGCACGGGACCTTCGGGTGCTTATTTTTGGGCGCGGCTGTGCACGTGGCCTATTTTTGGCACACAGAGGGCGCTCGCAAAGTCTTGAGCCATTCCGGGTCCGGCGGACGAAGTGGGCCAGCCCCTCCCCCCAAGGCTATAGCCTACCCGTTTTTTGGGCATTTTTGCGGCGGACGAACTTGGGGACGGGACCTTTGGGTGCTTATTTTTGGGCGCGGCTGTGCCCGCGGCCTATTTTTGGCACACGGAGGGCGGTCGCAAAGTCTCACCCCATTACGATTCCGGCGGACGATGTTGGCCAGCCCCTCCCCCCAAGGCTATAGCCCACCCGTTTTTTGGGCATTTTTGCGGGGGACGAACTTGGGGACTGGACCTTCGGGTGCTTGTTTTTTGGCGCAGCTGTGCCCGTGGCCTATTTTTGGCACACGGAGGGCGCTCACAAAGTCTCGCCCCATTCCGAGTCCGGCGGACGAAGTGGGCCAGCCCCTCCCCCCAAGGCTATAGCCCACCCGTTTTTTGGGCATTTTTGCTGCGGACGAACTTGGGGACGGGACCTTCGGGTGCTTATTTTTGGGCGCGGCTGTGTACGTGGCCTATTTTTGGCACACGGAGGGTGCTCGTAAAGTCTTGAGCCATTCCGGGTCCGGCGGACGAAGTTGGCCAGCCCCTCCCCCCAAGGCTATAGCCTACCCGTTTTTTGGGCATTTTTGCGGCGGACGAACTTGGGGACGGGACCTTCGGGTACTTGTTTTTGGGCGCGGCTGTGCCCATGGCCTATTTTTGGCACACGGAGGGCGCTTGCAAAGTCTCGCCCCATTACGATTCCGGCGGACGATGTTGGCCAGCCCCTCCCCCCAAGGCTATAGCCCACCCGTTTTTTGGGCATTTTTGCGGAGGACGAACTTGGGGACGGGACCTTCGGGCGCTTATTTTTGTACGTGGCTGTGCCCGCGGACTATTTTTGGCACACGGAGGGTGCTCGCAAAGTGTCGCCCCATTCCGAGTCCGGCGGACGAAGTGGGCCAGCCCCTCCCCCCAAGGCTATAGCCCACCCGTTTTATGGGCATTTTTGCGGCGGACGAACTTGGGGACGGGACCTTCGGAGGCTTATTTTTGGGTACGGCTGTGCCTGCGCCCTATTTTTGGCATACGGAGGGCGCTCGCAAAGTCTCTCCCCATTCCGAGTCCGGCGGACGAAGTTGGCCAGCCCCTCTCCCCAAGGCTATAGCCCACCCGTTTTTTGGGCATTTTTGCGGCGGACGAACTTAGGGACGGGACCTTCGGGTGCTTGTTTTTGGGTACAGCTGTGCCCGTGGCCTATTTTTGGCACTCGGAGGGTGCTCGCAAAGTCTCGCCCAATTCCGAGTCCGGCGGACGAAGTTGGCCAGCCCCTCCCCCCAAGGCTATAGCCCACCCGTTTTTTGGGCATTTTTGCGGGGGACGAACTTGGGGATTGGACCTTCGGGTGCTTTTTTTTGGGCGCAGCTGTGCCCGTGGCCTTTTTTTGGCACACGGAGGGCGCTCACAAAGTCTCGCCCCATTCCGAGTCCGGCGGACGAAGTGGGCCAGCCCCTCCCCCCAAGGCTATAGCCCACCCGTTTTTTGGGCTTTTTTGCGGGGGACGAACTTGGGGATTGGACCTTCGGGTGCTTTTTTTTGGGCGCAGCTGTTTCCGTGGCCTTTTTTTGGCACACGGAGGGCGCTCACAAAGTCTCGCCCCATTCCGAGTCCGGCGGACGAAGTGGGCCAGCCCCTCCCCCCAAGGCTATAGCCCACCCGTTTTTTGGGCATTTTTGCGGGGGACGAACTTGGGGACGGGACCTTCGGGTGCTTATTTTTTGGCGCGGCTGTGACCGTAGCCTTTTTTTGGCACACGGAGGGCGCTCGCAAAGTCTCGCCCCATTCCGAGTCCGGCGGACGATGTTGGCCAGCCCCTCCCCCCAAGGCTATAGCCCACCCGTTTTTTGGGCATTTTTGCGGGGGACGAACTTGGGGACGGGACCTTCGGGTGCTTATTTTTTGGCGCCGCTGTGCCCGTAGCCTATTTTTGGCACACGGAGGGCGCTCGCAAAGTGTCGCCCCAGTCCGAGTCCGGCGGACGAAGTTGGCCAGCCCCTCCCCCCAAGGCTATAGCCCACCCGTTTTTTGGGCATTTTTGCGGAGGACGAACTTGGGGACGGGGCCTTCGGGCGCTTATTTTTGTACGTGGCTGTGCCCGCGGCCTATTTTTGGCACACGGAGGGCGCTCGCAAAGTGTCGCCCCATTCCGAGACAGCCGGCACAATTTGGCCAGCCCCTACCCCCAATGCTATAGCCCACCCGTTTTTTGGGCATTTTTGCGGAGGACGAACTTGGGGACGGGTCCTTCGGGCGCTTATTTTTTGGCGCGGCTGTGCCCGCGGCCTATTTTTTGCACACGGAGGGTGCTCACAAAGTCTCGTCCCATTCCGAGTCCGGCGGACGAAGTGGGCCAGCCCCTCCCCCCAAGGCTATAGCCCACCCGTTTTTTGGGCATTTTTGCGGGGGACGAACTTGGGGACTGGACCTTCGGGTGCTTGTTTTTGGGCGCGGCTGTGCCCGTGGCCTATTTTTGGCACACGGAGGGCGCTCGCAAAGTCTCGCCCCATTACGAGTCCGGCGGACGAAGTTGGCCAGCCCCTCCCCCCAAGGCTATAGCCCACCCGTTTTTTGGGCATTGTTGCGGGGACGAACTTGGGGGCGGGACCTTCGGGTGCTTATTTTTGGCGCTGTGCCCGTAGCCTATTTTTGGCACACGGAGGGTGCTCGCAAAGTCTCGCCCCATTCCGAGTCCGGCGGACGAAGTTGGCCAGCCCCTCCCCCCAAGGCTATAGCCCACCCGTTTTTTGGGCATTTTTGCTGCGGACGAACATGGGGACGGGACCTTCGGGTACTTATTTTTGGGCCAGCTGTGCCCGTGGCCTATTTTGGCACACGGAGGCACTCGCAAAGTCTCACCCCATTCCGGGTCCGAGGCGGACGAAGTGGGCCAGCCCCTCCCCCAAGGCTATAGCCTACCCGTTTTAGGGCATTTTGCGGCGGACGAACTTGGGACGGGACCTTCGGGCGCTTGTTTTGGGCGCGGCTGTGCTCGCCTATTTTGACACGGAGGGCGCTCACAAAGTCACGGACCATTACGAATCCGGCGGACGATGTTGGCCAGCCCCTCCCCCCAAGGCTATAGCCCACCCGTTTTTTGGGCATTTTTGCGGAGGACGAACTTGGGGACGGGACCTTCGGGTGCTTATTTTTGGATGTGGCTGTGCCCGTGGACTATTTTTGGCACACGGAGGGTGCTCGCAAAGTGTCACCCCATTCCGAGTCCGGCGGACGAAGTTGGCCAGCCCCTCCCCCCAAGGCTATAGCCCACCCATTTTTTGGGCATTTTTGCGGCGGACGAACTTGGGGACGGGACCTTCGGGGACTTATTTTTGGGTGTGGCTGTGCCTGCGGCCTATTTTTGGCATACGGAGGGCGCTCGCAATGTCTCGCCCCATTCCGAGTCCGGCGGACGAAATTGGCCAGCACCTCCCCCAAGGCTATAGCCTACCCGTTTTTTGGGCATTTTTGCGGCGGACGAGCTTGGGGACGGGACCTTCGGGTGCCTGTTTTTGGACGCGGCTGTGCCCGCGGCCTATTTTTCGCACACGGAGGGTGCTCGCGAAGTCTCGCCCCACTACGAGTCCGTCGGACGATGTTGGCCAGCCCCTCCCCCCAAGGCTATAGCCCACCCGTTTTTTGGTCATTTTTGCGGCGGACGAACTTGGGGACGGGACCTTCGGGCACTTATTTTTGGGCGCGGCTGTACCCGCGGCCTATTTTTGGCACTCGGAGGGCGCTCGCAAAGTCTCGCCCCATTCCGAGTCCGGGGGACGAAGTTGGCCAGCCCCTCCCCCCAAGGCTATAGCCCACCCGTTTTTTGGGCATTTTTGCGGCGGACGAACTTGGGGACGGGACCTTCGGCCTCTTATTTTTGGGCGCGGCTGTGCCCGCAGCCTATTTTTGGCACACGGAGGGTGCTCGCAAAGTCTCGCCCTATTACGAGTCCGGCGGACGATGTTGGCCAGCCCCTCCCCCCAAGGCTATAGCCCACCCGTTTTTTGGGAATTTTTGCGGCGGACGAACTTGTGGACGGGACCTTCGGTCACTTATTTTTGGGCGCGGCTGCGTCCGTGTCCTATTTTTGGCACACGGAGGACGCTCGTAAAGTCTCGCCCCATTCCGAGTCCGGCGGACGAAGTTGGCCAGCCCCTCCCCCCAAGGCTATAGCCTACCCGTTGTTTGGGCATTTATGCGGCGGACGAACTTGGGGACGGGACCTTCGGGTGCTTGTTTTTGGGCGCGGCTGTGACCGTGGCCTATTTTTGGCACACGGAGGGCGCTCGCAAAGTCTCGGCCCATTACGATTACGGCGGACGCTGTTGGCCAGCCCCTCCCCCCAAGGCAAAAGCCCACCCGTTTTTTGGGCATTTTGGCGGGGGCAGAACTTGGGGACGGGACCTCTGGTGCTTATTTTGGACGTGGCTGTGCCCGCGGACTATTTTGGCACACGGAGGCGCTCGTAAAGTGTCGCCCCATTCCGAGTCCGGCGGACGAAGTTGGCCAGCCCTCCCCCAAGGCTATAGCCCACCCATTTTTGGGCATTTTTTGCGGGGGACGAACTTGGGGGGACCTTCGGGGGCTTATTTTTGGGTGCGGCTGTGCCTGTGGCCTATTTTTGGCATACGGAGGGTGCTCGCAATGTCTCGCACCATTCCGAGTCCGGCGGACGAAGTGGGCCAGCCCCTCCCCCCAAGGCTATAGCCCACCCGTTTTTTGGGCTTTTTTGCGGCGGACGAACTTGGGGACGGGACCTTCGGGCACTTATTTTTGGGCACGGCTTTGCCCGTGGCCTATTTTTGGCACACGGAGGGTGCTCGCAATGTCTCGCCCCATTACGAGTGCGGCGGACGAAGTTGGCCAGCCCCTCCCCCCAAGACTATAGCCCACCCGTTTTTTGGGAATTTTTGCGGCGGACGAACTTGGGGACGAGACCTTCGGTCACTTATTTTTGGGCGCGGCTGTGTCCGTGTCCTATTTTTGGAACACGGAGGGTGCTCGCAAAGTCTCGTCCCATTCCGAGTCCGGCGGACGAAGTTTGCCAGCCCCTCCCCCCAAGGCTATAGCCCACCCGTTTTTTGGGCATTTATGCGGCGGACGAACTTGGGGACGGGACCTTCGGGTGCTTGTTTTTGGGCGCGGCTGTGACCGTGGCCTATTTTTGGCACACGGAGGGCGCTCGCAAAGTCTCGGCCCATTACCATTCCGGCGGACGATGTTGGCCAGCCCCTCCCCCCAAGGCTATAGCCCACCCGTTTTTTGGGCATTTTTGCGGCGGACGAACTTGGGGACGGGACCTTCGGGTGCTTTTTTTTGGTCGCGGCTGTGCCCGCGGACTATTTTTGGCACACGGAGGGAGCTCGTAAAGTGTCGCCCCATTCCGAGTCCGGCGGACGAAGTTGGCCAGCCCCTCCCCCCAAGGCTATAGCCCACCCATTTTTTGGGCATTTTTGCGGGGGACGAACTTGGGGACGGGACCTTCGGGGGCTTATTTTTGGGTGCGGCTGTGCCTGTGGCCTATTTTTGGCATACGGAGGGTGCTCGCAATGTCTCGCACCATTCCGAGTCCGGCGGACGAAGTGGGCCAGCCCCTCCCCCCAAGGCTATAGCCCACCCGTTTTTTGGGCTTTTTTGCGGCGGACGAACTTGGGGACGGGACCTTCGGGCAATTATTTTTGGGCGCGGCTTTGCCCGCGGCCTATTTTTGGCACACGGAGGGTGCTCGCAAAGTCTCGCCCCATTACGAGTCCGGCGGACGAAGTGGGCCAGCCCCTCCCCCCAAGGCTATAGCCCACCCGTTTTTTGGGCATTTTTGCGGCGGACGAACTTGGGGACGGGACCTTCGGGCACTTATTTTTGGGCGGCTGTGCCCGCGACCTATTTTGGGACACGGAGGGTGCTCGCAAAGTCTCGCCGCATTACGAGTCCGGCGGACGATGTTGGCCAGCCCCTCCCCCCAAGGCTATAGCCCAATCGTTTTTTGGGAATTTTTGCGGCGGACGAACTTGGGGACGGGACCTTCGGTCACTTATTTTTGGGCGCAGCTGTGCCCGTGTCCTATTTTGGCACACGGAGCGCTCGCAAAGTCTCGCCCCATTCCGAGTCCGAGCGGACGAAGTGGGCCAGCCCTCCCCAAGGCTATAGCCCACCCGTTTTTGGGAATTTTGCGGGGACGAACTTGGGGATGGGACCTTCGGGTGCTTGTTTTGGCGCGGCTGTGCCCGCGGCCTATTTTGGCACACGGAGGGTGCTCGCAAAGTCTCGCCATTACGAGTCCGGACGATGTTGGCCAGCCCCTCCCCCCAAGGCTATAGCCCAATCGTTTTTTGGGAATTTTTGCGGCGGACGAACTTGGGGACGGGACCTTCGGTCACTTATTTTTGGGCGCGGCTGTGCCCGCGGCCTATTTTTAGCACACGGAGGGCGCTCGCAAAGTCTCGCCCCATTCCGAGTCCGGCGGACGAAGTGGGCCAGCCCCTCCCCCCAAGGCTATAGCCCACCCGTTTTTTGGGAATTTTTGCGGGGGACGAACTTGGGGATGGGACCTTCGGGTGCTTGTTTTTGGGCGCGGCTGTGCCCGCGGCCTATTTTTGGCACACGGAGGGTGCTCGCAAAGTCTCGCCGCATTACGAGTCCGGCGGACGATGTTGGCCAGCCCCTCCCCCCAAGGCTATAGCCCAATCGTTTTTTGGGAATTTTTGCGGCGGACGAACTTGGGGACGGGACCTTCGGTCACTTATTTTTGGGCGCGGCTGTGCCCGCGGCCTATTTTTAGCACACGGAGGGCGCTCGCAAAGTCTCGCCCCATTACGAGTCCGGCGGACGATGTTGGCCAGCCCCTCCCCCCAAGGCTATAGCCCACCCGTTTTTTTGGCATTTTTTCGGCGGACGAACTTGGGGACGGGACCTTCGGTCACTTATTTTTGGGCGCGGCTGTGCCCGTGTCCTATTTTTTGCACACGGAGGGCGCTCGCAAAGTCTCGCCCCATTCCGAGTCCGGCGGACGAAGTGGGCCAGCCCCTCCCCCCAAGGCTATAGCCCACCCGTTTTTTGGGCATTTTTGCGGCGGACGAACTTGGGGACGGGACCTTCGGGCACTTATTTTTGGGCGCGGCTGTGCCCGCGGCCTATTTTTGGCACACGGAGGGTGCTCGCAAAGTCTCGCCGCATTACGAGTCCGGCGGACGATGTTGGCCAGCCCCTCCCCCCAAGGCTATAGCCCAATCGTTTTTTGGGAATTTTTGCGGCGGACGAACTTGGGGACGGGACCTTCGGTCACTTATTTTTGGGTGCAGCTGTGCCCGTGTCCTATTTTTGGCACACGGAGGGTGCTCGCAAAGTCTCGCCCCATTCCGAGTCCGGCGGACGAAGTGGGCCAGCCCCTCCCCCCAAGGCTATAGCCCACCCGTTTTTTGGGAATTTTTGCGGGGGACGAACTTGGGGATGGGACCTTCGGGTGCTTGTTTTTGGGCGCGGCTGCGCCCGCGGCCTATTTTTGGCACACGGAGGGTGCTCGCAAAGTCTCGCCGCATTATGAGTCCGGCGGACGATGTTGGCCAGCCCCTCCCCCCAAGGCTATAGCCCAATCGTTTTTTGGGAATTTTTGCGGCGGACGAACTTGGGGACGGGACCTTCGGTCACTTATTTTTGGGCGCGGCTGTGCCCGCGGCCTATTTTTAGCACACGGAGGGCGCTCGAAAAGTCTCGCCCCATTACGAGTCCGGCGGACGATGTTGGCCAGCCCCTCCCCGCAAGGCTATAGCCCACCCGTTTTTTTGGCATTTTTGCGGCGGACGAACTTGGGGACGGGACCTTCGGTCACTTATTTTTGGGCGCGGCTGTGCCCGTGTCCTATTTTTGGCGCACGGAGGGCGCTCGCAAAGTCTCGCCCCATTCCGAGTCCGGCGGACGAAGTGGGCCAGCCCCTCCCCCCAAGGCTATAGCCCACCCGTTTTTTTGGCATTTTTGCGGCGGACGAACTTGGGGACGGGACCTTCGGTCACTTATTTTTGGGCGCGGCTGTGCCCGTGTCCTATTTTTGGCACACGGAGGGCGCTCGCAAAGTCTCGCCCCATTCCGAGTCCGGCGGACGAAGTTGGCCAGCCCCTCCCCCCAAGGCTATAGCCCACCCGTTTTTTGGTCATTTTTGCGGCGGACGAACTTGGGGACGGGACCTTCGGCTGCTTATTTTTGGCCGCGGCTGTGCCCCCGGCCTATTTTTGGCACACGGAGGGCGCTCGCAAAGTCTCGCTCCATTCCGAGTCCGGCGGACGAAGTTGGCCAGCCCCTCCCCCAAGGCTATAGCCCACCCGTTTTTAGCCATTTTGCGGCTGACGAACTTGGGGCGGGACCTTGGGCACTTATTTTTGGCGCGGCTGTGCCGCCAGCCTGGCACCACGGAGGTGCTCGCAAAATCTCGCCGCATTACGAGTCCGGCGGACGATGTTGGCCAGCCTCCCCAAGGCTATTCGTTTTGGGAATTTTGCGGCGGGACGAACTTGGGGACGGGACCTTCGGTCACTTATTTTTGGGCGCGGCTGTGCCCGTGTCCTATTTTTGGCACACGGAGGGCGCTCGCAAAGTCTCGCCCCATTCCGAGTCCGGCGGACGAAGTTGGCCAGCCCCTCCCCCCAAGGCTATAGCCCACCCGTTTTTTGGTCATTTTTGCGGCGGACGAACTTGGGGACGGGACCTTCGGCTGCTTATTTTTGGCCGCGGCTATGCCCCCGGCCTATTTTTGGCACACGGAGGCGTTCGCAAAGTCTCGCTCCATTCCGAGTCCGGCGGACGAAGTTGGCCAGCCCCTCCCCCCAAGGCTTTAGCCCACCCGTTTTTGGCCATTTTGCGGCTGTGAACTTGGGGACGGGACCTTCGGGCACTTATTTTTGGGCGCGGCTGTGCCGCAGCCTACAGGCACACGGAGGGTGCTCGCAGTCTCGCCGCATTACGAGTCCGGCGGACGATGTTGGCCAGCCCCTCCCCCCAAGGCTATAGCCCAATCGTTTTTGGGAATTTTGCGGCGGACGAACTTGGGGACGGGACCTTCGGTCACTTATTTTTGGGCGCGGCTGTGCCCGTGTCCTATTTTGGCACACGGAGGCGCTCGCAAAGTCTCACCCCATTCCGAGTCCGAGGCGGACGTGGGCCAGCCCTCCCCCAAGGCTATAGCCCACCCGTTTTTGGGAATTTTTGCGGCGGACGAACTTGGGGATGGGACCTTCGGGTGCTTGTTTTTAGGCGCGGCTGTGCCGCGGCCTGTTTTGCACACGGAGGCGCTGCAAAGTCTCGCCCCATTACGAGTCCGGCGGACGATGTTGGCCAGCCCCTCCCCGCAAGGCTATAGCCCACCCGTTTTTTTGGCATTTTTGCGGCGGACGAACTTGGGGACGGGACATTCGGGCACTTATTTTTAGGCGCGGCTGTGCCCGCGGCCTATTTTTGGCACTCGGAGGGCGCTCTCAAAGTCTCGCCCCATTCCGAGTCCGGGGGATGAAGTTGGCCAGCCCCTCCCCCCAAGGTTATAGCCCACCCGTTTTTTGGGCATTTTTACGGAGGACGAACTTGGGGACGGGACCTTCGGGCGCTTATTTTTGGACGCGGCTGTACCCGCGGACTATTTTTCGCACACGGAGGGTGCGCGCAAAGTCTCGCCCCATTCCGAGTCCGGCGGACGAAGTTGGCCAGCCCCTCCCCCCAAGGCTATAGCCCACCCGTTTTTTGGGAATTTTTGCGGCGGACGAACATGGGGAAGGGACCTTCGGGAGCTTATTTTTGGGTGCGGCTGTGCCCGCGGCCTATTTTTGGCACACGGAGGGCGCTCGCAAAGTCTCACCCCATTCCGAGTCCGGCGGACGAAGTGGGCCAGCCCCTCCCCCCAAGGCTATAGCCCACCCGTTTTTTGGTCATTTTTGCGGCGGACGAACTTGGGGACGGGACCTTCGGGCGCTTATTTTTGGCCATGGCTGTGCACCCGGCCTATTTTTGGCACTCGGAGGGCGCTCGCAAAGTCTCGCCCCATTCCGAGTCCGGGGGACGAAGTTGGCCAGCCCCTCCCCCCAAAGCTATAGCCCACCCGTTTTTGGTCATTTTGCGGCGGACGAACTTGGGGACGGGACATTCGGGCACTTATTTTTGGGCGCGGCTGTGCCCGACCTATTTTGGCACTCGGAGGCGCTCTCAAAGTCTCGCCCCATTCCGAGTCCGGGGATGAAGTTGGCCAGCCCCTCCCCCAAGGCTATAGCCCACCCGTTTTTTGGGCATTTTTGCGGCGGACGAACTTGGGGACGGGACCTTCGGGGGCTTATTTTTGGGCGCGGCTGTGCCCGCAGACTATTTTTGGCACACGGAGGACGCTCGCAAAGTGTCGCCCCATTCGGAGTCCGGCGGACGAAGTTGGCCTGCCCCTCCCCCCAAGGCTATAGCCCACCCGTTTTTTGGGAATTTTTTGCGGCGGACGAACTTGGGGACGGGACCTTCGGGAGGTTATTTTTGGGTGCGGCTGTGCCCGCGGCCTATTTTTGGCACACGGAGGGCGCTCGCAAAGTCTCACCCCATTCCGAGTCCGGCGGACGAAGTGGGCCAGCCCCTCCCCCCAAGGCTATAGCCCACCCGTTTTTTGGTCATTTTTGCGGCGGACGAACTTGGGGACGGGACCTTCGGGCGCTTATTTTTGACCGCGGCTGTGCCCCCGGCCTATTTTTGGCACTCGGAGGGCGCTCGCAAAGTCTCGCCCCATTCCGAGTCCGGCGGACGAAGTTGGCCAGCCCCTCCCCCCAAGGCTATAGCCCACCCGTTTTTTGGTCATTTTTGCGGCGGACGAACTTGGGGACGGGACATTCGGGCACTTATTTTTGGGCGCGGCTGTGCCCGCGGCCTATTTTTGGCACTCGGAGGGCGCTCTCAAAGTCTCGCCCCATTCCGAGTCCGGGGGATGAAGTTGGCCAGCCCCTCCCCCCAAGGCTATAGCCCACCCGTTTTTTGGGCATTTTTGCGGCGGACGAACTTGGGGACGGGACCTTCGGGCGCTTATTTTTGGACGCGGCTGTACCCGCGGACTATTTTTGGCACACGGAGGGTGCGCGCAAAGTCTCGCCCCATTCCGAGTCCGGCGGACGAAGTTGGCCAGCCCCTCCCCCCAAGGCTATAGCCCACCCGTTTTTTGGGAATTTTTGCGGCGGACGAACATCGGGAAGGGACCTTCGGGAGCTTATTTTTGGGTGCGGCTGTGCCCGGGGCCTATTTTTGGCACACGGAGGGCGCTCGCAATGTCTCGTCCCATTCCGAGTCCGGCGGACGAAGTTGGCCAGCCCCTCCCCCCAAGGCTATAGCCCACCCGTTTTTTGGGCATTTTTGCGGCGGATGAACTTGGGGAAGGGACATTCGGGCACTTATTTTTGGGCGCGGCTGTGCCCGCGGCCTATTTTTGGCACTCGGAGGGTGCTCGCAAAGTCTCGACCCATTCCGAGTCCGGGGGACAAAGTTGGCCAGCCCCTCCCCCCAAGGCTATAGCCCACCCGTTTTTTGGGCATTTTTGCGGCGGATGAACTTGGGGACGGGACCTTCGGGCACTTGTTTTGGGGCGCGGCTGTGCCCGCGGCCTATTTTTAGCACCCGGAGGGCGCTCGCAAAGTCTGGCCCCTTTCCGAGTCGGGCGGCCGAAGTTGGCCAGCCCCTCCCTCCAAGGCTATAGCCCACCCGTTTTTTGGTCATTTTTGCGGCGGACGAACTTGGGGACGGGACCTTCGGCTGCTTATTTTTGGCCGCGGCTGTGCACCCGGCCTATTTTTGGCACACGGAGGGCGCTCGCAAAGTCTCGCTCCATTCCGAGTCCGGCGGACGAAGTGGGCCAGCCCCTCCCCCCAAGGCTATAGCCCACCCGTTTTTTGGCCATTTTTGCGGCTGACGAACTTGGGGACGGGACCTTCGGGCACTTATTTTTGGGCGCGGCTTTGCCCGCAGCCTATTTTTGGCACACGGAGGGTGCTCGCAAAGTCTCGCCGCATTACGAGTCCGGCGGACGATGTTGGCCAGCCCCTCCCCCCAAGGCTATAGCCCAATCGTTTTTTGGGAATTTTTGCGGCGGACGAACTTGGGGACGGGACCTTCGGTCACTTATTTTTGGGCGCGGCTGTTCCCGTGTCCTATTTTTGGCACACGGAGGGCGCTCGCAAAGTCTCGCACCATTCCGAGTCCGGCGGACGAAGTTAGCCCCTCCCCCAAGGCTATAGCCCACCCGTTTTTGGTCATTTTGCGGCGAACTTGGGACGGACCTTCGGCTGCTTATTTTGGGCGCGGCTGGTCCCGTGTCCTATTTTTGGCACACGGAGGGCGCTCGCAAAGTCTCGCTCCATTCCGAGTCCGGCGGACGAAGTTGGCCAGCCCCTCCCCCCAAGGCTATAGCCCACCCGTTTTTTGGCCATTTTTGCGGCTGACGAACTTGGGGACGGGACCTTCGGCGGCTTATTTTTGGCGGCGGCTGTGCCCCCGGCCTAATTTTGGCACACGGAGGGCGCTCGCAAAGTCTCGCTCCAGTCCGAGTCCGGCGGGAAGTTGGCCAGCCCCTCCCCCCAAGGCTATAGCCCACCCGTTTTTTGGCCATTTTTGCGGCTGACGAACTTGGGGACGGGACCTTCGGGCACTTATTTTTGGGCGCGGCTGTGCCCGCAGCCTATTTTTGGCACACGGAGGGTGCTCGCAAAGTCTCGCCGCATTACGAGTCCGGCGGACGATGTTGGCCAGCCCCTCCCCCCAAGGCTATAGCCCAATCGTTTTTTGGGAATTTTTGCGGCGGACGAACTTGGGGACGGGACCTTCGGTCACTTATTTTTGGGCGCGGCTGTGCCCGTGTCCTATTTTTGGCACACGGAGGGCGCTCGCAAAGTCTCACCCCATTCCGAGTCCGGCGGACGAAGTGGGCCAGCCCCTCCCCCCAAGGCTATAGCCCACCCGTTTTTTGGGAATTTTTGCGGCGGACGAACTTGGGGATGGGACCTTCGGGTGCTTGTTTTTGGGCGCGGCTGTGCCCGCGGCCTATTTTTAGCACACGGAGGGCGCTCGCAAAGTCTCGCCCCATTACGAGTCCGGCGGACGATGTTGGCCAGCCCCTCCCCGCAAGGCTATAGCCCACCCGTTTTTTTGGCATTTTTGCGGCGGACGAACTTGGGGACGGGACATTCGGGCACTTATTTTTAGGCGCGGCTGTGCCCGCGGCCTATTTTTGGCACTCGGAGGGCGCTCTCAAAGTCTCGCCCCATTCCGAGTCCGGGGGATGAAGTTGGCCAGCCCCTCCCCCCAAGGTTATAGCCCACCCGTTTTTTGGGCATTTTTACGGAGGACGAACTTGGGGACGGGACCTTCGGGCGCTTATTTTTGGACGCGGCTGTGCCCCCGGCCTATTTTTTGCACTCGGAGGGCGCTTGCAAAGTCTCGCCGCATTCCGAGTCCGGGGGACGAAGTTGGCCAGCCCCTCCCCCCAAGGCTATAGCCCACCCGTTTTTTGGTCATTTTTGCGGCGGACGAACTTGGGGACGGGACATTCGGGCACTTATTTTTGGGCGCGGCTGTGCCCGTGTCCTATTTTGCACACGGAGGCGCTCGCAAAGTCTCGCCCCATTCCGAGTCCGGCGGACAGTGGGCCAGCCTCCCCCAAGGCTATAGCCCACCCGTTTTTGGTCATTTTAGCGACGAACTTGGGCCAGGACCTTCGGGCGCTTATTTTTGACCGCGGCTGTGCCCCGGCCTATTTTTGGCACTCGGAGCGCTCGCAAAGTCTCGCCCCATTCCGAGTCCGGCGGACGGTTGCCAGCCCTCCCCCAAGGCTATAGCCCACCCGTTTTTGGTCATTTTGCGGCGGACGAACTTGGGACGGGACATTCGGGCACTTATTTTTGGGCGCTGTGCCCGCGGCCTATTTTTGGCACTCGGAGGGCGCTCTCAAAGTCTCGCCCCATTCCGAGTCCGGGGATGAAGTTGGCCAGCCTCCCCCAAGGCTATAGCCCACCCGTTTTTGGGCATTTTGCGGCGGACGAACTTGGGGACGGGACCTTCGGGCGCTTATTTTTGGACGCGGCTGTACCCGCGGACTATTTTTGGCACACGGAGGGTGCGCGCAAAGTCACGCCCCAAACCGAGTCCGGCCGACGAGGTTGGCCAACCCCTCCCCCCAAGGCTATAGCCCACCCGTTTTTTGGGAATTTTTGCGGCGGACGAACATGGGGAAGGGACCTTCGGGAGCTTATTTTTGGGTGCGGCTGTGCCCGCGGCCTATTTTTGGCACACGGAGGGCGCTCGCAATGTCTCGTCCCATTCCGAGTCCGGCGGACGAAGTTGGCCAGCCCCTCCCCCCAAGGCTATAGCCCACCCATTTTTGGGCATTTTTGCGGCGGACGAACTTGGGGTCGGGACCTTCGGGTGCTTGTTTTTGGGCGCGGCTGTGCCCGCGGCCTATTTTGGCACTTTCGGAGGTGCTGCAAAGTCTCGACCCAGTCCGAGTCCGGGGGACCCAGTTGGCCAGCCCCTCCCCCCCAGGCTATCGCCCACCCGTTTTTTGGGCATTTGTGCGGCGGATGAACATGGGGACGGGACCTTCGGGCACTTGTTTTGGGGCGCGGCTGTGCCCGCGGCCTATTTTTGGCAGCACCGGAGGCGCTGTAAAGTCTGGCCCCTTTCAGTCGGGCGGCCGGTTGGCCAGCCCCTCCCTCCAAGGCTATAGCCCACCCGTTTTTCGGGCATTTTTGCGTCGGACGAATTTAGGGACGGGACCTTCGGGTGCTTGTTTTTGGGTGCGACTGTGCCCACGGCCTATTTTTGGCACACGGAGGGCCCTCGCAAAGTCTCGCCCCATTCTGAGTCCGGCGGACGAAGTGGGCCAGCCCCTCCCCCCAAGGCTATAGCCCACCCGTTTTTTGGTCATTTTTGCGGCGGACGAACTTGGGGACGGGACCTTCGGGCGATTATTTTTGACTGCGGCTGTGCCCCCGGCCTATTTTTGGCACTCGGAGGGCGCTCGCAAAGTCTCGCCCCATTCCGAGTCCGGGGGACGAAGTTGGCCAGCCCCTCCCGCCAAGGCTATAGCCCACCCGTTTTTTGGTCATTTTTGCGGCGGACGAACTTGGGGACGGGACATTCGGGCACTTATTTTTGGGCGCGGCTGTGCCCGTGTCCTATTTTTGGCACACGGAGGGCGCTCGCAAAGTCTCGCCCCATTCCGAGTCCGGCGGACGAAGTTGGCCAGCCCCTCCCCCCAAGGCTATAGCCCACCCGTTTTTTGGGCATTTTTGAGGCGGACGAACTTGGGAACGGGACCTTCGGGAGCTTATTTTTATGCGCGGCTGTGCCCGTGGCCTATTTTTGGCACACGGAGGGCGCTCGCAAAGTCTCGCCCCATTCCGAGTCCGGAGGACGAAGTTGGCCAGCCCCTCCCCCCAAGGCTATAGCCCACCCGTTTTTTGGGCATTTTTGCGGCGGACGAACTTTGGGACGGGACCTTTGGGCACTTATTTTTGGGCGTGGCTGTGCCCGCGGCCTAGTTTTGGCACACGGAGGGTGCTCGCAAAGTCTCGCCACATTACGAGTCCGGCGGACGATGTTGGCCAGCCCCTCCCCCCAAGGCTATAGCCCACCCGTTTTTTGGGAATTTTTGCGGCGGACGAACTTGGGGACGGGACCTTCGGTCACTTATTTTTGGGCGCGGCTGTGCCCATGTCCTATTTTTGGCACACGGAGGGCGCTCGCAAAGTCTCGCCCCATTCCGAGTCCGGCGGACGAAGTTGGCCAGCCCCTCCCCCCAAGGCTATAGCCCACCCGTTTTTTGGGAATTTTTGCGGCGGACGAACTTGGGGATGGGACCTTCGGGTGCTTGTTTTTGGGCGCGGCTGTGCCCGCGGCCTATTTTTAGCACACGGAGGGCGCTCGCAAAGTCTCGCCCCATTACGAGTCCGGCGGACGATGTTGGCCAGCCCCTCCCCGCAAGGCTATAGCCCACCCGTTTTTTTGGCATTTTTGCGGCGGACGAACTTGGGGACGGGACCTTCGGTCACTTAATTTTGGGCACGGCTGTGCCCGTGTCCTATTTTTGGCACACGGAGGGCGCTCGCAAAGTCTCGCCCCATTCCGAGTCCGGCGGACGAAGTTGGCCAGCCCCTCCCCCCAAGGCTATAGCCCAACCGTTTTTTGGGCATTTTTGCGGCGGACGAACTTGGGGACGGGACCTTCGGGCGCTTGTTTTGGGGTGCGGCTCTGCCCGCGGCTGATTTTTAGCACACGGAGGGCGCTCGTAAAGTCTCGCCCCTTTCCGAGTCGGGCGAACGAAGTTGGCCAGCCCCTCCCTCCAAGGCTATAGCCCACCCATTTTTTGGGCATTTTTGCGGCGGACGAACATGGGGACGGGACCTTCGGGCGCTTATTTTTTGATGCGGCTGTGCCCGTAGACTATTTTTGGCACACGGAGGGTGCGCGCAAAGTCTCGCCCCATTCCGAGTCCGGCGGACGAAGTTGGCCAGCCCCTCCCCCCAAGGTTATAGCCCACCCGTTTTTTGGGCATTTTTGAGGCGGACGAACTTGGGAACGGGACCTTCGGGAGCTTATTTTTGTGCGCGGCTGTACCCGTGGCCTATTTTTGGCACACGGAGGGTGCTCGCAAAGTCTAGCCCCATTCCGAGTCCGGAGGACGAAGTTGGCCAGCCCCTCCCCCCAAGGCTATAGCCCACCCGTTTTTTTTGCATTTTTGCGGCGGACGAACTTGGGGACGGGACCTTCGGTCACTTATTTTTGGGCACGGCTGTGCCCGTGTCCTATTTTTGGCACACGGAGGGCGCTCGCAAAGTCTCGCCCCATTCCGAGTCCGGCGGACGAAGTTGGCCAGCCCCTCCCCCCAAGGCTATAGCCCACCCGTTTTTTGGTCATTTTTGCGGCGGACGAACTTGGGGACGGGACATTCGGGCACTTATTTTTGGGCGCGGCTGTGCCCGCGGCCTATTTTTGGCACTCGGAGGGCACTCTCAAAGTCTCGCCCCATTCCGAGTCCGGGGGATGAAGTTGGCCAGCCCCTCCCCCCAAGGCTATAGCCCACCCGTTTTTTGGGCATTTTTGCGGCGGACGAACTTGGGGACGGGACCTTCGGGCGCTTATTTTTGACTGCGGCTGTGCCCCGGGCCTATTTTTTGCACTCGGAGGGCGTTCGCAAAGTCTCGCCCCATTCCGAGTCCGGGGGACGAAGTTGGCCAGCCCCTCCCCCCAAGGCTATAGCCCACCCGTTTTTTGGTCATTTTTGCGGCGGACGAACTTGGGGACGGGACATTCGGGCACTTATTTTTGGGCGTGGCTGTGCCCGTGTCCTATTTTTGGCACACGGAGGGCGCTCGCAAAGTCTCGCCCCATTCCGAGTCCGGCGGACGAAGTTGGCCAGCCCCTCCCCCCAAGGCTATAGCCCACCCGTTTTTTGGGCATTTTTGCGGCGGACGAACTTGGGGACGGGACTTTCGGGTGCTTAGTTTTGGACGCGGCTGTGCCCGCGGCCTATTTTTGGCACACGGAGGGCGCTCGCAAAGTCTCGCCCCATTCCGAGTCCGGGGGACGAAGTTGGCCAGCCCCTCCCGCCAAGGCTATAGCCCACCCGTTTTTTGGTCATTTTTGCGGCGGACGAACTTGGGGACGGGACATTCGGGCACTTATTTTTGGGCGCGGCTGTGCCCGTGTCCTATTTTTGGCACACGGAGGGCGCTCGCAAAGTCTCGCCCCATTCCGAGTCCGGCGGACGAAGTGGGCCAGCCCCTCCCCCCAAGGCTATAGCCCACCCGTTTTTTGGTCATTTTTGCGGCGGACGAACTTGGGGACGGGACCTTCAGGCGCTTATTTTTGACCGCGGCTGTGCCCCCGGCCTATTTTTGGCACTCGGAGGGCGCTCGCAAAGTCTCGCCCCATTCCGAGTCCGGCGGACGAAGTTGGCCAGCCCCTCCCCCCAAGGCTATAGCCCACCCGTTTTTTGGTCATTTTTGCGGCGGACGAACTTGGGGACGGGACATTCGGGCACTTATTTTTGGGCGCGGCTGTGCCCCCGGCCTATTTTTGGCACTCGGAGGGCGCTCGCAAAGTCTCGCCCCATTCCGAGTCCGGCGGACGAAGTTGGCCAGCCCCTCCCCCCAAGGCTATAGCCCACCCGTTTTTTGGTCATTTTTGCGGCGGACGAACTTGGGGACGGGACATTCGGGCACTTATTTTTGGGCGCGGCTGTGCCCGCGGCCTATTTTTGGCATTCGGAGGGCGCTCTCAAAGTCTCGCCCCATTCCGAGTCCGGGGGATGAAGTTGGCCAGCCCCTCCCCCCAAGGCTATAGCCCACCCGTTTTTTGGGCATTTTTGCGGCGGCGAACTTGGGGACGGGACCTTCGGGTGCTTGTTTTGTGGTGCGGCTGTGCCCGCAGCCTATTTTTGGCACACGGAGGGCGCTCGCAATGTCTCGCCCCATTATGAGTCCGGCGGACGAAGTTGGCCGGCCCCTCCCCCCAAGGCTTTAGCCCACCCGTTTTTTGGGCATTTTTGCGGCGGACGAACATAGGGACGGGACCTTCGGGCACTTGTTTTTGGGTGCGACTGTGCCCGCGGCCTATTTTTGGCACACGGAGGGCGCTCGTAAAGTCTCGTCCCATTCCGAGTACTGCGGATTTGACTTGATCCCTCCCCAAGGCTATAGCCCACCCGTTTTGGGCATTTTGCGGCGGACGAACTTGGGGGGGACTTTGGTGCTTATTTTTGGACGCGGCTGTGCCCGCGGCTATTTTTGGCACACGGAGGCGCTCGCAAAATGTCGCCCCATTCCGAAGTCGGCGGACAAACTTGGCCAGCCCTCTCCCCAATGCTATTGCCCTCCCGTTTTGGGCATTTTGCGGACGAACTTGGGGACGGGACCTTCGGGCGCTTATTTTTGGGTGTGGCTGTGCCCGCGGCCTATTTTTGGCACACGGACGGCGCTCGCAAAGTCTCGCCCCATTCCGTGTCCCACGGACGAACTTGGCCAGCCCCTCCCCCCAAGGCTATAGCCCACCCGTTTTTTGGGCATTTTAGCGGCGGACGAACTTGGGGACGGGACCTTCGGGCGCTTGTTTTGTGGTGCGGCTGTTCCCGCGGCCTATTTTTGGCACACGGAGGGCGCTCGCAATATCTCGCCCCATTCCGAGTCCGGCGGACGAAGTGGGCCGGCCCCTCCCCCCAAGGCTATAGCCCACCCGTTTTTTGGGCATTTTTGCGACGGACGAACTTAGGGACGGGACCTTCGGGCGCTTGTTTTTGGGTGCAGCTGTGACCGCGGCCTGTTTTTGGCACACGGAGGGCGCTCGCAAAGTCTCGCCCCATTCCGAGTCCGGCGGACGAAGTGGGCCGGCCCCTCCCCCCAAGGCTATAGCCCACCCGTTTTTTGGGCATTTTTGCGGCGGACGAACTTGGGGACGGGACTTTCGGGTGCTTATTTTTGGACGCGGCTGTGCCCGCGGCCTATTTTTGGCACACGGAGGGCGCTCGCAAAGTGTCGCCCCATTAGAGTCTGGCGGACAAACTTGGCCAGCCCTCCCCCAATGCTATAGCCACCCGTTTTTGGGCATTTTTGCGGCGGACGAACTTGGGGACGGGACCTTCGGGCGCTTATTTTTGGGTGTGGCTGTGCCCGCAGCCTATTTTTGGCACACGGACGGCGCTCGCAAAGTCTCGCCCCATTCCGTGTCCCACGGACGAACTTGGCCAGCCCCTCCCCCCAAGGCTATAGCCCACCCGTTTTTTGGGCATTTTAGCGGCGGACGAACTTGGGGACGGGACCTTCGGGCGCTTGTTTTTTGTGCGGCTGTTCCCGCGGCCTATTTTTGGCACACGGAGGGCGCTCGCAATATCTCGCCCCATTCCGAGTCCGGCGGACGACGTGGGCCGGCCCCTCCCCCCAAGGCAGTAGCCCACCCGTTTTTTGGGCATTTTTGCGACGGACGAACTTAGGGACGGGACCTTCGGGCGCTTGTTTTTGGGTGCAGCTGTGCCCGCGGCCTGTTTTTGGCACACGGAGGCCGCTCGCAAAGTCTCGCCCCATTCCGAGTCCGGCGGACGAAGTGGGCCGGCCCCTCCCCCCAAGGCTATAGCCCACCCGTTTTTTGGTCATTTTTGCGGCGGAGGAACTTGGGGACGGGACCTTCGGGTGCTTGTTTTGTGGTACGGCTGTGCCCGTGGCCTATTTTTGGTACACGGAGGGCGCTCGCAATGTCTCGCCCCCATACGAGTCCGGCGACAGTGGGCCCTCCCCCCAAGGCTATAGCCCACCCGTTTTGTGGAAATTTTTGCGGCGGACGAACTTGGGAATGGAACCTTCGGGGGCTTATCTTTGGGCACGGCTGTGCCCATGGCCTATTTTTGGCACACGGAGGGCGATCTCAAAGTCTCGCCCCATTCCGAGTCCGGCGGACGAAGTTGGCCAGCCCCTCCCCCCAAGGCTATAGCCCACCCGTCTTTTGGGTATTTTTGCGGCGAACGAACTTGGGGACGGGACCTTCGGGGACTCATTTTTGGGTGCGGCTGTGCCCGCGGCCTATTTTCGGCACACGGAGGGCACTCGCAAAGTCTCGCCCCATTCCGAGTCCGGCGGGCGAAGTGGGCCAGCCCCTCCCCCCAAGGCTATAGCCCACCCGTTTTTTGGGCATTTTTGCGGCGGACGAACTTGGGGACGGGACCTTCGGGGGCTTATTTTTGGGTGCGGCTGTGCCCGAGGCCTATTTTTGGCACACGGAGGGCGCTCGCAAAGTCTCGCCCCATTCCGAGTTCGACGGACGAAGTTGGCCAGCTCCTCCCCCCAAGGCTATAGGCCACCCGATTTTTGGGCATTTTTGCGGTGGACGAACTCGGGGACGGGACCTTCGGGGGCTTATTTTTGGGCGCCGCTGTGTCCACGGCCTATTTTTGGCACACGGAGGGCGCTCGCAAAGTCTCGCCCCATTCCGAGTCGGGCGGACGAAGTTGGCCAGCCCCTCCCCCAAAGGCTATAGCCCACCCGTTTTTTGGGCATTTTAGCGGCGGACGAACTTGGGGACGGGACCTTCGGGCGCTTGTTTTGTGGTGCGGCTGTTCCCACGGCCTATTTTTGGCACACGGAGGGCGCTCGCAATATCTCGCCCCATTCCGAGTCCGGCGGACGAAGTGGGCCGGCCCCTCCCCCAAAGGCTATAGCCCACCCGTATTTTGGGCATTTTTGCGACGGACGAACTTAGGGACGGGACCTTCGGGCGCTTGTTTTTGGGTACCGCTGTGCCCGCAGCCTGTTTTTGGCTCACGGAGGGCGCTCGCAAAGTCTCGCTCCATTCCGAGTCCGGCGGACGAAGTGGGCCGGCCCCTCCCCCCAAGGCTATAGCCCACCCGTTTTTTGGGCATTTTTGCGGCGGACGAACTTGGGGACGGGACTTTCGGGTGCTTATTTTTGGACGCGGCTGTGCCCGCGGCCTATTTTTGGCACACGGAGGGCGCTCGCAAAGTGTCGCCCCATTCCGAGTCTGGCGGACAAACTTGGCCAGCCCCTCCCCCCAATGCTATAGCCCACCCGTTTTTTGGGCATTTTTGCGGCGGACGAACTTGGGGACGGGACCTTCGGGCGCTTATTTTTGGGTGTGGCTGTGCCCGCGGCCTATTTTTGGCACACGGACGGCGCTCGCAAAGTCTCGCCCCATTCCGTGTCCCACGGACGAACTTGGCCAGCCCCTCCCCCCAAGGCTATAGCCCACCCGTTTTTTGGGCATTTTAGCGGCGGACGAACTTGGGGACGGGACCTTCGGGCGCTTGTTTTGTGGTGCGGCTGTTCCCGCGGCCTATTTTTGGCACACGGAGGGCGCTCGCAATATCTCGCCCCATTCCGAGTCCGGCGGACGAAGTGGGCCGGCCCCTCCCCCCAAGGCAATAGCCCACCCGTTTTTTGGGCATTTTTGCGACGGACGAACTTAGGGACGGGACCTTCGGGCGCTTGTTTTTGGGTGCAGCTGTGCCCGCGGCCTGTTTTTGGCACACGGAGGCCGCTCGCAAAGTCTCGCCCCATTCCGAGTCCGGCGGACGAAGTGGGCCGGCCCCTCCCCCCAAGGCTATAGCCCACCCGTTTTTTGGTCATTTTTGCGGCGGACGAACTTGGGGACGGGACCTTCGGGCGCTTGTTTTGTGGTACGGCTGTGCCCGTGGCCTATTTTTGGCACACGGAGGGCGCTCGCAATGTCTCGCCCCCATACGAGTCCGGCGGACGAAGTTGGCCGGCCCCTCCCCCCAAGGCTATAGCCCACCCGTTTTGTGGAAATTTTTGCGGCGGACGAACTTGGGAATGGAACCTTCGGGGGCTTATCTTTGGGCACGGCTGTGCCCATGGCCTATTTTTGGCACACGGAGGGCGATCTCAAAGTCTCGCCCCATTCCGAGTCCGGCGGACGAAGTTGGCCAGCCCCTCCCCCCAAGGCTATAGCCCACCCGTCTTTTGGGTATTTTTGCGGCGAACGAACTTGGGGACGGGACCTTCGGGGGCTTATTTTTGGACGCGGCTGTGCCCGAGGCCTATTTTTGGCACACGGAGGGCGCTCGCAAAGTCTCGCCCCATTCCGAGTTCGACGGACGAAGTTGGCCAGCCCCTCCCCCAAGGCTATAGCCCACCCGTTTTTAGGCATTTTGCGGCGACGAACTTGGGGGACGGGACCTTCGGGGGCTTATTTTTGGGTGCGGCTGTGCCCGAGGCCTATTTTTGGCACACGGAGGGCGCTCGCAAAGTCTCGCCCCATTCCGAGTTCGACGGACGAAGTTGGCCAGCTCCTCCCCCCAAGGCTATAGGCCACCCGTTTTTTGGGCATTTTAGCGGCGGACGAACTTGGGGACGGGACCTTCGGGGGCTTATTTTTGGGCGCGGCTGTGCCCGAGGCCTATTTTGGCACACGGAGGCGCGCCGCAAAGTCTCGCCCCATTCCGAGTTGGGCGGACGAAGTTGGCCAGCACCTCCCCCCAAGGCTATAGCCCACCCGTTTTTTGGGCATTTTAGCGGCGGACGAACTTGGGGACGGGACCTTCGGGTGCTTGTTTTGTGGTGCGGCTGTTCCCTTTGGCCTATTTTTGGCACACGGAGGCGCTCGCAATCTCTCGCCCCATTCCGAGTCCGGCGGACGAAGTGGGCCGGCCCCTCCCCCCAAGGCTATAGCCCACCCGTTTTTTGGGCATTTTTGCGACGGACGAACTTAGGGACGGGACCTTCGGGCGCTTGTTTTTGGGTGCCGCTGTGCCCGCGGCCTGTTTTTGGCACAAGGAGGGCGCTCGCAAAGTCTCGCCCATTCCGAGTCCGAGCGGACAGTGGGCCGGCCCTCCCCCCAAGGCTATAGCCCACCCGTTTTTTGGGCATTTTTGCGGCGGGAGAACTTGGGGACGGGACTTTCGGGTGCTTATTTTTGGACGCGGCTGTGCCCGCGGCCTATTTTTGGCACACGGAGGGCGCTCGCAAAGTGTCGCCCCATTCCGAGTCTGGCGGACAAACTTGGCCAGCCCCTCCCCCCAATGCTATAGCCCACCCGTTTTTTGGGCATTTTTGCGGCGGACGAACTTGGGGACGGGACCTTCGGGCGCTTATTTTTGGGTGTGGCTGTGCCCGCGGCCTATTTTTGGCACACGGACGGCGCTCGCAAAGTCTCGCCCCATTCCGTGTCCCACGGACGAACTTGGCCAGCCCCTCCCCCCAAGGCTATAGCCCACCCGTTTTTTGGGCATTTTAGCGGCGGACGAACTTGGGGACGGGACCTTCGGGCGCTTGTTTTGTGGTGCGGCTGTTCCCGCGGCCTATTTTTTGCACACTGATGGCGCTCGCAATATTTCGCCCCATTCCGAGTCCGGCGGACGAAGTGGGCCGGCCCCTCCCCCCAAGGCAATAGCCCACCCGTTTTTTGGGCATTTTTGCGACGGACGAACTTAGGGACGGGACCTTCGGGCGCTTGTTTTTGGGTGCAGCTGTGCCCGCGGCCTGTTTTTGGCACACGGAGGCCGCTCGCAAAGTCTCGCCCCATTCCGACTCCGGCGGACGAAGTGGGCCGGCCCCTCCCCCCAAGGCTATAGCCCACCGTTTTTTGGTCATTTTTGCGGCGGACGAACTTGGGGACGGGACCTTCGGGCGCTTGTTTTGTAGTGCAGCTGTGCCCGTGGCCTATTTTGGCACACGGAGGGCGCTGCAATGTCTCGCCCCATACGAGTCCGGCGGGTTGGCCCCTCCCCCAAGGCTATAGCCCACCCGTTTTGTGGAAATTTTTGCGGCGGACGAACTTGGGAATGGAACCTTCGGGGGCTTATCTTTGGGCACGGCTGTGCCCATGGCCTATTTTTGGCACACGGAGGGCGATCTCAAAGTCTCGCCCCATTCCGAGTCCGGCGGACGAAGTTGGCCAGCCCCTCCCCCCAAGGCTATAGCCCACCCGTCTTTTGGGTATTTTTGCGGCGAACGAACTTGGGGACGGGACCTTCGGGGGCTTATTTTTGGACGCGGCTGTGCCCAAGGCCTATTTTTGGCACACGGAGGGTGCTCGCAAAGTCTCGCCCCGTTCCGAGTCCGACGGACGAAGTTGGCCAGCTCCTCCCCCCAAGGCTATAGGCCACCCGATTTTTGGGCATTTTTGCGGTGGACGAACTCGGGGACGGGACCTTCGGGGGCTTATTTTGGGGCGCGGCTGTGGCCACGGCCTATTTTTGGCACACAGAGGGCGCTCGCAAAGTCTCGCCCCATTCCGAGTCGGGCGGACGAAGTTGGCCAGCCCCTCCCCCCAAGGCTATAGCCCACCCGTTTTTTGGGCATTTTTGCGGCGGACGAACTTGGGGACGGGACATTCGGGGGCTTATTTTTGGGTACGGCTGTGCCCGAGGCCTATTTTTGGCACACGGAGGGTGCTCGCAAAGTCTCGTCCCATTCCGAGTCCGGCGGACGAAGTTGGCCAGCCCCTCCCCCCATGTCTATAGCCCACCCGTTTTTTGGGCATTTTTGCGGCGGACGAACTTGGGGACGGGACCTTCGGGGACTTATTTTTGGGTGCGGCTGTGCCCCTGGCACAGCACACGGAGGCGCTCACAAAGTCTTTCCCCATTCCGAGTCCGAGGCGGGCGAAGTGGGCCAGCCCCTCCCCCAAGGCTATAGGCCACCCGATTTTGGGCATTTTTGCGGTGGACGAACTCGGGACGGGACCTTCGGGGCTTATTTTTGGGGCGCGGCTGTGCCCAGGCCTATTTCCCAGGCACACGGAGGGCGCTCAAGTCTCGCCCCATTCCGAGTCCGGCGGACGAAGTTGGCCAGCTCCTCCCAAGGCTATAGACCACCCGATTTTTAGGCATTTTTGCGGTGGACGAACTCGGGGACGGACCTTCGGGGCTTATTTTTAAGGGCGCGGCTGTGCCTATTTTTGGCACACGGAGGGCGCTCTTAAAGTCTCGCCCCGTTCCAGTCGGGCGGATTGGGCCAGCCCCTCCCCCCAAGGCTATAGCCCACCCGTTTTTTGGGCATTTTTGCGGCGGACGAACTTGGGGACGGGACCTTCGGGGGCTTATTTTTGGGTGCGGCTGTGCCCGAGGCCTATTTTTGGCACACGGAGGGAGCTCGCAAAGTCTAGACCCATTCCGAGTCCGGCGGACGGAGCCAGCCTCCCCCATGTCTATAGCCCACCCGTTTTTTGGGCATTTTTGCGGCGGACGAACTTGGGGACGGGACCTTCGGGGACTTATTTTTGGGTGCGGCTGTGCCCGCGGCCTATTTTTGGCACACGGAGGGCGCTCGCAAAGTCTTTCCCCATTCCGAGTCCGGCGGGCGAAGTGGGCCAGCCCCTCCCCCCAAGGCTATAGGCCACCCGATTTTTGGGCATTTTTGCGGTGGACGAACTCGGGGACGGGACCTTCGGGGGCTTATTTTTGGGGCGCGGCTGTGCCCACGGCCTATTTTTGGCACACGGAGGGCGCTCGCAAAGTCTCGCCCCATTCCGAGTCGGGCGGACGAAGTTGGCCAGCCCCTCCCCCCAAGGCTATAGCCCACCCGTTTTTTGGGCATTTTTGCGGCGGACGAACTTGGGGACGGGACATTCGGGGGCTTATTTTTGGGCGCGGCTGTGCCTGTGGCCTATTTTTGGCACACGGAGGGCGCTCGCAAAGTCTCACCCCATTCAGAGTCCGGCGGACGAAGTGGGCCAGCCCCTCCCCCCAAGTCTATAGCCCACCCGTTTTTTGGGCATTTTTGCGGCGGACGAACTTGGGGACGGGACCTTCGGGGGCTTGTTTTCTGGCGCAGCTGTGCCCGCGGCCTATTTTTGGTACACGGAGGGCGCTCGCAAAGTCTCGCCCCATTCCAAGTCCGGCGGACGAGGTTGGCCAGCTCCTCCCCGCAAGGCTATAGCCCACCCGTTTTTTGGGCATTTTTGCTGCGGACGAACTTGGGGACGGGACCTTCGGGGGCTTATTTTTGGGCACGGCTGTACCCGCGGCCTATTTTTGGCACACGGAGGGCACTCGCAAAGTGTCGCCCCATTCCAAGTCCGGCGGACGAAGTTGGCCAGCGCCTCCCCCCAAGGCTATAGCCCACCCGATTTTTGGGCATTTTTGTGGCGGACGAACTTGGGGACGGGTCCTTCGGGGGCTTATTTTTGGGCGCAGCTGTGCCCGTGGCCTATTTTTGGCACACGGAGGGCGCTCGTAAAGTCTCGCCCCATTCCGAGTCCGCGGATGAAGTTGGCCAGCCCCTCCCCCAAGCTATAGCCCACCCGTTTTTGGGCATTTTTGGCGGACGAACTTGGGGATGGGACCTTCGGGGCTTATTTTGCGCGGCTGTGCCCGAGGCCTATTTTTTGCACACGGAGGGCGCCGCAAGTTCGCCCCATTCCGAGTCCGGCGGACGAAGTTGGCCCAGCCCCTCCCCCAAGGCTATAGCCCACCCGCTTTGGGGCATTTTTGCGGCTTGGGGACGGGACCTTCGGGGCTTATTTTTGTGCGGCTGCGGCCTATTTTTGGCACACGGAGGTGCTCGCAGTCTCGCCCCATTCCGAGTTTTGTTGGCCAGCCCTCCCCCAAGGCTATAGCCCACCCGCTTAGGGCATTTTTGCTGCGGACGAACTTGGGGACGGGACCTCGGGGCTTATTTTGGGCAGCTCGCCTCGCCTATTCCCCAGCCTCCAAGGCTATAGCCCACCCGTTTTTGGGCATTTTGGACGAACTTGGGGACGGGACCTGGTGCTGTGTTCATTTTTTGGGCACTCTCGCCTGAGTCTTGGCCAGGGCTATAGCCCACCCGTTTTTGGGCATTTTTGCCTTGGGGACGGGACCTTCGGGGGCTTATTTTTGCGGCTGTGCCCGATTTTGGGCACACGGAGGCGCTGCAAAGTCTCGCCATTCCGAGTCCGGGCGGATTGGCCAGCCCCTCCCCAAGGCTATAGCCCACCCGTTTTTGGGCATTTTGCGGCGGACGGTTGGGGACGGGACCTTCGGGGCTTATTTTAGGCGCGGCTGTGCCCACGGCTTATGTTTTGGCACACGGAGGGCGCTCTCTTCGCCCTATTCAGTCCGGCGGACGAGTTGGCCAGCCCCCCCTGCTCATAGCCCACCCGCTTTGTTGGGCATTTTTGCGCGGACGAACTTGGGGATGGGACCTTCGGGCGCTTATTTTTGGGCACGGCTGTGCCCGTGGCCTATGTTTGGCACACGGAGGGTGCTCGTAAAGTCTCGCCCCATTCCGAGTCCGGTGGACGAAGTTGGCCAGCCCCTCCCCCCAAGGCTATAGCCCACCCGCTTTTGTGGGCATTTTGCTGCGGATGAACTTGGGGACGGGACCTTCGGGGGGCTTATTTTTGGTGCGGCTGTGCTCGCGATTTTTGGCATGGAGGGTGCTCGCAAAGTCTCGCCCCATTTCGAGTCCGGCGGACGACGTTGGCCAGCCCCTCCCCCCAAGGCTATAGCCCACCCGTTTTTTGGGCATTTTTGCGGCGGACGAACTTGGGGCGGGACCTTCGGGGGCTTATTTTTGGGTGTGGCTGTGCTCACACGGAGGGCGCTCGCAAAGTCTCGCCCCATTCCGAGTCCGGCGGACGAAGTTGGCCAGCCCCTCCCCCCAAGGCTATAGCCCACCCGTTTTTTTGGCATTTTTGCGGCGGACGAACTTGGGGACGGGACCTTCGGGGGCTTATTTTTGGGTGTGGCTGCGCCCACGGCTTATTTTGGGCACACGGAGGGCGCTCGCAAAGTCTCGCCCCATTCCGAGTCCGGCGGACGAAGTTGGCCAGCCCCACCCCCCAAGGCTATAGCCCACCCGTTTTTTGGGCATTTTTGCGGCGGACGAACTTGGGGACGGGACCTTCGGGGGCTTATTTTAAGGCGCGGCTGTGACCACGGCTTATTTTGGGCACACGGAGGGCGCTCGCAAAGTCTCGCCCCATTCCGAGTCCGGCGGACGAAGTTGGCCAGCCCCACCCCCCAAGGCTATAGCCCACCCGTTTTGTGGGCATTTTTGCTGCGGATGAACTTGGGGACGGGACCTTCGGGGGCTTATTTTTTGGTGCGGCTGTGTTCGTTGCCGATTTTTGGCACACTGAGGGTGCTCGCAAAGTCTCGCCCCATTTCGAGTCCGGCGGACGAAGTTGGCCAGCCCCTCCCCCCAAGGCTATAGCCCACCCGTTTTTTGGGCAATTTTGCGGCGGACGAACTTGGGGACGGGACCTTCGGGCGCTTATTTTTGGGTGCGGCTGTGCCCGTGGCCTATGTTTGGCACACGGAGGGTGCTCGTAAAGTCTCGCCCCATTCCGAGTCCGGGGGACGAAGTTGGCCAGCCCCTCCCCCCAAGGCTATAGCCCACCCGTTTTGTGGGCATTTTTGCTGCGGATGAACTTGGGGACGGGACCTTCGGGGGCTTATTTTTTGGTGCGGCTGTGTTCGCGGCCGATTTTTGGCACACGGAGGGTGCTCGCAAAGTCTCGCCCCATTTCGAGTCCGGCGGACGAAGTTGGCCAGCCCCTCCCCCCAAGGCTATAGCCCACCCGTTTTTTGGTCATTTTTGCGGCGGACGAAGTTGGGGACGGGACCTTCGGGGGCTTATTTTTGGGTGCGGCTGTGCCCACGGCTTATTTTGGGCATACGGAGAGCGCTCGCAAAGTCTCGCCCCATTCCGAGTCCGGCGGACGAAGTTGGCCAGCCCCTCCCCCCAAGGCTATAGCCCACCCGTTTTTTTGGCATTTTTGCGGCGGACGAACTTGGGGACGGGACCTTCGGGGGCTTATTTTTGGAAGTGGCTGTGCCCGCGGCCTATTTTTGGCACACGGAGGGTGCTCGCAAAGTCTCGCCCCATTCCGAGTCCGGCGGACGAAGTTGGCCAGCCCCTCCCCCCAAGGCTATAGCCCACCCGTTTTGTGGGCATTTTTGCTGCGGATGAACTTGGGGACGGGACCTTCGGGGGCTTATTTTTGGTGCGGCTGTGTTCGGCGTCGATTTTGGCACACGGAGGGTGCTCGCAAGTCTCGCCCCATTTCGAGTCCGCGGACGAAGTTGGCCAGCCCCTCCCCCCAAGGCTATAGCCCACCCGTTTTTTGGTCATTTTTGCGGCGGACGAAGTTGGGGACGGGACCTTCGGGGGCTTATTTTTGGGTGCGGCTGTGCCCACGGCTTATTTTGGGCATACGGAGAGCGCTCGCAAAGTCTCGCCCCATTCCGAGTCCGGCGGACGAAGTTGGCCAGCCCCTCCCCCCAAGGCAATAGCCCACCCGTTTTTTTGGCATTTTTGCGGCGGACGAACTTGGGGACGGGACCTTCGGGGGCTTATTTTTGGAAGTGGCTGTGCCCGCGGCCTATTTTTGGCACACGGAGGGTGCTCGCAAAGTCTCGCCCCATTCCGAGTCCGGCGGACGAAGTTGGCCAGCCCCTCCCCCCAAGGCTATAGCCCACCCGTTTTTTGGGCATTTTTGCGGCGGACGGACTTGGGGACGTGACCATCGGGAGCTTATTTTTGGGTGCGGCTGTGCCCGTGGCCTATGTTTGGCACACGGAGGGCGCTCGCAAAGTCTCGCCCCATTCCGAGTCCGGCCCCAAGGCTATAGCCCACCCGTTTTTTGGGAATTTTTGCGGCTGACGAACTTGGGGATGGGACTTTCAGGGGCTTATTTGTGGGTGTGGCTGTGCCCGTGGCCTAATTTTTGCACACGGATGGTGCTCGCAAAGTCTCGCCCCATTCCGAGTCCGGCGGACGAAGTTGGCCAGCCCCTCCCCCCAAGGCTATAGCCCACCCGTGTTTTGGGCATTTTTGCGGCGGAAGAACCTTCGGGGGCTTATTTTTGGGTGCGGCTGTGCCCGCGGCCTATTTTTAGCACACGGAGGGTGCTCGCAAAGTCTCGCGCCATTCCGAGTCCGGCGGACGAAGTTGGCCAGCCCCTCCCCCCAAGGCTATAGCCCACCCGTTTTTTTGGCATTTTTGCGGCGGACGAACTTGGGGACGGGACCTTCGGGGTCTTATTTTTGGAAGTGGCTGTGCCCACGGCCTATTTTTGGCACACGGAGGGTGCTCGCAAAGTCTCGCCCCATTCCGAGTCCGGCGGACGAAGTTGGCCGGCCCCTTCCCCCAAGGCTATAGCCCACCCGTTTTTTGGGTATTTTTGCGGCGGACGGACTTGGGGACGGGACCATTGGGAGCTTATTTTTGGGCGCGGCTGTGCCCGTGGCCTATGTTTGGCACACGGAGGGCGCTCGCATAATCTCGCCCCATTCCGAGTCCGGCCCCAAGGCTATAGCCCACCCGTTTTTTGGGAATTTTTGCGGCTGACGAACTTGGGGACGGGACTTTCGGGGGCTTATTTGTGGCTGTGGCTGTGCCCGTGGCCTAATTTTTGCACACGGAGGGTGCTCGCAAAGTCTCGCCCCATTCCGAGTCCGGCGGACGAAGTTGGCCAGCCCCTCCCCCCAAGGCTATAGCCCACCCGTTTTTTGGGAATTTTTCCGGCGGACGAACTTGGGGACGGGACTTTCGGGGGCTTATTTGTGGGTATGGCTGTGCCCGTGGCCTAATTTTGGCACACGGAGGGTGCTCGCAAAGAGTCACCCCATTCCGAGTCCGGCGGACGAAGTTGGCCAGCCCCTGCCCCCAAGGCTATAGCCCACCCGTGTTTTGGGCATTTTTGCGCCGGACGAACCTTCGGGGGCTTATTTTTGGGCGCGGCTGTGCCCGCGGCCTATTTTTAGCACACGGAGGGTGCTCGCAAAGTCTCGCGCCATTCCGAGTCCGGCGGACGAAGTTGGCCAGCCCCTCCCCCCAAGGCTATAGCCCACCCGTTTTTTGGGCATTTTTGCGGCGGACGAACTTGGGGACGGGACCTTCGGGGTCTTATTTTTGGGTGCGGCTGTGCCCGCGGCCTATTTTTGGCACACGGAGGGCGCTCGCAAAGTCTAGCCCCATTCCGAGTCCGGCAGACGAAGTTGGCCAGCCCCTCCCCCCAAGGCTATAGCCCACCCGTTTTTTGGGCATTTTTGCGGCGGATGAACTTGGGGACGGGACCTTCGGGGGCTTATTTTTGGGCGCGGCTGTGCCCACAGCCTATTTTTGGAACACGGAGGCCGCTCGCAAAGTCTCGCCTCATTCCGAGTCCGGCGGACGAAGTTGGCCAGCCCCTCCCCCCAAGGCTATAGCCCACCCGTTTTTTGGGCATTTTTGCGGCGGATGAACTTGGGGACGGGACCTTCGGGGGCTTATTTTTGGGCGTGGCTGTGCCCCCGGCCTATTTTTGGCACACGGAGGGCGCTCGCAAAGTCTCGCCCCATTCCGAGTCCGGCGGACGAAGTTGGCCAGCCCCACCCCCCAAGGCTATAGCCCACCCGTTTTTGTGGCCTTTTTCCGCTGGACGAACTTGTCGCCCCGGCATACGGGCGGTTATTTTTTGGCGCGGCTGTGTCCCCGGCCTATTTTTGGCACACGGAGGCCGCTCGCAAAGTTTCGCGCCATTCCGAGTCCGGCGGACGAAGTTGGCCAGCCCCAACCCCCAAGGCTATAGCCCACCCGGTTTTTTGGCCTTTTTACGCTGGACGAACTTGGCGCCCCGGCCTTCGGGCGGTTATTTTTTGGTGCGGCTGTGCCCACGGCCTATTTTTGGCACACGGAGGCCACTCACAAAGTCTCGCGCCATTCGGAGTCCGGCGGACGAAGTTGGCCAGCCCCACCCCCCAAGGCTATAGCCCACCCGTTTTTGTGGCCTTTTTCCGCTGGACGAACTAGGCGCCCCGGCCTTCGGGCGGTTATTTTGGGGTGTGGCTGTGCCCGTGGCCTATTTTTGGCACACGGAGGCCGTTCACAAAGTCTCGCGCCATTCCGAGTCCGGCGACGAAGTTGGCCAGCCCCACCCCCCAAGGCTATAGCCCACCCGTTTTTGTGGCCTTTTTCCGCTGGACGAACTTGTCGCCCCGGCATACGGGCGGTTATTTTTTGGCGCGGCTGTGTCCCCGGCCTATTTTTGGCACACGGAGGCCGCTCGCAAAGTTTCGCGCCATTCCGAGTCCGGCGGACGAAGTTGGCCAGCCCCAACCCCCAAGGCTATAGCCCACCCGGTTTTTTGGCCTTTTTACGCTGGACGAACTTCGTGCCCCGGCCTTCGGGCGGTTATTTTTTGGTGCGGCTGTGCCCACGGCCTATTTTTGGCACACGGAGGCCACTCACAAAGTCTCGCGCCATTCGGAGTCCGGCGGACGAAGTTGGCCAGCCCCACCCCCCAAGGCTATAGCCCACCCGTTTTTGTGGCCTTTTTCCGCTGGACGAACTTGTCGCCCCGGCATACGGGCGGTTATTTTTTGGCGCGGCTGTGACCCCGGCCTATTTTTGGCACACGGAGGCCGCTCGCAAAGTATCGCGCCATTCCGAGTCCGGCGGACGAAGTTGGCCAGCCCCACCCCCCAAGGCGATAGCCCACCCGGTTTTGGCCTTTTACGCTGGACGAATCTCGCCCCGGCCTTCGGGCGGTTATTTTTTGGTGCGGCTGTGCCCACGGCCTATTTTTGGCACACGGAGGCCACTCACAAAGTCTCGCGCCATTCGGAGTCCGGCGGACGAAGTTGGCCAGCCCCACCCCCCAAGGCTATAGCCCACCCGTTTTTGTGGCCTTTTTCCGCTGGACGAACTAGGCGCCCCGGCCTTCGGGCGGTTATTTTGGGGTGTGGCTGTGCCCGTGGCCTATTTTTGGCACACGGAGGCCGTTCACAAAGTCTCGCGCCATTCCGAGTCCGGCGACGAAGTTGGCCAGCCCCACCCCCCAAGGCTATAGCCCACCCGTTTTTGTGGCCTTTTTCCGCTGGACGAACTTGTCGCCCCGGCATACGGGCGGTTATTTTTTGGCGCGGCTGTGTCCCCGGCCTATTTTTGGCACACGGAGGCCGCTCGCAAAGTTTCGCGCCATTCCGAGTCCGGCGGACGAAGTTGGCCAGCCCCAACCCCCAAGGCTATAGCCCACCCGGTTTTTTGGCCTTTTTACGCTGGACGAACTTGGCGCCCCGGCCTTCGGGCGGTTATTTTTTGGTGCGGCTGTGCCCACGGCCTATTTTTGGCACACGGAGGCCACTCACAAAGTCTCGCGCCATTCGGAGTCCGGCGGACGAAGTTGGCCAGCCCCACCCCCCAAGGCTATAGCCCACCCGTTTTTGCGGCCTTTTTCCGCTGGACGAACTTGTTGCCCCGGCCTACGGGCGGTTATTTTTTGGCGCGGCTGTGCCCGCAGCCTATTTTTGGCACACGGAGGCCGCTCGCAAAGGTTCGCGCCATTCCGAGTCCGGCGGACGAAGTTGGCCAGCCCCACCCCCAAGGCTATAGCCCACCCGTTTTTGTGGCCTTTTTCCGCTGGACGAACTTGGCGACCCTGCCTTTGGGGGGTTATTTTTGGGCGCGGCTGTGCCCGCGGCCTATTTTTGGCACACGGAGGCCGCTCGCAAAGTCTCGCGCCATTCCGAGTCCGGCGGACGAAGTTGGCCAGCCCCACCCCCCAAGGCTATAGCCCACCCGTTTTTGTGGCCTTTTTCCGCTGGACGAACTTGGCGCCCCGGCCTTCGAGCGGTTATTTTTGGGTGCGGCTGTGTCCGCGGCCTATTTTTGGCACGCGGAGGCCGCACACAAAGTCTCGCGCTATTCCGAGTCCGGCGGACGAAGTTGGCCAGCCCCACCCCCCAAGGCTATAGCCCACCCGTTTTTGTGGCCTTTTTCCGCTGGACGAACTTGGCGCCCCGGCATACGGGCGGTTATTTTTGGGTGCGGCTGTGTCCGCGGCCTATTTTTGGCACGCGGAGGCCGTTCGCAAAGTCTCGCGCCATTCGGAGTCCGGCGGACGAAGTTGGCCAGCCCCACCCCCCAAGGCTATAGCCCACCCGTTTTTGTGGCCTTTTTCCGCTGGACGAACTTGGCGCCCCGGCATAGAGGCGGTTATTTATGGGTGTGGCTGTGTCCGCGCCCTATTTTTGGCATGCGGAGGCCGTTCGCAAAGTCTCGCGCCATTCGGAGTCCGGCGGACGAAGTTGGCCAGCCCCACCCCCTAGGCTATAGCCCACCCGTTTTTGTGGCCTTTTTCCGCTGGCCGAACTTGGCGCCCCGGCCTTTGGGCGGTTATTTTTTGGCGCGGCTGTGCCCGCGGCCTATTTTTGGCACACGGAGGCCGCTCGTAAAGTCTCACGCCATTCCGAGACCGGCGGACGAAGTGGGCCAGCCCCACCCCCCAAGGCTATAGCCCACCCTTTTTTGTGGCCTTTTCCCGCTGGACGAACTTGGCGCCCCAGCCTTCGGGCGGTTGTTTTTGGGTGCGGCTGTGCCCGCGGCCTATTTTTGGCACACGGAGGCCGCTCGTAAAGTCTCACACCATTCCGAGTCCGGCGGACGAAGTTGGCCAGCCCCACCCCCCAAGGCTATAGCCCACCCGTTTTTGTGGCCTTTTTCCGATGGACGAACTTGGCGCCCCGGCCTTCGGGGTGTTATTTTTGGTGCGGCTGTGCCCGCGGCCTATTTTTGGCACACGGAGGCCGCTCGCAAAGTCTCGTGCCATTCCGAGGCCGGCGGACGAAGTTGGCCAGCCCCTCCCCCCAAGGCTATAGCCCACCCGTTTTTTGGGCATTTTTGCGGCAGACGAACTTGGGGACGGGACCTTCGGGCACTTAGTTTTGGGCGCGGCTGTGGCCGCGGCCTATTTTTGGCACACGGAGGGCGCTCGCAAAGTCTCGCCCCATTCCGAGTCCGCTGACAAAGTTGGCCAGCCCTCCCCAAGGCTATAGCCCACCCGTTTTTGGGCATTTTTGCATTCGATTTAACTTGGGGACGGCACCTTCGGGTCTTATTTTGGGCACGGCTGGGCCCGCGGCTCTTTTTGGTACGCGGAGGGCGCCGCAAAGTCTCGTCCCATTCCGAGTCCGCGGACGAAGGTGGCCAGCCCTCCCCCAAGGCTATAGCCCACCCGCTTTTAGGGCATTTTGCGGCGGACGAACTTGGGGACGGGACCTTCAGGACTTATTTTGGGCGCGCTGTGCCAGCGTCTATTTTTGGCACACGGAGGGTGCTCGCAAAGTCTCGCCTATTCCGAGTCCGCCGGATTGGCCAGCCCTCCCCCAAGGCTATAGCCCACGCGCTTTTGGGCATTTTTGCGGCGGACGAACTTGGGGACGGGACCTTCGGGGGCTTATTTTTGGGCGCGGCTGTGCCCGCAGCCTATTTTTCGCACACGGGGGGCGCTCGCAAAGTCACGCCCCATTCCGAGTCCGGTGGACGAAGTTGGCCAGCTCCTCCCCCCAAGGCTATAGCCCACCCGTTTTTTGGGCATTTTTGCGGCGGACGAACTTGGGGACGGGACCTTCGGGGGCTTATTTTTGGGCGCGGCTGTGCCCGCGGCCTATTTTTGGCGCACGGAGGGCGCTCGCAAAGTCTCGCCCCATTCCGAGTCTGGCGGACGAAGTGGGCCAGCCCCTCCCCCCAAGGCTATAGCCCACCCGTTTTTTGGGCATTTTTGCGGCGGACGAACTTGGGGACGGGACCTTCGGGGGCTAATTTTTGGGCGCGGCTTTGCCCACGGTCTATTTTTGGCGCACGGAGGGCGCTCGCAAAGTCTCGCCCCATTCCGAGTCTGGCGGACGAAGTGGGCCAGCCCCTCCCCCCAAGGCTATAGCCCACCCGTTTTTTGGGCATTTTTGCGGCGGACGAACTTGGGGACGGGACCTTCGGGGGCTTATTTTTGGGCGCGGCTGTGTCCGCGGCCTATTTTTGGCGCATGGAGGCGCTCGCAAAGTCTCGCCCCATTCCGAGTCCGGCTGACGAAGTTGGCCAGCCCCTCCCCCCAAGGGTATAGCCCACCCGTTTTTTTGGCATTTTTGCGTTCGACGAACTTGGGGACGGCACCATCGGGGGCTTATTTTTGGGCGTGGCTGTGCCCGCGGCCTATTTTTGGCACACGGAGGGCGCTCGCAAAGTCTCGCCCTATTCCGAGTCCGGCGGACGAAGTTGGCCAGCCCCTCCCCCCAAGGCTATAGCCCACCCGCTGGGCATTTTTATGCGTCACGAACTTGGGGACGGCACCTTTGGGGGCTTATTTTTGGGCGCGGCTGGGCCCACGGCCTATTTTTGGCACACGGTGGGCGGTCTCAAAGTCTCGCCCCATTCCGAGTCCGGCGGACGAAGTTGGCCAGCCCCTCCCCCCAAGGCTATAGCCCACCCGTTTTTTGGGCATTTTTGCGGCGGACGAACTTGGGGACGGGACCTTCGGGGGCTTATTTTTGGGTGCGGTCTTGCCCACGGCCTATTTTTGGCACACGTAGGGCGCTCGCAAAGTCTCGCCCTATTCCGAGTCCGGCGGACGAAGTAGGCCAGCCCCTCCCCCCAAGGCTATAGCCCACCCGTTTTTTGGGCATTTTTGCGTTCGATGACTTGGGGACGGAACCTTCGGGAGCTTATTTTTGGGTGCGGCTGTAACCGCGGCCTATTTTTGGCACATGTAGGGCGCTCGCAAAGTCTCGGCCTATTCCGAGTCCGGCGGACGAAGTAGGCCAGCCCCTCCCCCCAAGGCTATAGCCCACCCGTTTTTTGGGCATTTTTGCGTTCGATGAACTTGGGGACGGCACCTTCGGGGCTTATTTAAGGCTGGGCCCGGCTATTTTTGGCACAGGGTGGGCGTCGCAAAGTCTCGGCCCCATTCCGAGTCCGGACGAAGGTGGCCAGCTCCTCCCCCAAGGCTATAGCCCACCTGCTTTTGGGCATTTTGCGGACGAACTTGGGGACGGGACCTTCGGGGCTTATTTTTGGGCGCGGCTTTGCCCACGGTCTATTTTTGGTGCACGGAGGGCGCTCGCAAAGTCTCGCCCATTCCGAGTCTCGGCGGGATTTGGCGGCCAGCCCTCCCCCAAGGCTATAGCCCACCCGCTTTTTGGGCATTTTTGCGGGACGAACTTGGGGGACGGACTCGGGGCTTATTTTTAGGCGTGGCTGTGCCTGCGGCCTATTTTTGGCACACGGAGGGCGCCGCACAGTCTCGCCCTATTCCGAGTCCGGGACGGTTGGCCAGCCCTCCCCAAGGCTATAGCCCACCCGTTTTTTGGGCATTTTTGCGTTCGACGAACTTTGGGACGGGACCTTCGGGGTCTTATTTTTTTACGCGGCTGTGCACGCGGCCTATTTTTGGCACACGGAGTGCACTCGCAAAGTGTCGCCCCATTCCGAGTCCGCGGACGTAAGCAGCCCTCCCCCAAGGCTATATAGCCCACCCGCTTTTGGGCATTTTTGCGCGGACGAACTTTGGGACGGGACCTCGGGGTATTTACATGCGCGCTGCATATTTTTGGCACATGGAGGGCACTTCAAAGTCTCGCCCCATTCCGAGTCCGGGACGATTGGCCAGCCCTCCCCAAGGCTATAGCCCACCCGCTTTTGGGCATTTTTGCGGCGGACGGATTTGGGGGACGGGTCCTTCGGGGTTTTTTTGGGCGCGGCTGTGTCCGCGTCTATTTTTGGTACACGGAGGGTGCTCGCAAAGTCTCGCCCCATTCCGAGTCCGCGGACGAAGTGGGCCAGCCCTTCCCCAAGGCTATAGCCCACCCGCTTTTTGGGCATTTTTATGCTCGACGAACTTGTGGACGGCACCTCGGGGCTTATTTTTAAGCGTGGCTGTGCCCGCGGCCTATTTTTGGCACACGGAGGGCGCTGCAAAGTCTCGCCTATTCCGAGTCCGGACGGTTGGCCAGCCTCCCCAAGGCTATAGCCCACCCGCTTTTTGGGCATTTTTGCTTTGACGAACTTGGGGACGGACCTTCGGGGCGATTTTTTTACGCGCTTTGCACGCGCCTATTTTTGGTACACGGAGGGCACTGCAAAGTCTCGCCTATTCCGAGTCCGCAGACGAAGTTGGCCAGCCCTCCCCAAGGCTATAGCCCACCCGCTTTTGGGCATTTTTGCGTCGACTTAACTTGGGGACGGCACCTTCGGGGCTTATTTTTGGGTGCCTGGGCCCGCGGCTCATTTTTGGTACACGGAGGGCACTCGCAAAGTGTCGCCCATTCCGAGTCCGCGCGAAGTTGGCCAGCCTCCTCCCAAGGCTATATAGCCCACCCGCTTTTGGGCATTTTTGCGGACGAACTTTGGGACGGGAACTGGGGTATTTTGCTGCCATGCTGCATATTTTTGGCACATGGAGGGCACTTCAAAGTCTCGCCCATTCCGAGTCCGGGACGAGTTGGCCAGCCCCTCCCCAAGGCTATAGCCCACCCGCTTTTGGGGCATTTTTGCGTGGACGGACTTTGGGGACGGGTCCTTCGGGGCTTATTTTGGGCGCGCTGTGTCCGCGGCCTATTTTTGCACACGGAGGGCGCCGCAAAGTCTCGCCCATTCCGAGTCCGCGGACGGTGGGCCAGCCCTTCCCCAAGGCTATAGCCCACCCGCTTTTGGGCATTTTTGCTCGACGAACTTGTGGACGGCACCTTCGGGGCTTATTTTTTAAGGCTGTGCCCGCGGTCTATTTTGGCACACGGAGGGCGCCGTAAAGTCTCGCCCTATTCCGAGTCCGGCGGACGAAGTTCGCCAGCCCTCCCCAAGGCTATAGCCCACCCGCTTTTGGGCATTTTTGCGTCGACGAACTTGGGGACGGGACCTTCGGGGCTTATTTTTACGCGGCTGTGCACGCGCCTATTTTTGGCACACGAGGGCGCTCGCAAAGTCTCGCCCCATTCCGAGTCCGCAGACGGTTGGCCAGCCCTCCCCCAAGGCTATAGCCCACCCGCTTTTGGGCATTTTTGCGCTCGACGAACTTGGGGACGGCACCTTCGGGGCTTATTTTTGGCGTGGCTGGGCCCGCCTATTTTTGGTACACGGAGGGCACTCTGCAGTGTCGCCCATTCCGAGTCCGGCGGATTTGCTTGCCAGCCCTCCCCAAGGCTATATAGCCCACCCGCTGGGCATTTTCAAGGGCGGACGAACTTGGGGACGGGACCTTCGGGCATATTTTTGGGCGCTGTGCCGGCCTATTTTTCGCACACGGGGCGTCGCAAAGTCACGCCCATTCCGAGTCCGCGGATTTAGTTGGCCAGCTCCTCCCCCAAGGCTATAGCCCACCCGCTTTTTTGGGCATTTTACGGACGAACTTGGGGACGGTACCTTCGGGGCTTATTTTTGCGCGGCTGTGCCCGAGGCCTATATATAGCACACGGACGGCGCTGAAGTCTCGCCTATTCCGAGTCCGCGGATTTGCCAGCTCCTCCCCCAAGGCTATAGCCCACCCGCTTTTGGGCTTTTACGGTTTGAGACGGGACCTTCGGTGGTAATTTTTGGGCGCGCTGTGCTCACAAATTTTTGGCCCATGGAGGGCACTCGCAAAGTCTCGCCCATTCCGAGTCCGCGGATTTGGGGCCAGTCCTTCCCCAAGGCTATAGCCCACCCGCTTTTGGGCATTTTACGGACGAACTTGGGGACGGACCTGGGGCTAAATTTTGTTGTGCCTGGGCTAATTTTTCGCATACGGGGCGCCGCAAAATCACGCCCCATTCCGAGTCCGCGGATTTAGTGGGCCAGCTCCTCCCCAAGGCTATAGCCCACCCGCTTTGGGCATTTTTGTGGCGACGAACTTGGGGACGGACCTTCGAGCTTATTTTTCTGCGGCTGTGCCCGCGCTATTTTTGGTACACGGAGGGCGTTCGCAAAGTCTCGCTCATTCCGAGTCCGCGGATTTGTTGGCCAGCCCTCCCCAAGGATATAGCCCACCCGATTTTTGGGCATTTTTGGGCGGACGAACTTGGGGACGGGACCTTCAGGGGCTAATTTTGACGCGCTGTGCCATGACTATTTTTGGTACTTGAGGGCGCGCAAGTCTCGCCCTATTTCTAGTGCGGCGGATTTAAGTTGGCCAGCCCTTCCCCAAGGCTATAGCCCTCCCGCTTTTTGGGCATTTTTGCGGCGGACGAACTTGGGGACGGGACCTTCGGGGCTTATTTTTGGGGTGTGCCTAATTTTGGGCACAAGGAGGGTGCTCAAAAGTCTCGCCCATTCCGAGTCCGGCGGATTTGTTGGCCAGCCCTCCCCAAGGCTATAGCCCACCCGATTTTGGGCATTTTTGCGATCGATTTAACTTGGGACGGCACCTTCGGGGCATATTTTGGGCGCGGCAGTGCCCATGCGCTATTTTTCGCACACGGGGCGTCGTGAAAGTCACGCCCACCCGAGTCCGCGGACGGTTGGCAGCTCCTCCCCAAGGCTATAGCCCACCCGCTTTTGGGGCATTTTTGCGGCGGACGAACTTGGGGACGGTACCTTCGGGGCTTATTTTTGGGCGCGCTGTGCCCGAGGCCTATTTTTAGCACACGGATGGCGCCGAAGTCTCGCCTATTCCGAGTCCGCGGATTTGTTGGCCAGCTCCTCCCGGCTATAGCCCACCCGCTTTTGGGCTTTTTTGCATGGACGAACTTGGGGACGGACCTTCGGTGGTATTTTGCGCGGCTGTGCCAAGGCAAATTTTTTGCCCATGGAGGGCGCCGCAAAGTCTCGCCCATTCCGAGTCCGGGACGAAGTGGGCCAGCCCTTCCTCCAAGGCTATAGCCCACCCGCTTTTGGGCATTTTGCGGCGGACGAACTTGGGAACGGACCTTCGGCTAATTTTTGGGCAAGCAGCTCATTTTTTCGCACACGGGGCGCCGCAAAGTCACGCCCATTCCGAGTCCGCGGATTTGGTTGGCCAGCTCCTCCCCCCAAGGCTATAGCCCACCCGTTTTTTGGGCATTTTTGTGGTGGACGAACTTGGGGACGGGACCTGCGGGAGCTTATTTTTCTGCGCGGCTGTGCCCGCGACCTATTGTTGGTCCACGGAGGGCGTCGCAGTCTCGGCTCATTCCGAGTCCGCGGACAAAGTTGGCCAGCCCTCCCCCAAGGATATAGCCCACCCGATTTTTGGGCATTTTGCCGGACGAACTTGGGACGGACCTTCGGGGCTAATTTTTGACTCTGTGCCAGCTGGCCTATTTTTGTACTTGGAGGGCGCCGCAAAGTCTCGACTCCATTCCTAGTCCGGGACGGATTTGTTGGCCAGCCCTTCCCCAAGGCTATAGCCCACCCGCTTTTGGGCATTTTTGCCGACGAACTTGGGGACGGACCTTCGGGGCTTATTTTTGGTGCGGGTGTGCCTGCCTAATTTTGGCACAAGGAGGGTGCTCAAAATGTCTCGCCCATTCCGAGTCCGCGGACGAAGTTGGCCAGCCCTCCCCAAGGCTATAGCCCACCCATTTTTCGGGCATTTTTGCGATCGACTTAACTTGGGGACGGCACTTCGGGATTATTTTTGCGCGCGGCTGGGCCTCATTTTTTGGCACACGGAGGGTGCTCAAGTCTCGCCCCATTCCGAGTCCGCGGACGAAGTTGGCCAGCCCTCCCCAAGGCTATAGCCCACCCGCTTTTGGGCATTTTTGCGGCGGACGAACTTGGGGACGGGACCTTCGGGGCTTATTTTTGGGTGCGGCTGTGTCCGCGCCTATTTTTGGCACAATGGCGGTGCTCGCAAAGTCTCGCCCCATTCCGAGTCCGGGCGGCGGGCTAGCCTCCCCAAGGCTATAGCCCACCCCTTTTTTGGGCATTTTTGCGGCGGACGAACTTGGGGACGGGACCTTCGGGGGCTTATTTTTGGGCGCGGCTGTGCCCGCAGCCTATTTTTTGCACACGGAGGGTGTTCGCAAAGTCTCGCCCCATTCCGAGTCCGGCGGACGGTTGGCCAGCCCCTCCCCCAAGCCATAGCCCACCCGCTTTTGGGCATTTTTGCATCGACTTAACTTGGGGACGGCACCTTTGGGGGCTTATTTTTGCGCGCTGCCTGGGCACGCGGCCTATTTTTGGCACACGGAGGGCGCTGCAGTCTCGCCCCATTCCGAGTCCGGCGGACGGTTTGCCAGCCCTCCCCAAGGCTATAGCCCACCCGCTTTGGGCTTTTTTGCGGCGGACGAACTTGGGGACGGGACCTTCGGGGCTTATTTTTGGGCGCGGCTGTGCAGAGCCTATTTTTGGCGCACGGAGGGCGCCGCAGTGTCGCCCATTCCGAGTCCGCGGACGTTGGCCAGCCCTCCCCAAGGCTATTGCCCACCCGCTTTTGGGCATTTTGCGGACGAACTTGGGGACGGGACCATCGGGGCTTATTTTTGGGCGCGGCTGTGCCCGCAGCCTATTTTTGGCGCACGGAGGGTGCTCGCAAAGTGTCGCCCATTCCGAGTCCGCGGATTTGTTGGCCAGCCCTCCCCAAGGCTATAGCCCACCCGCTTGGGCATTTTTGCGGACGAACTTGGGGACGGGACCTTCGGGGCATATTTTTGGGCTGTGCTCAAGGCCTATTTTTCGCACACGGGGCGTCGCAAAGTCACGCCCATTCCGAGTCCGCGGATTTGTTGGCCAGCTCCTCCCCAAGGCTATAGCCCACCCGCTTTTGGGCATTTTTGCGGACGAATCTTGGGGACGGTACCTTCGGGGCTTATTTTTGGGCGCGCTGTGCCCGAGGCCTATATTTAGCACACGGACGGCGCCAGAAGTCTCGCCCTATTCCGAGTCCGCGGATTTGGCGGGCCAGCTCCTCCCCAAGGCTATAGCCCACCCGCTTGGGCTTTTGCGGACGAACTTGGAGACGGGACCTTCGGGTGGTACTTTTTGGGCGCTGTGCTCAAGGAAAATTTTTGGCCCATGGAGGGCACTCGCAAAGTCTCGCCCCATTCCGAGTCCGCGGATTTAGGCGGCCAGTCCCTTCCCCAAGGCTATAGCCCACCCGCTTTTTGGGCATTTTTGCGGGACGAACTTGGGGACGGACCTTCGGGGCTAAATTTTGGGCGCTTGTGCCTGTAATTTTTTCGCATACGGGGCGCTGCAAAATCACGCCCATTCCGAGTCCGCGGATTTGGCCAGCTCCTCCCCAAGGCTATAGCCCACCCGCTTTTGGGCATTTTTGTGGCGGACGAACTTGGGGACGGACCTTCGGGAGCTTATTTTTCTGCGCCTCTGTGCCCGCGGCCAATTTTTGGCACACGGAGGGCGTTCGCAAAGTCTCGGCTCATTCCGAGTCCGGGACGTTTGGCCAGCCCCTCCCCTGATATAGCCCACCCGATTTTTGGGCATTTTTGCGGCGGACGAACTTGGGGACGGGACCTTCAGGGGCTAATTTTTGGACGCGGCTGTGCCCGCGGACTATTTTTGGTACTTGGAGGGCGCTCGCAAAGTCTCGCCCTATTTCTAGTGCGGCGGATTTGAGTTGGCTGAGCCCCTTCCCCAAGGCTATAGCCCTCCCGCTTTTTTGGGCATTTTGCGGACGAACTTGGGGACGGACCTTCGGGGCTTATTTTTGCGCGGTGTGCCTGCGGCCTAATTTGGCACAAGGAGGGTGCTCAAAAGTCTCGCCCCATTCCGAGTCCGGCGGACGTTGGCCAGCCCTCCCCAAGGCTATAGCCCACCCGATTTTTGGGCATTTTAACGATCGACGAACTTGGGGACGGGACCTTCGGGGCATATTTTTGCTGCAGTGCCTCGGCCTCTATTTTTCGCACACGGGGGGCGTTCTAAAAGTCACGCCCAATTCCGAGTCCGGCGGACGAAGTTGGCAGCTCCTCCCCCCAAGGCTATAGCCCACCCGTTTTTTGGGCATTTTTGCGGCGGACGAACTTGGGGACGGTACCTTCGGGGGCTTATTTTTGGGCGCGGCTGTGCCCGAGGCCTATTTTTAGCACACGGACGGCGCCAGAAGTCTCGCCTATTCCGAGTCCGGCGGATTTGTTGGCCAGCTCCTCCCCCAAGGCTATAGCCCACCCGCTTTTGGGCTTTTTGCGGACGAACTTGGGGACGGAGCTGGGTGGTAATTTTGGCGCGGCTGTGCTGCAAATTTTTGGCCCATGGAGTGCGCCGCAAAGTCTCGCCTATTCCGAGTCCGGGACGAAGGGCCATCCCCTTCCCCCAAGGCTATATCCCACCCGTTTTTTGGGCATTTTTGCGGCAGACGAACTTGGGGACGGGACCTTCGGGGGCTAATTTTTGGACGCGGTTGTGCCTGCGGCCAATTTTTCGCACACGGGGGGCGCTCGCAAAGTCACGCCCCATTCCGAGTCCGCGATGGTTGGCCAGCTCCTCCCCCAAGGCTATAGCCCACCCGCTTTTGGGCATTTTTGGTGGACGAACTTGGGGACGGACCTTCGAGCTTATTTTTCTGCGCTGTGCCCGCGGCCTATTTTTGGCACACGGAGGGTGTTCGCAAAGTCTCGGCTCATTCCGAGTCCGGCGGACAAAGTTGGCCAGCCCCTCCCCCCAAGGATATAGCCCACCCGATTTTTTGGGCATTTTTGCGGCGGACGAACTTGGGGACGGGACCTTCGGGGGCTAATTTTTTGCGCCGTGCGGGTCTATTTTTGGTACTTGGAGGGCGCTCGCAAAGTCTCGACCCATTCCTAGTCCGGCGGACGAAGTTGGCCAGCCCCTTCCCCCAAGGCTATAGCCCACCCGTTTTTTGGGCATTTTGCGCCGACGAACTTGGGGACGGACCTTCGGGGCTTATTTTTGTGCGGTGTGCCTGGGCCCAATTTGGCACAAGGAGGGTGCTCAAAATGTCTCGCCCCATTCCGAGTCCGGCGGACGAAGTTGGCCAGCCCCTCCCCCCAAGGCTATAGCCCACCCATTTTTTGGGCATTTTTGCGATCGACGAACTTGGGGACGGCACCTCTGGGATTATTTTTGCTGGGCTCATTTTTGGCACACGGAGGGTGTTCGCGGTCTCGCCCGATTCCGAGTCCGCGGACGAAGTTGGCCAGCCCCTCCCCCCAAGGCTATAGCCCACCCGTTTTTTGGGCATTTTTGCGGCGGACGAACTTGGGGACGGGACCTTCGGGGGCTTATTTTTGGGTGCGGCTGTGTCCGCGGCCTATTTTTGGCACACGAAGGGTGCTCGCAAAGTCTCGTCCCATTCCGAGTCCGGCGGACGAAGTGGGCTAGCCCCTCCCCCCAAGGCTATAGCCCACCCGTTTTTTGGGCATTTTTGCGGCGGACGAACTTGGGGACGGGACCTTCGGGGGCTTATTTTTGGGCGCGGCTGTGCCCGCAGCCTATTTTTTGCACACGGCGGGCGTTCGCAAAGTCACGCCCCATTCCGAGTCCGGCGGACGAAGTTGGCCAGCCCCTCCCCCCAAGGCTATAGCCCACCCGTTTTTTGGGCATTTTTGCGATCGACGAACTTGGGGACGGCACCTTTGGGGGCTTATTTTTGCGCGCGTCTGGGCACGCGGCCTATTTTTGGCACACGGAGGGCGCTCGCAAAGTCTCGCCCCATTCCGAGTCCGGCGGACGAAGTTGGCCAGCCCCTCCCCCCAAGGCTATAGCCCACCCGTTTTTTGGGCTTTTTTGCGGCGGACGAACTTGGGGACGGGACCTTCGGGGGCTTATTTTTGGGCGCGGCTGTGCCCGCAGCCTATTTTTGGCGCACGGAGGGCGCTCGCAAAGTGTCGCCCCATTCCGAGTCCGGCGGACGAAGTTGGCCAGCCCTCCCTAAGGCTATTGCCCACCCGCTTGGGGCATTTTTGCGGCGGACGAACTTGGGGACGGGACCTTCGGGGGCTTATTTTTGGGCGCGGCTGTGCCCGCAGCCTATTTTTGGCGCACGGAGGGCGCTCGCAAAGTGTCGCCCCATTCCGAGTCCGGCGGACGAAGTTGGCCAGCCCCTCCCCCCAAGGGTATAGCCCACCCGTTTTTTGGGCATTTTTGCGTTCGACGAACTTGGGGACGGCACCACCGGGGGCTTATTTTTGGGCGAGGCTGTGCCCGCGCCTATTTTTGGCACACGGAGGGCGCCACAAAGTCTCGCCTATTCCGAGTCCGGGACGAAGTTGGCCAGCCCCTCCCCAAGGCTATAGCCCACCCGCTTTTTGGTCATTTTGTCCGACGAACTTGGGACGGCACCTTTGGGGGCTTATTTTTGGGCGCGGCTGGGCTCATTTTTTGGCACACGGTGGGCGCTCTCCTCGCCCATTCCGAGTCCGCGGACGGCCAGCCTCCTCCCCAAGGCTATAGCCCACCCGCTTTTGGGCATTTTTGGCGGACGAACTTGGGGACGGACCTTCGGGGCTTATTTTTGGGCGCTGTGCCCAGCCTATTTTTCGCACACGGGGCGCCGCAAAGTCACGCCCATTCCGAGTCCGTGGACGGTTGGCCAGCTGCTCCCCCAAGGCTATAGCCCACCCGCTTTTGGGCATTTTTGCGCGGACGAACTTGGGGACGGACCTTCGGGGCTTATTTTTGGGCGCGGCTGGGCCCAAGCGGTCTATTTTTGGCACACGGTGGCGCTTCAAATTCTCGCCCATTCCGAGTCCGTGGACGGTTGGCCAGCTGCTCCCCAAGGCTATAGCCCACCCGCTTTTGGGCATTTTGCGGACGAACTTGGGGACGGACCTTCGGGGCTTATTTTTGGGCGCCTGTGCTCATTTTTGGCGCACGGAGGGCGCTGCAGTCTCGCCCCATTCCGAGTCCGCAGACGGTTGGCCAGCCCTCCCCCAAGGCTATAGCCCACCTGCTTGGGCATTTTTGCGTCGACGAACTTGGGACGGCACCTTCGGGGCTTATTTTTGACGCGCTGGGCCCACGGCCTATTTTTGCCACACGGAGGGCGCTGCAAAGTCTCGCCGCATTCCGAGTCCGGCGGATTGGCCAGCCCTCCCCAAGGATATAGCCCACCAGTTTTTGGGCATTTTTGTGGACGAACTTGGGGACGGGACCTTCGGGGCTTATTTTGGGCGCGGCTGTGCCTGCGGCCTATTTTTGGCGCACGAGGGCGTTCAGAAGTCTCGCCCCATTCCGAGTCCGGGGACGGTTGGCCAGCCCTCCCCAAGGCTATAGCCCACCCGTTTTTTGGGCATTTTTGCGATTGACGAACTTGGGGACGGCACTTCGGGGCTTATTTTTGCGCCGCTGGCTGGGTACGCGCCTATTTTTGGTACACGGAGGGCGCCGCAAAGTCTCGCCCCATTCCGAGTCCGGCGGATTTAAGATGGCCAGCCCCTCCCCAAGGCTATAGCCCACCCGCTTTTGGGCATTTTTGCGCGGACGAACTTGGGGACGGCACCTTCGGTGGCTTATTTTTGGGCGCGGCTGTGCCCGCAGCCTATTTTTGGCGCACGGAGGTGCTCGCAAAGTCTCACCCCATTCCGAGTCCGGCGGACGAAGTTGGCCAGCCCCTCCCCCCAAGGGTATAGCCCACCCGTTTTTTGGGCATTTTTGCGTTCGACGAACTTGGGGACGGCACCATCGGGGGCTTATTTTTGGGCGCGGCTGTGCCCGCGGCCTATTTTTGACACACCGAGGGCGCTCACAAAGTCTCGCCCTATTCCGAGTCCGGCGGACGAAGTTGCCCAGCCCCTCCCCCCAAGGCTATAGCCCACCCGTTTTTTGGGCATTTTTGCGTTCGACGAACTTGGGGACGGCACCTTCGGGGGCTTATTTTTGGACGCGGCTGGGCCCACGGCCTATTTTTGCCACACGGAGGGCGCTCGCAAAGTCTCGCCGCATTCCGAGTCCGGCGGACGAAGTTGGCCAGCCCCTCCCCCCAAGGATATAGCCCACCCGTTTTTTGGGCATTTTTGCGGCGGACGAACTTGGGGACGGGACCTTCGGGGCTTATTTTTGGGCGCGCTGTGCCATGGCCTATTTTTTGGCGCACGAGGGCGCTGTAAAGTCTCGCCCATTCCGAGTCCGGGACGAAGTTGGCCAGCCCTCCCCAAGGATATAGCCCACCCGCTTTTTGGGCATTTTTGCGGACGAACATGGGGACGGGACCTTCGGGGCTTATTTTTGGGCGCGCTGTGCCTGCCTATTTTTGTCGCACGAGGGCGCCAGAAGTCTCGCCCCATTCCGAGTCCGGGACGAAGTTGGCCAGCCCCTCCCCAAGGCTATAGCCCACCCGCTTGGGCATTTTTGCGCGGACGAACTTGGGGACGGGACCTTCGGGGCTTATTTTTGGCGCGGCTGTGCCTATTTTTGGCGCACGGAGGCGCTGCAAAGTCTCGCCCCATTCCGAGTCCGGCGGATTTGGCCAGCCCTCCCCAAGGGTATAGGCCACCTGCTTGGGCATTTTTGCGTCGACAAACTTGGGGACGGCACCATCGGGAGCTTATTTTTGGGCGCGGCCTATTTTTGACACACGGAGGGCGCCGCAAAGTCTCGCCCTATTCCGAGTCCGCGGACAAAGTTGGCCAGCCCCTGCCCCCAAGGCTATAGCCCACCCGTTTTTTGGGCATTTTTGCGGGCGACGAACATGGGGACGGAACCTACGGGGGCTTATTTTTTGGCTCGGCTGGGCCCACGGCCTATTTTTGCCACAAGGAGGGCGCCGCAAAGTCTCGCCGCATTCCGAGTCCGGGCGGATTTAAAGGCCAGCCCTCCCCAAGGATATAGCCCACCCGCTTTTTTGGGCATTTTGCGGCGGACGAACATGGGGACGGGACCTTCGCGGCTTATTTTTAAGGCTGTGCCCGCGGCTGTGCCTCGGCCTATTTTTGTCGCACGTAGGGCGCCAAAGTCTCGCCCCATTCCGAGTCCGCGGACGTTGGCCAGCCCTCCCCCAAGGGTATAGCCCACCCGCTTTTTGGGCATTTTTGACGAACTTGGGGACGGCACCATCGGGGCTTATTTTGGGCGAGGCTGTGCCCGCGGCCTATTTTTGGCACACGGAGGGCGCTCACAAAGTCTCGCCCTATTCCGAGTCCGGCGGACGAAGTTGGCCAGCCCCTCCCCCCAAGGCTATAGCCCACCCGTTTTTTGGTCATTTTTGCGTCCGACGAACTTGGGGACGGCACCTTTGGGGGCTTATTTTTGGGCGCGGCTGGGCCCGCGGCCTATTTTTGGCACACGGTGGGCGCTCTCAAAGTCACGCCCCATTCCGAGTCCGCGGATTTGTTGGCCAGCCCCTCCCCCCAAGGCTATAGCCCACCCGTTTTTTGGGCATTTTTGCGGCGGACGAACTTGGGGACGGGACCTTCGGGGGGTTATTTTTGGGCGCGGCTGTGCCCGCAGCCTATTTTTCGCACACGGGGGCGCCGCAGTCACGCCATTCCGAGTCCGTGGACGGTTGGCCAGCTGCTCCCCCCAAGGCTATAGCCCACCCGTTTTTTGGGCATTTTTGCGGCGGACGAACTTGGGGACGGGACCTTCGGGGGCTTATTTTTGGGCGCGGCTGGGCCCGCGGTCTATTTTTGGCACACGGTGGGCGCTCTCAAATTCTCGCCCCATTCCGAGTCCGGTGGACGAAGTTGGCCAGCTGCTCCCCCCAAGGCTATAGCCCACCCGTTTTTTGGGCATTTTTGCGGCGGACGAACTTGGGGACGGGACCTTCGGGGGCTTATTTTTGGGCGCGGCTGTGCCCGCCTATTTTTATGCGGAGGGCGCTGCAAAGTCTCGCCCCATTCCGAGTCCGCAGACGGTTGGCCAGCCCTCCCCCAAGGCTATAGCCCACCCGCTTTTGGGCATTTTTGCGTCGACGAACTTGGGGACGGCACCTTCGGGGCTTATTTTTGACGCGGCTGGGCCCACGGCCTATTTTTGCCACACGGAGGGCGCTGCAAAGTCTCGCCGCATTCCGAGTCCGCGGACGGTTGGCCAGCCCTCCCCAAGGATATAGCCCACCAGTTTTTCGGGCATTTTGCGGTGGACGAACTTGGGGACGGACCTTCGGGGCTTATTTTTGCGCGGCTGTGCCTCATTTTTGGCGCACGAGGGCGTCAGAAGTCTCGCCCCATTCCGAGTCCGGGACGAAGTTGGCCAGCCCCTCCCCAAGGCTATAGCCCACCTGCTGGGCATTTGTGCGATCGACGAACTTGGGGACGGCACCTTCGGGGGCTTATTTTTGCGCGCAGCTGGGTACGCGGCCTATTTTTGGTACACGGAGGGCGCTCGCAAAGTCTCGCCCCATTCCGAGTCCGCGGACGAAGATGGCCAGCCCTCCCCAAGGCTATAGCCCACCCGCTTTTGGGCATTTTTGCGGACGAACTTGGGGACGGACCTTCGGTGGCTTATTTTTGGGCGCGGCTGTGCCCGCAGCCTATTTTTTACGGAGGCGCCGCAAAGTCTCACCCCATTCCGAGTCCGCGGACGAAGTTGGCCAGCCCCTCCCCAAGGGTATAGCCCACCCGCTTGGGCATTTTTGCGCTCGACGAACTTGGGGACGGCACCATCGGGGCTTATTTTTGGGCGCTGTGCCTATTTTTGACACACCGAGGGTGCTCACAAAGTCTCGCCTATTCCGAGTCCGCGGACGGTTGCCCAGCCCTCCCCCAAGGCTATAGCCCACCCGCTTGGGCATTTTTGCGTCGACGAACTTGGGGACGGCACCTTCGGGGCTTATTTTTGACGCGGCTGGGCCCACGGCCTATTTTTGCCACACGGAGGGCGCCGCAAAGTCTCGCCGCATTCCGAGTCCGGCGGAAGTTGGCCAGCCCCTCCCCAAGGATATAGCCCACCCGCTGGGGCATTTTGGCGGACGAACTTGGGGACGGACCTTATTTTTGCGCGCTGTGCCTATTTTTGGCGCACGTAGGGCGCCAGAAGTCTCGCCCATTCCGAGTCCGGGGACGGTTGGCCAGCCCCTCCCCAAGGATATAGCCCACCCGCTTTTGGGCATTTTTAAGCGGACGAACATGGGGACGGGACCTTCGGGGCTTATTTTTGTGCTGGGCTGTGCCCGCGGCTATTTTTGTCGCATCGTAGGGCGCTGTGAAAGTCTCGCCCATTCCGTCCGGGACGGTTGGCCAGCCCTCCCCAAGGCTATAGCCCACCTGCTTTTGGGCATTTTTACGAACTTGGGGACGGACCTTCGGGGCTTATTTTTGGGCTGTGCCCGTGGCCTATTTTTGGCGCACGGAGGCGCCGCAAAGTCTCGCCCCATTCCGAGTCCGCGGATTTTGGCCAGCCCCTCCCCAAGGGTATAGGCCACCCGCTGGGGCATTTTGCGTCGACAAACTTGGGGACGGCACCATCGGGAGTTTATTTTGGGCGCGCTGCGCCTATTTTTGACACACGGAGGGCGCCGCAAAGTCTCGCCTATTCCGAGTCCGCGGACAAAGTTGGCCAGCCCTCCCCAAGGCTATAGCCCACCCGCTTTTGTGCATTTTTGCGTTCGACGAACTTGGGGACGGCACCTTCGGGGCTTATTTTTTGGCGCGGCTGGGCCCACGGCCTATTTTTGCCACACGGAGGGCGCAAAGTCTCGCTGCATTCCGAGTCCGCGGACGGTTGGCCAGCCCTCCCCCAAGGATATAGCCCACCCGCTTTTCGGGTATTTTGGACGAACATGGGGACGGACCTTCGCGGCTTTATTTTTGGCTGGGCTGTGCTCAAGGCCTATTTTTGTCGCACGTAGGGCGCAGAAAGTCTCGCCCATTCCGAGTCCGGGGACGGTTGGCCAGCCCTCCCCCAAGGCTATAGCCCACCCGCTTGGGCATTTTTGCGATCGAAACTTGGGGACGGCACCTTCGGGGCTTATTTTTGCGCTGGGCACGCGCCTATTTTTGGCACACGGAGGGCGCCGCAAAGTCTCGCCGCATTCCGAGTCCGCGGACGAGTTGGCCAGCCCCTCCCCAAGGATATAGCCCACCCGCTGGGGATTTCGCGGACGAACTTGGGGACGGACCTTCGGGGCTTATTTTTGGGCGCCTGTGCCTATTTTTGGCGCACGTAGGGCGCTCAGAAGTCTCGCCCCATTCCGAGTCCGGGACGGTTGGCCAGCCCCTCCCCAAGGCTATAGCCCACCCGCTGGGCATTTTTGCGATCGACGAACTTGGGGACGGCACCTTCGGGGGCTTATTTTTGCGCGCGGCTGGGTACGCGGCCTATTTTTGGTACACGGAGGGTGCTCGCAAAGTCTCGCCCCATTCCGAGTCCGGCGGACGAAGTTGGCCAGCTCCTCCCCCCAAGGCTATAGCCCACCCGTTTTTTGGGCATTTTTGCGGCGGACGAACTTGGGGACGGGACCTTCGGGGGCTTATTTTTGGGCGCGGCTGTGCCCGCGGCCTATTTTTGGCACACGGAGGGCGCCAAAGTCTCGCCCATTCCGAGTCTGGCGGATTTAGTGGCCAGCCCCTCCCCCCAAGGCTATAGCCCACCGGTTTTTTGGGCATTTTTGCGGCGGACGAACTTGGGGACGGGACCTTCGGGGGCTTATTTTTGGGCGCGGCTGTGCCGGGGGCGTATTTTTGGCACACTGAGGCGCTAGCAAAGTGTCGCCCCATTCCGAGTCCGCGGACGGTTGGCCAGCCCCTCCCCAAGGGTATAGCCCACCCGCTTTTGGGCATTTTTGCGTCACGAACTTGGGACGGCACCATCGGGGCTTATTTTGGGCGCGGCTCTGCCTGCCTATTTTTGGCACACGGAGGGCGCTGCAAAGTCTCGCCTATTCCGAGTTCGGACGAAGGGGCCAGCCCTCCCCAAGGCTATAGCCCACCCGCTTTGTGGGCATTTTTGCGGCAGACGAACTTGGGGACGGGACCTTCGGGGGCTTATTTTTGGGCGCGGCTGTGCCCGCCGCCTATTTTTCGAACACGGTGGGAGCTCGGAAAGTCACGTCCCATTCCGAGTCCGGGGGACGATGTTGGCCAGCTCCTCCCCCCAAGGCTATAGCCCACCCGCTTTTGGGCATTTTTGCGGACGAACTTGGGGACGGGACCTTCGGGGCTTATTTTTGCGGCTGGGCCTCGCGGCCTATTTTTGGTACAGGGTGGGCGCCGCAGTCTCGCCACCCGACGGGCGGACGGCTGGGCCAGCCCTCCCCAAGGCTATAGCCCACCCGCTTTTTTGGGCATTTTTGCGGACGAACTTGGGGACGGACCTTCGGGGCTTATTTGGGCGCGGCTGTGCCCGCTGCCTATTTTTGGCGCACGGAGGCGCTGCAGTGTCGCCCATTCCGAGTCCGGCGGACGAAGTTGGCCAGCCCCTTCCCCCAAGGGTATAGCCCACCCGTTTTTTGGGCATTTTTGCGTTCGACGAACTTGGGGACGGCACCATCGGGGGCTTATTTTTGGGCGCGGCTCTGCCCGCGGCCTATTTTTGGCACACGGAGGGCGCTCGCAAAGTCTCGCCCTATTCCGAGTCCGGCGGACGAAGTGGGCCAGCCCTTCCCCCCAAGGCTATAGCCCACCCGTTTTTTGGGCATTTTTGCGGCAGACGAACTTGGGGACGGGACCTTCGGGGGCTTATTTTTGGGCGCGACTGTGCCCGCAGCCTATTTTTCGCACACGGGGGGTGCTCGCAAAGTCACGCCCCATTCCGAGTCCGTGGATTTGTTGGCCAGCTCCTCCCCAAGGCTATAGCCCACCCGCTTTTGGGCATTTTTGCGCGGACGAACTTGGGGACGGGACCTTCGGGGCTTATTTTTGGGCGCGGCTCTGCCCGCCTATTTTTGACGCACGGAGGGCGCCGCAAGTCTCGCCCCATTCCGAGTCTGGCGGACGGGCCAGCCCTCCCCAAGGCTATAGCCCACCCGCTTTTGGGCATTTTTGCGCGGACGAACTTGGGGACGGGACCTTCAATTTTTGGGCGCTGCCCGCAGCCTATTTTTGACGCACGGAGGCGCTTCGCAAAGTCTCACCCCATTCCGAGTCCGCGGACGGTTGGCCAGCCCTCCCCAAGGGTATAGCCCACCTGCTTTTGGGCATTTTTATGACGAACTTGGGACGGCACCATCGGGCTTATTTTTGGGCGCTGCTCTGCCCGCGGCTATTTTTCGCACACGGAGGGCGCCGCAAAGTCTCGCCTATTCCGAGTCCGCGGACGAAGTTGGCCAGCCCTCCCCAAGGCTATCGCCCACCCGCTTTTTGGGCATTTTGCGTTCACGAACTTGGGACGGTACATTTGGGGGCTTATTTTTGGGCGCTGGGCCCAAGGCCTATGTTTGGCACACGGTGGGCGCCTCAAAGTCTCGCCCCATTCCGAGTCCGCGGACGGTTGGCCAGCCCGCCCCCAAGGGTATAGCCCACCCGCTGGGCATTTTTGCGACGAACTTGGGACGGCACCATCGGGGCTTATTTTTTTCGCACGCGCCTTCTCGCCTATTCGAGTCCGCGGACTTGGCCAGCCCTCCCCAAGGGCGGTCTCGCCTATTCCGAGTCCGCGGACGGTTGGCCAGCCCGCCCCCAAGGGTATAGCCCACCCGCTTTTTGGGCATTTTTGCGTCTAACTTGGGGACGGCACCATCGGGCTTATTTTTGGCGCGCTCTGCTGCCTATTTTTGGCACACGGAGGGCGCTCACAAAGTCTCGCCCTATTCCGAGTCCGGCGGACGAAGTGGGCCAGCCCCTCCCCCCAAGGGTATAGCCCACCCGTTTTTTGATCATTTTTGCGTTCGATGAACTCGGGGACGGCACCTTCGGGGGCTTATTTTTGGGCGCGGCTGGGCTCGCGGCCTATTTTTGGCACAGGGTGGGCGCTCGCAAAGTCTCGCCCCATTCCGAGTCCGGCGGACGAAGTTGGCCAGCCCCTCCCCAAGGCTATAGCCCACCCGCTTTTGGGCATTTTTGCGGACGAACTTGGGGACGGGACCTTCGGGGCTTATTTTGGGTGCGGCTGTGCCGCGCCTTTTTTTTGGTACACTTAGGCGCTGCAAAGTCTCGCCCCATTCCGAGTCCGCGGACGGTTGGCCAGCCCTCCCCCAAGGCTATAGCCCACCCGCTTTTGGGCATTTTTATGCTCGACTTAACTTGGGGACGGCACCTTCGGGGCTTATTTTTGGCTGTGCCCGCGCCTATTTTTGGCACACGGAGGGCGCCGCAAAGTCTCGCCCTATTCTGAGTCCGCGGACCAGCCCCGCCCCCCAAGGCTATAGCCCACCCGTTTTTTGGGCATTTTTGCGTTCGACGAACTTGGGGACGGCACATTTGGGGGCTTATTTTTGGGCGCGGCTGGGCCCGCGGCCTATTTTTGGCACATGGTGGGCGCTCTCAAAGTCTCGCCATTCCGAGTCCGCGGATTTGTTAGCCCGCCTCCCAAGGCTATAGCCCACCCGCTTTTGGGCATTTTTAAGGGCGGACGAACTTGGGGACGGGACCTTCGGGGCTTATTTTTGGGTGCGGCTGTGCCCGCCTATTTTTGGCACACGACGGCGCCGCAAAGTCTCGCCTATTCCGAGTCCGCGGACGGCGAGGCCAGCCCTCCCCAAGGCTATAGCCCACCCGCTTTTTTGCTCGATGAACTTGGGGACGGCACCTTCGGGGCTTATTTTTGCGCGGCTGGGCCCGCGCCTATTTTTGGCACAGTGGTGGGCGCCACAAAGTCTCGCCCCATTCCGAGTCCGGCGGACGGTTGGCCAGCCCTCCCCAAGGCTATAGCCCACCCGTTTTTTGGGCATTTTTGCGGAGGACTAACTTGGGGACGGGACCTTCGGGGGCTTATTTTTGGGTGCGGCTGTGCCCGCGGCCTTTTTTTGGTACACTTAGGGCGCTCGCAAAGTCTCATCCCATTCCTAGTCCGGCGGACGAAGTTGGCCAGCCCCTCCCCCCAAGGCTATAGCCCACCCGTTTTTTGGGCATTTTTGCGTTCGACGAACTTGGGGACGGCACCTTCGGGGGCTTATTTTTGGGCGGGGCTGTGCCCGCGGCCTATTTTTGGCACACGGAGGGCGCCGCAAAGTCTCGCCTATTCCGAGTCCGCGGACGGTTGGCCAGCCCTCCCCAAGGCTATAGCCCACCCGTTTTTTGGGCATTTTTGCGTTCGACGAACTTGGGGACGGGACCTTCGGGGGCTTATTTTTGGGCGCGGCTGTGACCGCGGCCTATTTTTGGCGCACGTAGGGCGCTCGTAAAGTCTCCCCCCATTCCTAGTCCGTGGGACGAACTTGGCCAGCCCCTCCCCCCAAGGCTATAGCCCACCCGTTTTTTGGGCATTTTTGCGATCGACGAACTTGGGGACGGCACCTTCGGGGGCTTATTTTTGCGCGCGGCTGGGTACGCGGCCTATTTTTGGTACACGGAGGGTGCTCGCAAAGTCTCGCCCCATTCCGAGTCAGGCGGACGAAGTTGGCCAGCCCTCCCCAAGGCTATAGCCCACCCGCTTTTGGGCATTTTTGGCGGACGAACTTGGGACGGACCTTCGGGGCTTATTTTTGGGCGCGGGCTGTGCCCGCAGCCTATTTTTGGCGCACGGAGGTGCTCGCAAAGTCTCACCCCATTCCGAGTCCGGCGGACGAAGTTGGCCAGCCCCTCCCCCCAAGGGTATAGCCCACCCGCTTGGGGCATTTTTGCGACGAACTTGGGGACGGCACCTTCGGGGCTTATTTTTGGGCGTGGCTGTGCCCACTATTTTTGGTACACGGAGGGCGCTCGCAAAGTCTCGCCCCATTCCGAGTCCGGCGGACGAAGTTGGCCAGCCCCTCCCCCCAAGGCTATATAGCCCACCCGTTTTTTGGCCATTTTTGCTGCGGACGAACTTTGGGAGGGGACCTTCGGGGTATTTTGGCTGCGCCCGCTGCATATTTTTGGCACATGGAGGGCACTTCTCAAAGTCTCGCCCATTCCGAACTGGGACGAAGTTGGCCAGCCCCACCCCCAAGGCTATAGCCCACCCGCTTGGGCATTTTGCGGACGGACTTGGGGACGGGTCCTTCGGGGCTTATTTTTAAAAGCGGCTGTGTCCGCGGCCTATTTTTAGCACACGGAGGGCGCTGCAAAGTCTCGCCCATTCCGAGTCCGCGGACGGGCAGCCCTTCCCCAAGGCTATAGCCCACCCATTTTTGGGCATTTTTGGCGGACGAACTTGGGGACGGGACCTTCGGGGCTTATTTTTGCGCGGCTGTGCCCGCGCTATTTTTCGCACACGGGGCGCGCAGTCACGCCCCATTCCGAGTCCGCGGACGGTTGGCCAGCTCCTCCCCAAGGCTATAGCCCACCCGCTTTTGGGCATTTTTGCGGCGGATTTAACTTGGGACGGTACTGGGGCTTATATTTGGGCGCGCTGTGCCCGAGGCCTATTTTTAGCACACGGACGGGCGCCAGAAAGTCTCGCCTATTCCGAGTCCGCGGACGGTTGGCCAGCTCCTCCCCAAGGCTATAGCCCACCCGCTTTTGGGCTTTTTTGCGGCGGACGAACTTGGGGACGGGACCTTCGGGTGGTAATTATTGGGCGAGGCTGGGCACGCGGCCTATTTTTGGCACACGTGGGGTGTTCGCAAAGTCTCGGCTCATTCCGAGTCCGCGGATTTAGCGGCCAGCCCTCCCCAAGGATATAGCCAACCCGATTTTTGGGCATTTTTGCGCGGACGAACTTGGGGACGGGACCCACGGGCTAATTTCTGACGCGCTGTGCCCACGGCCTATTTTTTACTGGAGGGTGCTCGCCAAGTCTCGCCCATTCCTAGTCCGCGGATTGTTGGCCACCCCTTCCCCAAGGCTATAGCCGACCTGCTTTTGGGCATTTTTGCGGACGAACATGGGGACGGGACCTTCGGGGCTTATTTTTGGCTGTGCCTGCGCCTATTTTTGCACACAGGGGCGCTCGCAAAGTCTTGCCTCATCCGAGTCCGCGGATTTAGTTGGCCAGCTCCTCCCCCCAAGGCTCTAGCCCACCCGTTTTTTGGGCATTTTTGCAGCGGACGAACTTGGGGATGGGACATTCGGGAGCTTATTTTTGGACGCAGCTGTGGCCGCGGCCTATGTTTGGCACACGGAGGGCGCTCACAAAGTCTCGCTCATTCCGAGTCCGCGGACGGTTGGCCAGCCCTCTCCCCAAGCATATAGCCCACCCGATTTTGGGGATTTTTGACGAACTTGGGGAAGGGACCTTCGGGGCTAATTTTTGGGTGCGGCTGTGTCCGCTGCATATTTTTGGCACATGGAGGGCGCCGCAAAGTCTCACCCCATTCCGAGTCCGCGGACGGTTGGCCAGCCCTCCCCAAGGCTATAGCCCACCCGTTTTTTGGGCATTTTTGCGGCGGACGAACATGGGGACTGACCTTCGGGCGCTTTTTTGGTGAGGCTGTGCCCGTGGGCCTATTTTTTGCACACGGAGGGCGCTGCAAAGTCTCGCCCCATTCCGAGTCCGCGGACGGTTGGCAGCCCTCCCCAAGGCTATAGCCCACCCGCTTGGGCATTTTTGCGGCGGACGAACTTGGGGACGGGACCTTCGGGGCTTATTTTTGGGCGCGGCTGTGCCTCGCGTCTATTTTTGGCACATGGAGGGTGCTCGCAAAGTCTCGCCCTATTCCGAGTCCGCTGGACGGTTGGCCAGCCCTCCCCAAGGCTATAGCCCACCCGCTTTTGGGCATTTTTGCTTTCACGAACTTGGGGACGGCATCTTCGGGGCTTATTTTTGGGCGGCTGGGCCTGCAGCCTATTTTTGGCACACGGAGGGCGCCGCAGTCTCGCCCATTCCGAGTCCGCGGATTTGTTGGCAAGCCCCTCCCCAAGGCTATAGCCCACCCGCTTTTGGGCATTTTTATGCGGACGAACTTGGGGACGGTACCTTCGGGGGCTTATTTTTGGGCGCGGCTGTGCCCACGGCATATTTTTGGCCCATGGAGGGTGCTCGCAAAGTCTCGCCCCATTCCGAGTCTGGGGGACGAAGTTGGCCAGCCCCTCCCCCCAAGGCTATAGCCCACCCGTTTTTTGGGCATTTTTGTGGCGGACGGACTTAGGGACGGGACCTTCGGGGGTTAATTTTTGGGTGCGGCTGTGCCTGCGGCCTATTTTTGGCACACGGAGGGCGCTCGCAAAGTCTCGCCCTATTCCGAGTCCGGCGGACGAAGTCAGCCAGCTCCTCCCCCCAAGGCTATAGCCCACCCGTTTTTTGGGCTTTTTTGCTGCGGACGAACTTGGGGACGGAACCTTCGGGGGGTCATTTTTGGGCGCGGCTGGGCCCACGGCATATTTTTGGTACACGGAGGGCGCTCGCAAAGTCTCGTGCCATTCCGAGGCCGGCGGACGAAGTAGGCCAGCCCCTCCCCCCAAGGCTATAGCCCACCCGTTTTTTGGGCATTTTTGCGGCAGACGAACTTGGGGACGGGACCTTCGGGCACTTAGTTTTGGGCGCGGCTGTGGCCGCGGCCTATTTTTGGCACACGGAGGGCGCTCGCAAAGTCTCGCCCCATTCCGAGTCCGCCGGACAAAGTTGGCCAGCCCTTCCCCCCAAGGCTATAGCCCACCCGTTTTTTGGGCATTTTTGCATTCGACGAACTTGGGGACGGCACCTTCGGGGTCTTATTTTTGGGCACGGCTGGGCCCGCGGCCTATTTTTGGTACGCGGAGGGCGCCGCAAAGTCTCGCCCCATTCCGAGTCCGCGGACGAAGGTGGCCAGCCCCTCCCCAAGGCTATAGCCCACCCATTTTTAGTGGCATTTTTGGCGGACGAACTTGGGGACGGGACCTTCGGGGACTTATTTTTGGGCGCGGCTGTGCCCGCGGCCTATTTTTGGCACACGGAGGGTGCTCGCAAAGTCTCGCCCTATTCCGAGTCCGCCGGACGAAGTTGGCCAGCCCCTCCCCCCAAGGCTATAGCCCACCCGTTTTTTGGGCATTTTTGCTTTCGACGAACTTGGGGACGGCACCTTCGGGGGCTTATTATTGGCCGCGGCTGGGCCCACGGCCTATTTTTGGCACACGGAGGGCGCTCGCAAAGTCTCGCCCCATTCCGAGTCCGGCGGACGAAGTTGGCCAGCCCCTCCCCCCAAGGCTATAGCCCACCCGTTTTTTGGGCATTTTTGCGGACGAACTAGGGGACGGGTCCTTTGGGGCTTATTTTTGGGCGCGCTGTGCCTATTTTTGGCACACGGAGGGCGCCGCAAAGTCTCGCCCCATTCCGAGTCCGCTGACAAAGTTGGCCAGCCCTTCCCCAAGGCTATAGCCCACCCGCTTTTGGGCATTTTTGCATTCGACGAACTTGGGGACGGCACCTTCGGGTCTTATTTTTGGGCACGGCTGGGCTCATGTCCTATTTTTGGTGCGGAGGGCGCCGCAAAGTCTCGCCCATTCCTAGTCCGGCGGATTTGCTGGCCACCCCTTCCCCCAAGGCTATAGCCGACCGGGCATTTTTGCGGCGGACGAACATGGGGACGGGACCTTGGGGCTTATTTTTGGCTGTGCCTGCGGCTATTTTTTGCACACAGGGGGCGCTGCAAAGTCTTGCCCCCATTCCGAGTCCGCGGATTTAGTGGGCCAGCTCCTCCCCCAAGGCTCTAGCCGACCCGTTTTTTGGGCATTTTTGCAGCTTACGAACTTGGGGATGGGACCTTCTGGAGATTATTTTTGGACGCAGCTGTGCCCGCGGCCTATTTTTGGCACACGGAGGGCGCTCACAAAGTCTCGCCTCATTCCGAGTCCGCGGATTTGTTGGCCAGCCCTCCCCAAGCATAGCCCACCCGATTGGGGATTTTTGCGTGACGAACTTGGGGAAGGGACCTTCTTTTTGGGTGCGGCTGTGTCCGCTGCATATTTTTGGCACATGGAGGGCGCCGCAGTCTCACCTCATTCCGAGTCCGCGGACGGTTGGCCAGCCCTCCCCAAGGCTATAGCCCACCCGCTTGGGCATTTTTGCGGACGAACATGGGGACTGGACCTTCGGGCGCTTAGGCTGTGCCCGGTCTATTTTTTTGCACACGGAGGGCGCTGCAAAGTCTCGCCCCATTCCGAGTCCGCGGATTTGTTGGCCAGCCCTCCCAAGGCTATAGCCCACCCGCTTTTGGGCATTTTTGGACGAACTTGGGGACGGACCTTCGGGGCTTATTTTGGGCGCGGCTCTACCCGGCCTATTTTTGGCACATGGAGGGTGCCTGCAAAGTCTCGCCTATTCCGAGTCCGCTGGACGAAGTTGGCCAGCCCCTCCCCCCAAGGCTATAGCCCACCCGTTTTTTGGGCATTTTTGCTTTCGACGAACTTGGGGACGGCATCTTCGGGGGCTTATTTTTGGGCGCGGCTGGGCCCGCAGCTAATTTTTGGCACACGGAGGGCGCTCGCAAAGTCTCGCCCCATTCCGAGTCCGGCGGACGAAGTTGGCAAGCCCCTCCCCCAAGGCTATAGCCCACCCGCTTTTGGGCATTTTTGCTGACGAACTTGGGGACGGTACCTTCGGGGCTTATTTTTGCGCGGCTGTGCCCACGGCATATTTTTGGCCCATGGAGGGTGCTCAGAAAGTCTCGCCCCATTCCGAGTCCTGGGACGGTTGGCCAGCCCCTCCCCAAGGCTATAGCCCACCCGCTGGGCATTTTTGTGGACGGACTTAGGGACGGACCTTCGGGGTTAATTTTTGGCGGCTGTGCCTGCGGCCTATTTTTGGCACACGGAGGGCGCTCGCAGTCTCGCCTATTCCGAGTCCGGCGGATCAGCCAGCCTCCCCAAGGCTATAGCCCACCCGTTTTTTGGGCTTTTTTGCTGCGGACGAACTTGGGGACGGAACCTTCGGGGGGTAATTTTTGGGCGCTCGCAAAGTCTCGTGCCATTCCGAGGCCGGGCGGATTTAGTAGGCCAGCCCTCCCCAAGGCTATAGCCCACCCGCTTTTTGGGCATTTTTAACTTGGGGACGGGACCTTCGGCACTTAGTTTTGGCGCGCTGTGGCCGCCTATTTTTGGCACACGGAGGGCGCTCGCAAAGTCTCGCCCCATTCCGAGTCCGCCGGACAAAGTTGGCCAGCCCTTCCCCCCAAGGCTATAGCCCACCCGTTTTTTGGGCATTTTTGCATTCGACGAACTTGGGGACGGCACCTTCGGGGTCTTATTTTTGGGCACGGCTGGGCCCGCGGCCTATTTTTGGTACGCGGAGGGCGCTCGCAAAGTCTCGTCCCATTCCGAGTCCGGCGGACGAAGGTGGCCAGCCCCTCCCCCCAAGGCTATAGCCCACCCGTTTTTAGGGCATTTTTGCGGCGGACGAACTTGGGGACGGGACCTTCGGGGACTTATTTTTGGGCGCGGCTGTGCCCGCGGCCTATTTTTGGCACACGGAGGGTGCTCGCAAAGTCTCGCCCTATTCCGAGTCCGCCGGACGAAGTTGGCCAGCCCCTCCCCCCAAGGCTATAGCCCACCCGTTTTTTGGGCATTTTTGCTTTCGACGAACTTGGGGACGGCACCTTCGGGGGCTTATTATTGGCCGCGGCTGGGGCCACGGCCTATTTTTGGCACACGGAGGGCGCTGGCAAAGTCTCGCCCCATTCCGAGTCCGGCGGACGAAGTTGGCCAGCCCCTCCCCCCAAGGCTATAGCCCACCCGTTTTTTGGGCATTTTTGCGGCGGACGAACTTGGGGACGGGTCCTTTGGGGGCTTATTTTTGGGCGCGGCTGTGCCCGCGGCCTATTTTTGGCACACGGAGGGCGCTCGCAAAGTCTTGCCCTATTCCGAGTCCGGCGGACAAAGTTGGCCAGCCCCTCCCCCCAAGGCTATAGCCCACCCGTTTTTTGGGCATTTTTGCGATCGACGAACTTGGGGACGGCCCCTTCGGGGATTATTTTTGCGGGAGGCTGGGTCCGCGCCTATTTTTGGCACACGGAGGGCGCCGCAAAGTCTCGCCCCATTCCGAGTCCGCGGACGGTTGGCCAGCCCTCCCCAAGGCTATAGCCCACCCGCTTTTGGGCATTTTTGCGGGCGGACGAACTTGGGGACGGACCTTCGAGCTTATTTTTGGCACGGCTGTGTCCACGCCTATTTTTGGCACACGAAGGGTGCTCGCAAAGTGTCGCCCCATTCCGAGTCCGCGGATTTGGCCAGCCCCTCCCCCCAAGGCTATAGCCCACCCGTTTTTTGGCCATTTTTGCGGCGGACGAACTTGGGGACGGGACCTTCGGGGGCTTATTTTTGGGCGCGGTTGTGCCCGCAGCCTATTTTTCACACATGGCGGGCGCTCGCAAAGTCACGCCCCATTCCGAGTCCGTGGACGGTTGTCCAGCCCTCCCCAAGGCTATAGCCCACCCGCTTTTGGGCTTTTGGCGGACGAACTTGGGGACGGACCTTCGGGGCTTATTTTTCGGCGCGCTGTGACGCTGCCTATTTTTGGCGACGGAGGGCGCCGCAAAGTCTCGCCCCATTCCGAGTCCGCGGACGGTTGGCCAGCCCTCCCCCAAGGCTATAGCCCACCCGCTTTTGGGCATTTTCGGCGGACGAACTTGGGGACGGCACCTTCGGGGCTTATTTGTGCGCGCGCTGGGTACGCGCCTATTTTTGGCACACGGAGGGTGCTCTGCAGTCTCGCCCCATTCCGAGTCCGTCGGACGGTTGGCCAGCCCTCCCCAAGGCTATAGCCCACCCGCTTTTTTGGGCATTTGGCGGACGAACTTGGGGACGGACCTTCGGGGCTTATTTTTGGGTGCGCTGTGCGCGCCTATTTTTGGCACACGGGGTGCTCGCAAAGTCTCGCCCCATTCCAAGTCCGGGCGGACGGTGGGCCAGCCTCCCCCAAGGCTATAGCCCACCCGCTTTTGGGCAATTTTGGCGGACGAACTTGGGGATGGGACCTTCGGGGCTTATTTTTGGGCGCGCTGTGCCCGCAGCCTATTTTTCGCACACGGGGTGCCTCGCAAAGTCACGCCCCATTACGAGTCCGTGGACGGTTGGCCAGCTGCTCCCCAAGGCTATAGCCCACCCGCTTTTGGGCATTTTTGGGACGAACTTGGGGACGGGACCTTCGGGGCTTATTTTTGCGCGCTGTGCCCGGCCTATTTTTGGCACATGGAAGGTGCTCGCAAAGTCTCGCCCTATTCCGAGTCCGCCGGACGGTTGGCCAGCCCTCCCCAAGGCTATAGCCCACCCGCTTGGGCATTTTTGCTTTGACGAACTTGGGGACGGGACCTTCGGGGCTTATTTTTGGGCGCGCTGTGCCTGCAACCTATTTTTCGCACACGGGGCGCCGCAAAGTCACGCCCATTCCAAGTCCGCCGGACGGTTGGCCAGCTCCTCCCCAAGGCTATAGCCCACCCGTTTTTTGGGCATTTTTGCGGCGGACGAACTTGGGGACGGGACCTTCAGGAGCATATTTTTGGGCACGGCTGTGCCCACAGCCTAGTTTTGGCACACGGAGGGCGCTCGCGAAGTCTCGGCTCATTCCGAGTCCGGCGGACGAAGTTGGCCAGCCCCTCCCCCCAAGGCTATAGCCCACCCGTTTTTTGGGCATTTTTGCGGCGGACGAACTTGGGGACGGGACCTTCGGGGGCTTATTTTTGGGCGCGGCTGTGCCCGCGGCCTATTTTTGGCACATGGAGGGTGCTCGCAAAGTCTCGCCCTATTCCGAGTCCGCCGGACGAAGTTGGCCAGCCCCTCCCCCCAAGGCTATAGCCCACCCGTTTTTTGGGCATTTTTGCGGCGGACGAACTTGGGGACGGGACCTTCGGGGGCTTATTTTTGGGCGCGCTGTGCCTCATTTTTCGCACACGGGGGGCGCTCGCAAAGTCACGCCCCATTCCGAGTCCGCCGGACGAAGTTGGCCAGCTCCTCCCCGCAAGGCTATAGCCCACCCGTTTTTTGGGCATTTTTGCGGCGGACGAACTTGGGGACGGGACATTCGGGGGCTAATTTATGGGCGCGGCTGTGCCCGCGGCCTATGGTTGGCACATGGAGGGCGCTCGCAAAGTCTCGCCCCATTCCGAGTCCGGCGGGGGAAGTTGGCCAGCCCCTCCCCCCAAGGCTATTGCCCATCCATTTTTTGGCCATTTTTGCGGCGGACGAACTTGGGCACGGGACCTTCGGGGGCTTATTTTTGGGCGCGGCTGTTCCCACAGCCTATTTTGGGCACACGGAGGGCGCTCGCAAAGTCTCGCCCCATTCCGAGTCCGGCGGGGGAAGTTGGCCAGCCCCTCCCCCCAAGGCTATTGCCCATCCATTTTTTGGCCATTTTTGCGGCGGACGAACTTGGGCACGGGATCTTCGGGGGCTTATTTTTGGGCGCGGCTGTTCCCACAGCCTATTTTTGGCACACGGAGGGCGCTCGCAAAGTCTCGCCCCATTCCGTGCCCGGCGGATGAAGTTGGCCAGCCCCTCCCCCCAAGGCTATAGCCCACCCGTTTTTTGGGCATTTTTGCGGCGGACGAACTTTAGGACGGGACCTTCGGGGGCTTGTTTTTGGGCGCGGCTGTAACCGCGGCTTTTTTTTGGCACACTGAGGGTGCTCGCAAAGGCTCGCCCCATTCCGAGTCCGGCGGACGAAGTGGGCCAGCCCCTCCCCCCAATGCTATATCCCACCCGTTTTTTGGGCATTTTTGCGGCGGATGAACTTGGGGACGGGACCTTCAGGGCCTTATTTTTGGCCGCGGCTGGGCCCGCGGCCTATTTTTGGCACACGGAGGGCGCTCGCAAATTCTCGCCCCATTCCGAGTCCGGCGGACGAAGTTGGCCAGCCCCTCCCCCCAAGGCTATAGCCCACCCGTTTTTTGGGCATTTTTGCGGCGGATGAACTTGGGGACGGGACCTTCGGGGGATTATTTTTGGGTGCGGCTGTGCCCGCGGCCTATTTTTGGCACACGGAGGGCGCTCCCAAAGTCTCGCCCCATTCCGAGTCCGGCGGACGGTTTGTTGGCAGCCCCTCCCCAAGGCTATAGCCCACCCGCTTTTTGGGCATTTTTGGGCGGACGAACTTGGGGACGGGACCTCGGGGCTTATTTTTGGGTGTGCTCATGCCTATAGCCCTCCCCAAGGCTATAGCCCACCCGCTTTTGGGCATTTTTGCGGCGGACGAACTTGGGGACAGGACCTTCGGGGCTTATTTTTGGTACGGGCTGTGCCTGCGGCCTATTTTTGGCACACGGAGGGTGCTCGCAAAGTCTCGCCCATAACGAGTCCGGCGGATTTGCTGGCCAGCCTTTCCCCAAGGCTATAGCCCACCCGCTTTTGGGCATTTTTGCGGCGGACGAACTTGGGGACGGGACCTTCGGGGCTTATTTTTGAGTACGGCTGTGCCTGCGGCCTATTTTTGGCACATGGAGGGCGCCGCAAAGTCTCGCCCCATTCCGAGTCCGCGGACGGTTGGCCAGCCCTCCCCAAGGCTATAGCCCACCCGCTTGGGCATTTTTCCGGCGGACAAACTTGGGACGGGACCTTCGGGGCTTATTTTACGGCTGTGCCTGCAGCTATTTTTGGCATACGGAGACTGCTCGCAAAGTCTCGCCGCATTCCGAGTCCGGGGACGAAGATTGGCCAGCCCTCCCCAAGGCTATAGCAAACCCGCTTTTGGGCATTTTTATGGACGAACTTGGGGACGGACTCGGGGTTATTTTTGGTGCGGCTGAGACTGCGGCCTATTTTTGTCACACAGGCCACTGCAGTCTCGCCCATTCCGAGTCCGCAGATTGGCCAGCCCTCCCCAAGGTTATAGCCCACCCGCTTTTGGGCATTTTTGCGGCGGACGAACTTGGGGAAGGGCCTCGGGCTTATTTTTGGGCGCTGTGCCCGCAGCCTATTTTTGGCACACGGAGGGTACTCGCAAAGCCTCGCCCCATTCCGAGTCCGGCGGACGGCGGGCCTGCCCTCCTCAAGGCTATAGCCCACCAATTTTTCGGGCATTTTTGGCGGACGAACTTGGGGACGGGACCTTCGGGATTATTTTTGGCACGACTGTGCCTGCGGGCTCATTTTTGGCACACGGAGGGCACTCGCAAAGTCTCCCCATTCCGAGTCCGCGGATTTGCCAGCCCTCCCCGCAAGGCTATAGGCCACCCATTTTTTGGGCATTTTTGCGGCGGATGAACTTGGTGACGGGACCTTCGGGGGCTTATTTTTGGGCACAGCTGTGCCTGCGGCCTATTTTTGGCATACGGAGACCGCCGCAAAGTCTCGCCCCATTCCGAGTCCGCGGATTTGGCCAGCCCCTCCCCAAGGCTATAGCCCACCCGCTTTTGGGCATTTTTGCGGCGGACGAACTTGAGACGGGACCTTCGGGGTTATTTTTGTTCACGGCTGTGCCTGCGCCTAGTTTTGGCACACGGAGGCCGCCGCAAAGGCTCGACTCCATTCCGAGTCCGCGGACGGGCCAGCCCTCCCCAAGATTATAGCCCACCCGTTTTTTGGGCATTTTTGCGGCGGATGAACTTGGGGACGGGACCTTCGGGGGCTTATTTTTTAGCGCGGCTGTGCCCGCAGCCTATTTTTGGCAGAAGGCGGCGGCTCGCAAAGTCTCGCCCCATTCCGAGTCCGCGGACGGTTGGCCAGCCCCTCCCCCCAAGGCTATAGCCCACCCGTTTTTTGGGCATTTTTCCGGCGGACAAACTTGGGGACGGGACCTTCGGGGGCTTATTTTTGGGTACGGCTGTGCCCGCAGCCTATTTTTGGCATATGGCGACTGCTCGCAAAGTCTCACCCCATTCCGAGTCCGGCGGACGAAGTTGGCCAGCCCCTCCCCCCAAGGCTATAGCAAACCCGTTTTTTGGGCATTTTTGCGGCGGACGAACTTGGGGACGGGACCTTCGTGGTATATTTTTGGTCGCGGCTGTGCCCGCTGCCTATTTTTGGCACACTGAGGCCACTCGCAAAGTCTCTCCCCATTCCGAGTCCGGCAGACGAGGTTGGCCAGCCCCTCCCCAAGGCTATAGCCCACCCGCTGGGCATTTTTGCGGCGGATGAACTTGGGGAAGGGCCTTCGGGGCTTATTTTTGGGCGCGGCTGTGCCCGCAGCCATTTTTTGGCACACGGAGGGTACTGCAAAGCCTCGCCCCATTCCGAGTCCGCGGATTGTTGCCAGCCCCTCCTCAAGGCTATAGCCCACCAATTTTTGGGCATTTTGCAGCGGACGAACTTGGGGACGGGACCTTCGGGGCTTATTTTGGGTGCAACTGTGCCCGCGCTATTTTTGGCACACGGAGGGCACTCGCAAAGTCTCACCCCATTCCGAGTCCGCGGATTGGCCAGCCCTCCCCGCAAGGCTATAGGCCACCCATTTTTTGGGCATTTTTGCGGCGGACGAACTTGGGGACGGGACCTTCGGGGGGTTTTTTTTGGGCACGGCTGTGCCTGCGGCCTATTTTTGACATACGGAGACCGCCGCAAAGTCTCGCCCATTCCGAGTCCGCGGACGTTGGCCAGCCCCTCCCCAAGGCTATAGCCCACCCGCTTTTGGGTATTTTTGCGGACGAACTTGGTGACGGGACCTTCGGGGATTATTTTTGTTCATGGCTTTGCCTGTGGCCTAGTTTTGGCACACGGAGGCCGCTCGCAAAGTGTCCGCCCATTCCGAGTCCGGCGGAGGAAGTTGGCCATCCCCTCCCCCCAAGGCTACAGCCCACCCATTTTTTGGGCATTTTTGCGGCGGACGAACTTGGGGATGGGACCTTCGGGTGCTTTTTTTTGGGTGTGGCTGTGCCTATGGCCTATTTTTGGCACATGGGGCCGCTGCAAAGTCTCGCCCCATTCCTAGTCCGCGGACTGTGGCCAGCCCTCCCTAAGGCTATAGCCCACCCATTTTTGGGCATTTTTGCGCGGACGAACTTGGGGACGGACCTTCGGGCTTATTTTTGGCGCGCTGTGGCCGCGGCCTATTTTTGGCACAAAGAGGGCGCCGCAAAGTCTCGCCCATTCCGAGTCCGCGGACGGTTGGCCAGCCCTCCCCAACGCTATAGCCCACCCGAGTTTAGTGCATTTTGCGGCGGATTAACTTGGGGACGAGACCTTCGGGGCTTATTTTTGGGTGCTGTGCCGCTGCCTATTTTTGGCACACGGAGGGCGCTGCAAAGTCCCGCCTATTTCGAGTCCGCGGACGGTTGGCCAGCCCCCCAAGGCTATAGCCCACCCGTTTTTTGGGCACTTTTGCGGCGGACGAACTTGGGGACGGGACCTTCGGTGGCTTATTTTTGGGCGCGGCTGTGCCCGCGGCCTATGTTTGGCACACGGAGGGCACTCGCAAAGTGTCGCCCCAATCCGAGTCCGGCGGACGAAGTTGGCCAGCCCCTCCCCCCAAGGCTATAGCCCACCCGTTTTTTGGGCACTTTTGCGGCGGACGAACTTGGGGACGGGACCTTCGGGGGCTTATTTTATGGGCGCGGCTGTGCCCGTGGCCTATTTTGGCACACGGAGGGCGCTCGCAAAGTCTCACCCCATTTCGAGTCCGGCGGACGAAGTTGGCCATCCCCTCCCCCCAAGGCTACAGCCCACCCATTTTTTAGGCATTTTTGCGGCGGACGAACTTGGGGACGGGACCTTCGAGGGCTTATTTTTTGGCGAGGTTGTGCCGCGGCCTATTTTTGGCACACGGAAGGTGCTCGTAAGGTCTCGCCCCATTCCAAGTCCGGCGGACGAAGTTGGCCATCCCCTCCCCCCAAGGCTACAGCCCACCCATTTTTTGGGCATTTTTTGCGGCGGACGGACTTGAGGATGGGACCTTCGTGGGCTTGTATTTGGGCGCGGCTGTGACCACGCCCTATTTTTGGCACACGGAGGGTGCTCGCAAAGTCTCGCCCCATTCCGAGTCCGGCGGACGAAGTTGGCCAGCCCCTCCCCCCAAGGCTATAGCCCACCCGTTTTTTGGGCATTTTTGAGGCGGACGAACTTGGGGACGGGACCTCGAGGGCTTATTTTTGGTACGGCTGTGGCCGCGCTCATTTTTGGCACACGGAACGCGCCGCAAGGTCTCGCCCATTCCGAGTCTGGCGGGACTAAGTGGGCCAGCCTCCCCCAAGGCTATAGCCAACCCGCTTTTTTGGGCATTTTTACGGCGGACGAACTTGGGGACGGACCTTCGGGGCTTATTTTTAAGGCTGCTGTGCCTGTGGCCTATTTTTGGCACACGGAGGGCGCCACAAAGTCTCGCCCCATTCCGAGTCCGCGGACGAAGTGGCCCGCCTCCCCAAGGCTATAGCCCACCCGTTTTTTGGGCATTTTTGCCGCGGACGACCTTGGGGACGGGACCTTCGGGGGCTTATTTTTGGTCGCGAGTGTGTCCGCGGCCTATTTTTGGCAAACGGAGGGTGCTCGCAAAGTCTCACCCCATTCCGAGGCGGCGGACGAAGTTGGCCAGCCCCTCCCCCCAAGGCTATAGCCCACCCGTTTTTTGGGCATTTTTACGGCGGACTAACTTGGGGACGGGACCTTCGGGGGCTTATTTTTGTGCGCAACTGGGTCAGCGGCTATTTTTGGCACACGGAGGGTGCTCGCTAAGTCTCGCCCCATTCCGAGTCCGGCGGACGAAGTTGGCCATCCCCTCCCCCCAAGGCTACAGCCCACCCATTTTTTGGGCATTTTTGCGGATGAACTTGGGGACGGACCTCGGGGCTTATTTTGGGCGGCTGTGCCCGCGCCTATTTTTGGCACACGGAGGGTGCTCGCAAAGTCTCGCCCCATTCCAAGTCCGCGAACGAGTTGGCTGAGCCCTCCCCCAAGGCTATAGACCACCCGCTTTTGGGCATTTTGCGGCGGACGAACTTGGGGACGGGACCTTCAGGGGCTTATTTTTGGGCGCGCTGTGCCCGCAGCCTATTTTTGGCACACGGAGGGCACTGGCAAAGTCTCGCCCATTCCGAGTCCGCGGACGAAGTTGGCCAGCCCCTCCCCCCAAGGCTATAGCCCACCCGTTGTTTGGGCATTTTTGCGGCGGACGAACTTGGGGACGGGACCTTCGGGGGCTTATTTTTTGGCACGGCTGTGCACGCCTCCTAGTTTTGGCACACGGAGGCCACTCGTAAAGTCTCGGCCCATTCCGAGTCCGGCGGACGAAGTTGGCCATCCCCTCCCCCCAAGGCTATAGCCCACCCGTTTTTTGGGCATTTTTGCGGCGGACAAACTTGGGGACGGGACTTTCGGGGGCTTATTTTTGGGCGCGGCTGTGCCCATGGCCTATTTTTGGCACACGGAGTGTGCTCGCAAAGTCTCGCCCCATTCCGAGTCCGGCGGACGAAGTTGGCCATCCCCTCCCCCCAAGGCTATAGCACACCCGTTTTTTGGGCATTTTTACGGCGGACGAACTTGGGGACGGGACCTTCGGGGGCTTATTTTTGTGCGCGTGCCGGCGGCCTATTTTTGGCACACGGAGGGCGCTGGGAAAGTCTCGGCAAATTCCGAGTCCGGCGGACGAAGTCGGCCAGCCCCTCCCCCCAAGGCTATAGCCCACCCGATTTTAGTGCATTTTTGCGGCGGACGAACTTGGGGACGGGAGCTTATTTTTGGGCGCGGCTACGCCGGCTGCCTATTTTTGGCACACGGAGGGCGCTAGCAAAGTGTCTCCCCATTCCGAGTCCGGCGGACGAAGTTGGTGCAAGCCCTCCCCAAGGCTATAGTCCACCCGTTTTTTGGGCATTTTTGCGGCGGACGAACTTGGGGACGGGACCTTCGGGGGCTTATTTTTGGGCGCGGCTGTGCCCGCAGACTATTTTTGGCACACGGAGGGCACTGGCAAAGTCTTGCCCCATTCCGAGTCCGGCGGACGAAGTTGGCCAGCCCCTCCCCCCAAGGCTATAGCCCACCCGTTGTTTGGGCATTTTTGCGGCGGACGAACTTGGGGACGGGACCTTCGGGGGCTTATTTTTTGGCACGGCTGTGCGCGCCTCCTAGGTTTGGCACACGGAGGCCACTCGTAAAGTCTCGGCCCATTCCGAGTCCGGCGGACGAAGTTGGCCATCCCCTCCCCCCAAGGCTATAGCCCACCCGTTTTTTGGGCATTTTTGCGGCGGACAAACTTGGGGACGGGACTTTCGGGGGCTTATTTTTGGGCGTGGCTGTGCCCATGGCCTATTTTTGGCACACGGGGTGTGCTCGCAAAGTCTCGCCCCATTCCGAGTCCGGCGGACGAAGTTGGCCATCCCCTCCCCCCAAGGCTATAGCACACCCGTTTTTTGGGCATTTTTACGGCGGACGAACTTGGGGACGGGACCTTCGGGGGCTTATTTTTGGGCGCGGCTGTGCCGACGGCCTATTTTTGGCACACGGAGGGCGCTCGTAAAGTCTCGGCAAATTCCGAGTCCGCGGATTTGTCGGCCAGCCCCTCCCCCCAAGGCTATAGCCCACCCGATTTTAGTGCATTTTTGCGGCGGACGAACTTGGGGACGGGAGCTTATTTTTGGGCGCGGCTATGCCGGCTGCCTATTTTTGGCACACGGAGGGCGCTAGCAAAGTGTCTCCCCATTCCGAGTCCGGCGGACGATGTTGGCAAGCCCCTCCCCCGAAGGCTATAGTCCACCCGTTTTTTGGGCATTTTTGCGGCGGACGAACTTGGGGACGGGACCTTCGGGGGCTTATTTTTGGGCGCGGCTGTGCCCGCAGACTATTTTTGGCACACGGAGGGCACTGGCAAAGTCTTGCCCCATTCCGAGTCCGGCGGATTTGTTGGCCAGCCCTCCCCAAGGCTATAGGCCACCCGTTGTTTGGGCATTTTTGCGGCGGACGAACTTGGGGACGGGACCTTCGGGGGCTTATTTTTTGGCACGGCTGTGCGCGCCTCCTAGGTTTGGCACACGGAGGCCACTCGTAAAGTCTCGGCCCATTCCGAGTCCGGCGGACGGTTGGCCATCCCTCCCCAAGGCTATAGCCCACCCGCTTGGGCATTTTTGCGGACAAACTTGGGGACGGGACTTTCGGGGCTTATTTTTGGGCGCGCTGTGCCCATGGCCTATTTTTGGCACACGGAGTGTGCTCGCAAAGTCTCGCCCATTCCGAGTCCGGCGGACGTTGGCCATCCCTCCCCAAGGATATAGCACACCCGTTTTTTGGTCATTTTTACGGCGGACGAACTTGGGGACGGGACCTTAGGGGTCTTATGTTTTGGCGCGGCTGTGCCGGCGGCCTATTTTTGGCACACGGAGGGCGCTCGTAAAGTCTCGGCAAATTCCGAGTCCGGCGGACGAAGTTGGCCAGCCCCTACCCCCAAGGCTATAGCCCACCCGATTTTAGTGCATTTTTGCGGCGGACGAACTTGGGGACGGGAGCTTATTTTTGGGCGCGGCTACGCCGGCTGCCTATTTTTGGCACACGGAGGGCGCTAGCAAAGTGTCTCCCCATTCCGAGTCCGGCGGACGAAGTTGGCAAGCCCCTCCCCCGAAGGCTATAGCCCACCCGTTTTTTGGGCATTTTTGCGGCGGACGAACTTGGGGACGGGACCTTCGGGGTCTTATTTTTGGGCGCGGCTGTGCCCGTGGGCTATTTTTGGCACACAGAGGGCGCTCGCAAAGTCTCGCCCCATTCCGAGTCCGGCGGACGAAGTGGGCCGGCCCCTCCCCCCAAGGCTATAGCCCACCCGTTTTTTGGGCATTTTTGCCGCGGACGAACTTGGGGACGGGACCTTCGGTGGCTTATTTTTGTGCGCAACTGGGCCCGTGGCTATTTTTGGCACACGGAGGGCGCTCGCTAAGTCTCGCCTCATTCCGAGTCCGGCGGATTTGTTGGCCATCCTCCCCAAAGGCTACAGCCCACCCATTTTTTGGGCATTTTTGCGGCGGACGAACTTGGTGACGGGACCTTCGAGGGCTTATTTTTTGGTGCGGCTGTGGCCGCGGCCTATTTTGGCACACGGAGGGCGCTCGCAAAGTCTCACCCCATTTCGAGTCCGGCGGACGAAGTTGGCCAGCCCCTCCCCCCAAGGCTATAGCCCACCCGTTTTTTGGGCATTTTTGCGGCGGACAAACTTGGGGATGGGACCTTCGGGGGCTTATTTTTGGGCGCGGCTGTGCTGGCTGCCTATTTTTGGCACACGGAGGGCGTTCGCAAAGTCTCGGCCCTTTCCGAGTCTGGCGGACGAAGTCGGCCAGCCCCTCCCCCCAAGGCTATAGCGCACCCCTTTTTTTAGCATTTTTGCGGCGGACGAACTTGGGGACGGGACCTTCGGGGGCTTATTTTTGGGCGCGCTGTGCCCGCGGCCTATTTTTGGCACACACAGGGCACTCGCAAAGTCTCGCCCCATTCCGAGTCCGGCGGACGAAGTGGGCCAGCCCCTCCCCCCAAGGCTATAGCCCACCCGATTTTAGTGCATTTTTGCGGCGGACAAACTTGGGGACGGGACCTTCGGAGGCTTATTTTTGGGCGCGGCTGTGCCCACGGCCTATTTTTGGCACACAGAGGGCGCTCGCAAAGTGTCGCCCCATTCCGAGTCCGGCGGACGAAGTGGGCCGGCCCCTCCCCCCAAGGCTATAGCCCACCCGTTTTTTGGGCATTTTTGCAGCGGACGAACTTGGGGACGGGACCTTCGGGGGCTTTTTTTTGGGTGCGGCTGCGCCCACGGCCTAGTTTTGGCACACAGAGGGTGCTCGCAAAGTCTTGCCCCATCCCGAGTCCGGCGGACGAAGTGGGCCAGCCCCTCTCCCCAAGGCTATAGCCCACCCGTTTTTTGGGCATTTTTGCGGCGGACGAACTTGGGGACGGGACCTTCGGGGGCTTATTTTTGGGCGCGGCTGTGCCAGCAGCCTATTTTTGGCACACGGACGGCGCTCGCAAAGTCTCGTCCTATTCCGAGTCCAGCGGACGAAGTTGGCCAGCCGCTCCACCCAAGGCTATAGCCCACCCGTTTTTTGGGCATTTTTGCGGCGGACGAACTTGGGGACGGGACCTTCGGGGGATTATTTTTGGGAGCGGCTGTGCCGGTGGCCTATTTTTGGCACACGGAGGGCGCTGAAAGTCTCGCCCATTCCGAGTCCGCGGATTTGGCCTGCCCCTCCCCCCAAGGCTATAGCCCACCGTTTTTTGGGCATTTTTGCGGTGGACGAACTTGGGACGGGACCTTCGGGGGCTTACTTTTGGGCGCGGCTATGGCGGCGGCCTATTTTTGGCCCACGGAGGGCGCTCGCAAAGTCTCGCCCCATTCCGAGTCCGGCGGACGAAGTCGGCCATACCCTCCCCCCAAGGCTATAGCCCACCCGTTTTTTAGGCATTTTTGCGGCGGACGAACTTGGGGACGGGACCTTCGGGGGCTTATTTTTGGGCGCAGCTATGCCGGCGGCCTATCTTTGGCACATGGTGGGCGCTTCCAAAGTCTCGCCCCATTCCGAGTCCGGCGGACGAAGTTGGCCAGCCCCTCCCCCCAAGGCTATAGCCCACCCGTTTTTTGGGCATTTTTGCGGCGGACGAACTTGGGGACGGGACCTTCGGGGGCTTATTTTTGGGCGCACAGTGCGCACGGCCTATTTTTGGCACACGGAGGGCGCTCACAAAGTGTCGCCCCATTCCGAGTCCGGCGGATTTGGCCATCCCTCCCCTAAGGCTATAGCCCACCCATTTTTCGGGCATTTTTGTGGCGGACGAACTTGGGGAAGGGACCTCTCGGGGCTTATTTTTGGGACGGCTCGTGGCGGCTGCCTATTTTTGGCACACGGAGGGCGCCGCAAAGTCTCGGCCCATTCCGAGTCCGGCGGACGAAGTTGGCCAGCCCTCCCCAAGGCTATAGCGCACCCGCTTTTTGGGCATTTTTACGAAACTTGGGGACGGGACCTTCGGGGCTTATTTTGGGCGCGCTGTGCCCGCGGCCTATTTTTGGCACACGGAGGGCGCCGCAAAGTGTCGCCCCATTCCGAGTCCGCGGACGGTTGGCCATCCCTCCCCCAAGGCTATAGGCCACCCGTATTTTGGGCACTTTTCCGGCGGATGAACTCGGGGACGGGACCTTCGGTGGCTTATTTTTGGACGCGGCTGTGCCCGCGGCCTATGTTTGGCACGGAGGGCACTCGTAAAGTCTCGCCCCATTCCGAGTCCGGCGGACGAAGTGGGCCAGCCCCTCCCCCCAAGGCTATACCCACTACTAGAAAAATGGGCTTTACTGACACCAATTTAGTGTCAGTAATAACTTTTACTGACACTTGTTAATTGTGTCAGTAATGCTCCAGTCAGAACACACTAACATTAATTTTTGGTATCAGTGATTTTCGTGTCAGTAATTCGTGTTACTATAATATCACTAAAATAATGACACTATGGCGTTAGTACTTAATGATACTATTTACGTGTCAATAATTCGTGTCACTCTAGTATCACTAAAATAATGATACGAAGTGTAAACATTTAATAATACTATTTACATGTCAATATTTAAAATTGAGTCAGTATTTAGTGATGTTATGCTGCTTTTGGTTAGTACTATATTTTTATTTTAATTATATTTTTCCAGTTTGTTTTACAATTAAAAAAATAACTATATTAAATATATCAAATCTCCCAACACAATTCACATAATAAATATCCCAAATACATCACTTAAATTAACATAATTCAACTACATCATTGTTTGGAAAAAAGAAAAGAACATAAGTATCAAATTAAGTTTTCGACAAGTTTTAAGCAACAAAGTACTAAATTCAGTTTCAACGAACATTAACCAACAATAATAAGCACAAGAATGTACTGAATATCCATACGTGGCTTCATTTTTTTCCCCCACCTACAAACACATAAAATCAATTAGAACACTACAAAAAATAAGTCTTAGAGATTTGGAAGCAAAAGTGGTCCTAAATTACTCATATATTACCTCGCGATTGTAGGTTTTAATTAACTTGGCAACATATGTAGCCTATTGATCACGAAGTTGTGAGAGCTCTTTCATCGAGTACTCATCAATTCCCTTGAACTTTAATTTCAAAACAAGAAGTTATTTGCCAAAAGTTAAATTGTAAACTTCTTAATTATCATTCATTTAAATATATCCGTGTGATAACAATTCAAAATACTTTATGCACTTGAAATGAACTCCAATAATGTTACTCTTTTATCCAAAATTATACAGGCAAACACTAAATATCTTGAAAACCATGCTAATAGGAAAAATTTTTCAATGAGTGTTGATCTACATTATTATATAGTAATGTTTGAAGCCGAAGCAACTTGTGAACACCAACACTAACCACTTTAATGCAAATGTGGATGTAGATATAAAACCTCAATAGGTATATCTTCATCAAAGTGAAGTAAAAGCAACAATATTGTAACATGTTGCCACTAATAACAACTTGTAACAAACCCATTAAAACGTAAGCGAGTGATGAGCAGTAGAAGATGGACAGGTAAAAGTAGATATTTAGAAGGTTTATAATTAAGCACTTATAATAGTAATTTGAACAAAATCCTAAAATTGAAACAAAAGAAGCTTTGAAAGCAAAACAGAGGATGAACAAGCAAGAAGGGCCCTAATGGTTTTTTATTAAGTCAAGCTAATTCATAAGTGAAGTAACTAATAAAAATTAAGACTTAAAATAAAATAAAAAGTCTTCATATTGTTTAATCATCATATAAATTTTTTTTAATGTTTAAAGTATATGTATAGAGAGAGAACACTCAATTTTACAACCTACTTATGAATTAAAATTTATCCACAAAAAAGCAAAAAAACACAAAGCTAAAGTTTTAATTAAAAACATAGTGGTACTATCTGTAAACTATGCTGCCTGAGTGGAGTTAGAGACTGCAAATACTAGTTTTACTAATAAAGATTACCTTCAGTTCCATCTAATTCTATTATTCTACTAAAATCAATGCTACCAAATACAAGCCAACCTTCAACTATAATCTTCTAATGTGCCATTTCACATTAAAAAGTCTCTAATTCTCTTATTACATGGCAAAACCTATAACAAAAATTATAAAATTACAATGGTCCCAATCAAGTTATTTCTAAAGTGCATCTGCCTATGTACTCTAGTTGCAGTTCTGGTTCTTCCCATGATATAAGTATACATACTCGTAGCAAAACCAAATGCTGACAATAGAAATGCAGCAAGAAGAATTCTTCTCTTCATTTTTCCCAAGGTAGATTGCCAATTTTCCTGTTACTGTTATCTCCTACCATTTTTGTAATCTCTAATAATTCCCCTAATAGCATAAGTTTATAATATTACCCTTATTTTCAAATACACTTTTATTTATATTTATTATAGATTAAATAAATCATATGAATCAATTGAATTTTATTACCTGATCGAATTGAACCGAACTGCCATAATACAGCTCAATTAGATTCAGTTTGGATTGAACCGAGTCAAATCCTCACCCCAATCAAGACCATGTTATTTTACTGTTCGTTTTCATTTCAACTTGGGAAGAACCAAATAGAAAAGGGAAACAACCATTTGACTCTCCTCCCTATTTGAAATTTCAATGGCATGTGATTCTCTTTGAAATTTCCATTGAAAACTAAAATCAAAAATAATTTTCATACCCGACTTCATAGCAATCCAAATCTAGTTGAATTAAGTACACATAGACAAATGTATAGCTTATGTGTGTACATATTTGTTAATATTACAAAAGGGTTCATGAGTCCCTCTTACTCTACAATAGGCAACTACAACTGCAACCCACTCCTTTTTTCTTTATTACATTACAATACCCACCATGACCATCTCCACCTACTTGCCTCAACTGCTGCCAGATGCCTAATGCTACTGCATTTACCCTCCACTTCACTTTTTTGTTCATGACTTTTTTTTGCCCATCATGCCATTTTCAATTAAGCCCATTTTTCAATTTAAAGTCATCATGGATAACCTAGATATTTCTATTAAGAGATGCTAATAACATGTCGATAATCAAAGACTCATTGCAACAATAATTCTAGTACATGTTCAAGAGCAATACTTCATCAAAATCAGTATAGTTAATGTGTGCGGTAAGTAAATTCTATCACGTCGCATGTATAAGTAAGAAGTTGGCGATAATGGACAGAAAAATAAAATTTCTTTATAAATATTTCAAAACCAATTTGATCTCGTCAAAATAATAATTATAACAAAATTATCAAAATAAATCTTAATTTGTAATTGTAGTCAATTAGAAATTAAGGAGAGCACAGAAAGAAGACCAATGAAAGAAATAAATTAAAAAAGGCAGAGATTGAGGCAGTCATAAGATTGAGCTTACCTTGAATAGAGATTGAGGCGGTACGGAAGCGACGACGGAGATTGAGGTAGTACAACAGCGACCACAAAGGCTGATATATTATACCAATGATGAATCGCTGAGTATTGATGATGGGTGGAAGCTGTTATGACCTTAGGGTGATGACGACAATGGATTTATTACCGGCGACGACACAAAATCATAAATCACGACAGGGGATTTTGAACTTTCACGACAGGAGATTTTGAACTTTGGTGCACAGGAGATGATGACAGCAAAAGAGACCAGACTTTGGTGCATGGGAGTCGACGGCAGTGGGTAGTCGAGTGACGGCAGTGATAGGAGAGGTTTTGGGTGCGTCGGCGGCGTGGTAGATTTAGGGATTTTGTAAGTTTTCGTTTGTAAGTTTTATTCACTTAGACGAAATGAGGGGAAGAGATCGATTGGGGATTTTGTTTTTTAATTTTTGTTCTTTAATCTTTTAATATAATATTTGGGTCTTAATTCTATCGGTCTGATGGTTTGCGGAACAAACATAAGTATTTTAAATTTTAGAAGTCTTAGGTTCGAGTTCAAAGTTTTACAAATTCTAATTATTTTTTTTAAACTTTTGATACTTTAGTATCAGTGATTTTTAATATTTAATTTACTGACACGTTAGTATCAATAATTTATAATACTTGTTTGTTAAAAGCGGAAAATGGTGCATATGTACATAATTACTGATACTTTTTATAAAGTGTCAGAAACTAAGTGTCAGTAAAGGTCATTTTTTTAGTAGTGACCCCACCCGTTTTTTGGGCATTTTTGCGGCGGACGAACTTGGGGACGGGACCTTCGGGGGATTATTTTTGGTCGCGGCTGTGCACCTTGCCTATTTTTGGCACACGGAGTGTGCTCGCAAAGTCTCGCCCCATTCCGAGTCCGGCGGACGAAGTTGGCCAGCCCCTCCCCCCAAGGCTATAGCCCACCCGTTTTTTGGGCATTTTTACGGCGGACGAACTTGGGGACGGGACCATCGGGGGCTTATTTTTTGGCGCGGGTGTGTCCGCGACCTATTTTTGGAACACGGAGGGCACTCGCAAAGTCTCGCCCCATTCTGAGTCCGGCGGACGAAGTTGGCCATCCCCTCCCCCCAAGGCTATAGGCCACCCGTTTTTTGGGCATTTTTACGGCGGACGAACTCGGGGACGGGACCTTCGGGGGCTTATTTTTGAGCGCGGCTGTGCCTGCAGCCTATTTTTGGCACACGGAGGGCGCTCGCAAAGGGTCGCCCCATTCCGAGTCCGGCCGACGAAGTTGGCCAGCCCCTCCCCCCAAGGCTATAGCCCACCCGTTTTTTGGGCATTTTTGCGGCGGACGAACTTGGGGACGGGACCTTCGGGGGCTTATTTTTTGGCACGGCTGTGCGCGCCTCCTAGTTTTGGCACACGGAGGCCACTCGCAAAGTCTCGGCCCATTCCGAGTCCGGCGGACGAAGTTGGCCATCCCCTCCCCCCAAGGCTATAGCCCACCCGCATTTCGGGCGGACGAACTTGGGGACGGGACTTTCGGGGGCTTATTTTTGGGCGCGGCTGTGCCCATGGCCTATTTTTGGCACACGGAGTGTGCTCGCAAAGTCTCGCCCCATCCCGAGTCCGGCGGACGAAGTTGGCCAGCCCCTCCCCCCAAGGCTATAGCCCACCCGTTTTTTGGGCATTTTTGCGGCGGACGAACTTGGGGACGGGACCTTCGGGGGCTTATTTTTGGGTATCGCTGTGCCCGCGGCCTATTTTTGGCACATGGAGGGCGCTCGCAAAGTCTCGCCCCATTCCGAGTACGGCGGACGAAGTTGGCCAGCCCCTCCCCCCAAGGCTATAGACCACCCGTTTTTTGGGCATTTTGGGGACGAACTTGGGGACGGAACCTCTGGGCTTATTTTTGGGCGCGGCCGTGCCTGGCCTATTTTTGGCACACGGAGGGTGCTCGCAAAGGCCCGCCTATTTCAGTCCGGCCGACGGCCGTGCCCTCCCCAAGGCTATAGCCCACCCGCTGGGCATTTTTGCGGACGAACTTGGGGACGGGACCTTCGGGGGCTTATTTTTTGGCACGGCTGTGCGCGCCTCCTAGTTTTGGCACACGGAGGCCACTCGCAAAGTCTCGGCCCATTCCGAGTCCGGCAGACGAAGTTGGCCATCCCCTCCCCCCAAGGCTATAGCCCACCCGTTTTTTGGGCATTTTTGCGGCGGACGAACTTGGGGACGGGACTTTCGGGGGCTTATTTTTGGGCGCGGCTGTGCCCATGGCCTATTTTTGGCACACGGAGTGTGCTCGCAAAGTCTCGCCCCATTCCGAGTCCGGCGGACGAACTTGGGGACGGGACTTTCGAGGGCTTATTTTTGGGCGCGGCTGTGCCCGCAGCCTATTCTTGTCACACGGAGGGTGTTCGCAAAGTCTCGCCCCATTCCGAGTCCGGCGGACGAAGTTGGCCATCCCCTCCCCCCAAGGCTATAGCCCACACATTTTTTGGGCATTTTTACGGCGGACGAACTTGGGGACGGGACCTTCGGGGCTTATTTTTGGCGGCTGTGCCCGGCTCATTTTTGGCACACGGAGGGTGCTCGGGAAAGTCTCGGCAAATTTCGAGTCCGGCGGATTTGCGGGCTCCGCCCCGTCCCGCCAATGCTATAGCCCACCCGTTTTTTGGGCATTTTTGCGGCGGACGAACTTGGGGACGGGGCCTTCGGGGGCTTATTTTTGGGCGCGGCTGTGCCCGCGGCCTATTTTTGGCACACTGAGGGTGCTCACAATGTCTCGCCCCATTCCGAGTCGGGCGGACGAAGTTGGCCATCCCCTCCCCCCAAGGCTATAGCCCACCCGTTTTTTGGGCATTTTTGCGGCGGACGAACTTGTGGACGGGACCTTCGGGGGCTTATTTTTGGGTGCGGCTGTGGCCGCGGCCTATTTTTGGCACACGGAGGGCGGTCGCAAAGTCTCCCCCCATTCTGAGTCCGGCGGACGAAGTTGGACAGCCCCTCCCCCCAAGGCTATAGCCCACCCGTTTTTTGGTCATTTTTGTGGCGGACGAACTTGGGGACGGGACCTTCGGGGGCTTATTTTTGGGCGCGGCTGTGCCCATGGCCTATTTTCAGCACACGAAGGGTGTTCGCAAAGTCTCGCCAAATTTCGAGTCCGGCGGACGAAGTTGGCCATCCCATCCACCGAAGGCTACAACCCACCCGTTTTTTGGGCATTTTTACGGCGGACGAACTTGGGGACGGGACTTTCGGGGGCTTATTTTTGGGCGCGGCTGTGCCCGCAGCCTATTCTTGTCACACGGAGGGTGTTCGCAAAGTCTCGCCCCATTCCGAGTCCGGCGGACGAAGTTGGCCATCCCCTCCCCCCAAGGCTATAGCCCACACATTTTTTGGGCATTTTTACGGCGGACGAACTTGGGGACGGGACCTTCGGGGGCTTATTTTTGGGCGCGGCTGTGCCCGCGGCCTATTTTTGGCACACGGAGGGTGCTCGCAAAGTCTCGCCAAATTTCCAGTCCGGCTGACGAAGTTGGCTAGCCCCTCCCCCCAATGCTATAGCCCACCCGTTTTTTGGGCATTTTTGCGGCGGACGAACTTGTGGACGGGACCTTCGGGGCCTTATTTTTGGGTGTGGCTGTGGCCATGGCCTATTTTTCACACGCGGAGAGCGGTCGCAAAGTCTCGCCCCATTCCGAGTCCGGCGGACGAAGTTGGCCATCCCCTCCCCCCAAGGCTATGGCCCACCCGTTTTTTGGGCATTTTTACGGCGGACGAACTTGGGGACGGGACCTTCGGCGGCTTATTTTTGGCCGCAGCTGTGCACGCGGCCTTTTTTTGGCACACGGAGGGCGCTCGCAAAGTCTCGCCCCATTCCGAGTCCGGCGGACGAAGTTGGCCAGCCCCTCCCCCCCCCGCAATAGCCCACCCGCCTTTCGGGCATCTATGCGGCGGACGAACTTGGGGACGGGACCTTCGGGGGCTAATTTTTGGGCGTGGCTGTGCCCGCGGCCTATTTCTGGCACATGGAGGGCGCTCGCAAAGTCTCGCCCCATTCCGAGTCCGGCGGACGAAGTTGGCCAGCCCCTCCCCCCAAGGCTATAGCCCTACCGTTTTTTGGGCATTTTTGCGGCGGACGAACTTGGGGACGGGACCTTCGGGGGCTTACTTTTGGGCGCGGCTGAGACCGCGGCCTATTTTTGGCACACGGAGAGCGGTCGCAATGTCTCGCCCCATTCCGAGTCCGGCAGACGAAGTGGGCCAGCCCCTCCCCCCAAGGCTATAGCCCGCCCGTTTTTTGGGCATTTTTACGGCGGACGATCGTCGGGACGGGACCTTCGGGGGCTTCTTTTTGGGTACGACTGTGCCCGTGGCCTATTTTCGGTACACGGAGGGCGCTCGCAAAGTCTCGCCCCATTCCGAGTCCGGCGGACGAAGTGGGCCAGCCCCTCCCCGCAAGGCTATAGCCCACCCGTTTTTTTGGCATTTTTGCGGCGGACGAACTTGGGGACGGGACTTTCGGAGGCTTATTTTTGGGCAAGGCTGTACCCGCGGCCTATTTTTGGTACACGGTGGGCGTTTGCAAAGTCTCGCCCCATTCCGAGTCCGGCGGACGAAGTTGGCCAGCCCCTCCCCCCAAGGCTATAGCCCACCCGTTTTTTGGGCATTTTTGCGGCGGACGAACTTGGGGACGGGATCTTCGGGGGCTTATTTTTTGCCGCGGCTGTGCCCGCAGCCTATTTTTGGTACATGGAGGGCGCTCGCAAAGTCTCGCCCCATTCCGAGTCCGGCGGACGAAGTTGGCCAGCCCTCCCCAAGGCTATAGCCTCCCGCTTTTTGGGCATTTTGTGGCGGACGAACTTGGGGACGGACCTTCGGGGCATATTTTGGCGCGGCTGTGCCTGGGCCTATTTTCGCACACGGTGGGCGTTTGCAAAGTCTCGCCCATTCCGAGTCCGCGGATTTGTTGCCAGCCCCTCCCCCCAAGGCTATAGCCCACCCGTTTTTTGGGCATTTTTGCGGCGGACGAACTTGGGGACGGGATCTTCGGGGGCTTATTTTTTGCCGCGGCTGTGTCCGCAGCCTATTTTTGGCACATGGAGGGCACTCGCAAAGTCTCGCCCCATTCCGAGTCCGGCGGACGAAGTTGGCCAGCCCCTCCCCCCAAGGCTATAGCCCGCCCGTTTTTTGGGCATTTTTGCGGCGGACGAACTTGGGGACGGGACTTTCGGGGGCTTATTTTTGGGTACGGCTGTGTCCGCGGCCTATTGTCGGTACACGGAGGGCGGTCACAATGTCTCCCCCCATTCTGAGTCCGGCGGACGAAGTTGGACAGCCCCTCCCCCCAAGGCTATAGCCCACCCGTTTTTTGGGCATTTTTGCGGCGGACGAACTTGGGGACGGGCTCTTCGGGGGTTTATTTTTTGCCGCGGCTGTGCCCGCAGCCTATTTTTGGTACACGGAGGGCGCTCGCAAAGTCTCACCCCATTCCGAGTCCGGCGGACGAAGTTGGCCAGCCCCTCCCCCCAAGGCTATAGCCCTCCCGTTTTTTGGGCATTTTTGTGGCGGACGAACTTGGGGACGGGACCTTCGGGGGCTTATTTTTGTGCGCGGCTGTGCCCGTGGCCTATTTTCGGCACACGGTGGTCTTTTGCAAAGTCTCGCCCCATTCCGAGTCCGGCGGACGAAGTTGGCCAGCCCCTCCCCCCAAGGCTATAGCCCACCCGTTTTTTGGGCATTTTTGCGGCGGACGAACTTGGGGACGGGATCTTCGGGGGCTTATTTTTTGCCGCGGCTCTGCCCGCAGCCTATTTTTGGCACACAGAGGGCGCTCGCAAAGTCTCGCCCCATTCCGAGTCCGGCGGACGAAGTTGGCCAGCCCCTCCCCCCAAGGCTATAGCCCACCCGTTTTTTGGGCATTTTTGTTGCGGACGAACTTGACCACGGGCTCTTCGGGGGCTTATTTTTTGCCGCGGCTCTGCCCGCAGCCTATTTTTGGCACATGGAGGGCGCTCGCAAAGTCTCGCCCCATTCCGAGTCCGGCGGACGAAGTTGGCCAGCCCCTCCCCCCAAGGCTATAGCCCTCCCGTTTTTTGGGCATTTTTGCGGCGGACGAACTTGGGGACCGGACCTTTGGGGGCTTATTTTTGGGCGTGGCTGAGCCCGCGGCCTATTTTTGGCACATGGAGAGCGGTCGCAAAGTCTCGCCCCATTCCGAGTCCGGCGGACGAAGTGGGCCAGCCCCTCCCCCCAAGGCTATAGCCCGCCCGTTTTTTGGGCATTTTTACGGCGGACGAACTTGGGGACGGGACCTTCGGGGCTTATTTTTGAGTACGGCTGTGTCCGCGGCCTATTATCGGTACACGGAGGGCGCTCGCAAAGTCTCGCCCTATTCCTAGTCCGGCGGACGAAGTGGGCCAGCCCCTCCCCCCAAGGCTATAGCCCGCCCGTTTTTTGGGCATTTTTGCGGCGGACGAACTTGGGGACGGGACTTTCGGGGGCTTATTTTTGGGTACGGCTGTGTCCGCGGCCTATTATCGGTACACGGAGGGCGGTCACAAAGTCTCCCCCCATTCTGAGTCCGGCGGACGAAGTTGGACAGCCCCTCCCCCCAGGGCTATAGCCCACCCGTTTTTTGGTCATTTTTGTGGCGGACGAACTTTGGGACGGGACCTTCGGGGGCTTATTTTTGGGCGCGGCTGTGCCCGCTGCCTATTTTAGGCACACGGAGGGCACCCGCAAAGTCTCGCCTCATTCGGAGTCCGGCGGACGAAGTTGGCCAGCCCCTCCCCCCAAGGCTATAGCCCACCCGTTTTTTGGGCATTTTTGCGGCGGACGAACTTGGGAACGGGACCTTCGGGGGCTTATTTTTGGCTGCGGCTGTGTCCGTGGCCTATTTTTGGCACACGGAGGGCGCTCGCAGAGTCTCGCCCCATTCCGAGTCCGGCGGACGAAGTTGGCCAGCCCCTCCCCCCAAGGCTATAGCCCACCCGTTTTTTGGGCATTTTTGCGGCGGACGAACTCGGGGACGGGACATTCGGGGGCTTATTTTTAGGCGCGGCTATGCCCGCGGTTAATTTTTGGCACACGGAGGGCACTTGCAAAGTCTCGCCCCATTCCGAGTCCGGCGGACGAAGTTGGCCAGCCCCTCCCCCCAAGGCTATAGCCCACCCATTTTTTAGGCATTTTTGCGGCGGACGAACTTGGGGACGGTACCTTCGGGGGCTTATTTTTGGGTATGGCTGTGCCCGCGGCCTATTTTTGGTACACGGAGGCCGCCGCAGTCTCGCCCATTCCGAGTCCGCGGATTTGTTTGGCCAGCCCCTCCCCCCAAGGCTATAGCCCTCCCGTTTTTTGGGCATTTTTGCGGCGGACGAACTTGGGGACGGTACCTTCGGGGGCTTATTTTTGGGTATGGCTGTTCCCGCGGCCTATTTTTGGTACACGGAGGGCGCTCGCAAAGTCTCGCCCCATTCCGAGTCCGGCGGACGAAGTTGGCCAGCCCCTCCCCCCAAGGATATAGCCCTCCCGTTTTTTGGGCATTTTTACGACGGACGAACTTGGGGACGGGACCTTCAGGGGCTTATTTTTGGGCGCGGCTGTGCCCACGGCCTATTTTTTGCGCACGGAGGGCGCTCGCAAAGTCTCGCCCCATTCCGAGTCCGGCGGACCAAGTTGGCCAGCCCCTCCCACCACGGCTATAGCCCACCCGCTTTTGGGCATTTTTGCGGCGGACGAACTTGGGATGGGACCTCGGGGTTTATTTTTGGCTGTGCTCAAGGCCTATTTTGGCACACGGAGGGCGCCGCAAAGTCTCGCCCCATTCCGAGTCCGCGACTGTTGGCCAGCCCTCCCACCAAGGCCATAGCCACCGGGGCATTTTTGCGGGCGGACGAACTTGGGACGGACCCTGGGGCTCATTTTTGCGCGCTGTGCCCGCGGCCTATTTTTGGTACACGGAGGGTGCTCGCAAAGTCTCGCCCCATTCCGAGTCCGGCGGACGAAGTTGGCCAGCCCCTCCCCCAAAGGCTATAGCCCACCCGTTTTTTGGTCATTTTTACGGCGGACGAACTTGGGGACGGGACCTTCGGGGGCTTATTTTTGGGTATGGCTGTGCCCGCGGCCGATGTTTGGTACACGGAGGCAGCTCGCACAGTCTCGCCTCATTCCGAGTCCGCGGACGGTTGGCCAGCCCCTCCCCAAGGATATAGCCGACCTGCTTGGGCATTTTTACGGAGGAACTTGGGGACGGACCTTCGGGGCTTATTTTTGGGTATGGCTGTGCCCGCGGCTATTTTTGGTACACGGAGGCCGCCGCAAAGTCTCGCCCCATTCCGAGTCCGCGGACGAAGTTGGCCAGCCCTCCCCCAAGGCTATAGCCCACCTGCTGGGCATTTTCATGCGCGGACGAACTTGGGGACGGACCTTCGGGGCTTATTTGGGTGTGGCTGTGCCCGCGGCCTATTTTTGGTACACAGAGGCCGCTCGCAAAGTCTCGCCCCATTCCGAGTCCGGCGGACGAAGTTGGCCAGCCCCTCCCCCCAAGGCTATAGCCCACCCGTTTTTTGCGCATTTTTGCGGCGGACGAACTTGGGGACGGGACCTTCGGGGGCTTATTTTTGGGTGCGGCTGTGCCCGCGGCCTATTTTTGGTACACGGAGGCCGCTCGCAAAGTCTCGCCCCATTCCGAGGCCGGCGGACGAAGTTGGCCAGCCCCTCCCCCCAAGGCTATAGCCCACCCGTTTTTTGGGCATTTTTACGGCAGACGAACTTCGGATGGGACCTTCGGGGGTTTATTTTTGGGTACGGCTGTGCCCGCGTCCTATTTTTGGCACACGGAGGGCGTTCGCAAAGTCTCGCCCCATTCCGAGTCCGGCGGACGAAGTTGGCCAGCCCCTCCCACCAAGGCTATAGCCCACCCGTTTTTTGGGCATTTTTGCGGCGGACGAACTCGGGGACGGGACCTTCGGGGGCTCATTTTTTGGCGTGGCTGTGCCCGCGGCCTATTTTTGGCACACGGAGGGTGCTCGCAAAGTCTCGCCCCATTCCGAGTCCGGCGGACGAAGTTGGCCAGCCCCTCCCCCAAAGGCTATAACCCACCATTTTTTTGGGCATTTTTACGGCGGACGAACTTTGGGACGGGACCTTCGGGGGCTTATTTTTGGGTGTGGCTGTGTCCGCTGCCTATTTTTGGCACACGGAGGGCACCCGCAAAGTCTCGCCTCATTCCGAGTTCGGCGGACGAAGTTGGCCAGCCCCTCCCCCCAAGGCTATAGCCCACCCGTTTTTTGGGCATTTTTGCGGCGGACGAACTTGGGAACGGGACCTTCGTGGGCTTATTTTTGGCTGCGGCTGTGTCCGTGGCCTATTTTTGGCACACGGAGGGCGCTCACAGAGTCTCGCCCCATTCCGAGTCCGGCGGACGAAGTTGGCCAGCCCCTCCCCAAGGCTATAGCCCACCCGCTTTTGGGCATTTTTGCAAGGCGGACGAACTCGGGACGGAGCTTCGGGGCGATGGGCGCGGCTATGCCCGCGATTAATTTTTTGCACACGGAGGGCAGTCGCAAAGTCTGGCCCCATTCCGAGTCCGCGACGAGTTGGCCAGCCCTCCCCAATGCTATAGCCCACCAGTTTTTTGGTCATTTTTGCGGCGGAGGAACTTGGGGACGGGACCTTCGGGGGCTTATTTTTGGGTGTGGCTGTGCCCGCAGCCTATTTTTGGTACACGGAGGCCGCTCGCAAAGTCTCGCCCCATTCCGAGTCTCAAGGACGGTTGGCCAGCCCCTCCCCAAGGCTATAGCCCACCCGCTGGGCATTTTTACGGTGGACGAACTTGGGACGGGACCCCCGGGGGCTTAATTTTGGGTCCGGCTGTGCCCGCTGCCTATTTTTCGCACACGGAGGGCGCCGCAAAGTCTCACCCCATCCGAGTCCGGCGGACGAAATTGGCCAGCCCTCCCACTACAAGGCTATAGCCCAACCGCTTTTCGGGCATTTTTGCGGGCGGACGAACTTGGGGACGGACCTTCGGGGCTTATTTTTGGGCGCGCTTTTCCCAAGCCTATTTTTGGCACAGGGAGGGCACTCGCAAAGTGTTGCCCCATTCCGAGTCCGCGGATGACGTTGGCCAGCCCTCCCACCAAGGCTATAGGCTACCCGCTTGGGCATTTCACGGACGAACTTGGGGACGGGACCTCCGGGGCTTATTTTTGGGTGCGGCTGGTACCCCGTCCTATTTTTGGCACACGGAGGGCGCTCGCAAAGTCTCGCCCCATTCCGAGTCCGGCGGACGAGCTTGGGCAGCCCCTCCCACCAAGGCTATAGCCCACCTGTTTTTGGGCATTTTGCGGCGACGAACTTGGGGACGGACCTTCTGGGGCTCATTTTTTGCGCGGCTGTGCCCGCGTCTATTTTTGGCACATGGAGGGCGCCGCAAAGTCTGCCCCATTCCAAGTCCGGCGGACGGTTGGCCAGCCCTCCCACCAAGGCTATAGCCCACCCGCTGGGCATTTTTACGCGGACGAACTTGGGGATGGGACCTTCTGGCTTATTTTTGGCGTGGCTGTGCCCACGGCCTATTTTTGCACACAGAGGGCGCCGCAGAGTCTCGCCCATTCCGAGTCCGGCGGACGGCTGGCCAGCCCTCCCCAAGGCTATAGCCCACCCGCTTGGGCATTTTTGCGGCGGTCAAACTCGGGGACGGGACCTTCTGTGTCTTATTTTTGGGCTCTGCTATGCCCTCGGTTATTTTTTGGCACACTGAGGGCACTCGCATAGTCTCGCCCCATTCCGAGTCCGGCGGACGAAGTTGGCCAGCCCCTCCCACCAAGGCTATAGCCCACCCGTTTTTTGGGCATTTTTATGCGCGGACGAACTTGGGGACGGACCTTCGGGGCTTTATTTTTGGGCGCGGCTTTTCCCGCGCCTATTTTTGGCACAGGGAGGGCACTCGCAAAGTGTCGCCCATTCCGAGTCCGCGGATGACGTTGGCCAGCCCCTCCCACCAAGGCTATAGGCTACCCGCTTTTTTGGGGCATTTCGGCGGACGAACTTGGGGACGGACTCTCCGGGGCTTATTTTGGGTGCGGCTGTGCCCACGACCTATTTTTGGCACCAGGAGGGCGCCGCAAAGACTCGCCTATTCCGAGTCCGGCGGACGGTTGGCCAGCTCCTCCCACCAAGGCTATAGCCCACCCGCTTTTTTGGGCATTTTTGGCGGCGGACGAACTTGGGGACGGACCTTCGGGGCTCATTTTGCGCGGCTGTGCCCGCGCCTATTTTTGGCACATGGAGGCGCTCAAAGTCTGCTCCCATTCCAAGTCCGGGCGGATTTGTTGGCCAGCCCTCCCCCCAAGGCTATAGCCCACCCGCTTTTTGGGCATTTTACGGCGGACGAACTTGGGATGGGACCTTCGGGGCGTATTTTGGCGTGGCTGTGTCCACGCCATTTTTGCACACAGAGGGCGCTCGCAGAGTCTCGCCATTCCGAGTCCGGCGGACGGTTGGCCAGCCCCTCCCCCAAGGCATAGCCCACCCGCTTTTGGGCATTTTTGCGGCGACGAACTCCTGGGACGGGACCTTCGGGGCTTATTTTGGGCGCGGCTCATGTTAATTTTTGGCACACGGAGGGCACTGCAGTCTCCGCCCATTCCGAGTCCGCGACGATTGCACAGCCCTCCTCCCCCAAGGATATAGCCCACCCGCTTTTTTGGGCATTTTTAAGGGCGGAGGAACTTGGGGACGGACTCGGGGCTTATTTTTGGGTGTGGCTGTGCCCGCGCCTATTTTTGGTACACGGAGGCTGCTCGCAAAGTCTCGCCCCATTCCGAGTCCGCGGACGAAGTTGGCCAGCCCTCCCCAAGGCTATAGCCCACCCGCTTTGTGGGCATTTTTAAGTGGGGCGGACGAACTTGGGGACGGACCTTCGGGGCTTATTTTTGGGTGCGGCTGTTCCCACGGCCTATTTTTGGCACACGGAGGGCGCCAGAAAGTCTCGCCCATTCCGAGTCCGCGGACTAAGTTGGCCATCCCCTCCCCTCAAGGCCTATATTCACTCGTTTTGTGGGCATTTTTCCGTCGGACGAACTTGGGGACGGGACCTTCAGGGGCTTATTTTTGGGCGCGGCTGTGCCCACGGCCTATTTTTTGCGAACGGAGGGCGCTCGCAAAGTCTCGCCCCATTCCGAGTCCGGCGACTGTTGGCCAGCCCTCCCCAAGGCTATAGCCCACCCATTTTTGGCCATTTTTGCGGCGGATGAAATTGGGGACGGGACCTTCGGGGGCTCATTTTTTGGCACGGCTGTGCCCGCGGCCTATTTTTGGCACACGGAGGGCGCACGCAAAGTCTCGCCCCATTCCGAGTCCGGCGGACGAAGTTGGCCAGCCCCCCCAAGGCTATAGCCCACCCGCTGGGCATTTTTATGCAGACGAACTCGGGACGGACCTTCGGGGCTTTTTTTTTTGGGTGCGGCTGTGCCCATCCTATTTTTGGTACATGAGGGTGCCCGCAAAGTCTCGCCCCATTCCGAGTCCGCGGACTAAGTTGGCCAGCCCTCCCCCAAGGCTATACCCTCAGCCGCTTGGGCATACTTCATGGGTGGACGAACATGGGGACGGGACCTTCGGGGCTTATTTTTCACTGCAGCTGTGTCCAGGCCTATTTTTGCACATCGGAGGGCGCCGAGAGTCTCGCCTCATTCCGAGTCCGGCGGACGAAGCCAGCCCTCCCCTAAGGCTATAGCCCACCCGCTTTGGGGCATTTTTGTGCGGACGAACTTGGGACGGACCTTCGAGGTCTTATTTTTGGGGCGCTTGTGCCCGCAGCCCCCATTTGGCACACGGAGGGCGCCGCAAAGTCTCGCTCCATTCCGAGTCCCAGTGACGGTTGGCCAGCCCTTCCCCAAGGCTATAGCCCACCCGCTGGGGCATATTCAAGGGCGGACGAACTTGGGGACGGGACCTTCGGGGGCTAATTTTTGGGCGCGGCTGTTCCAGCGGCCTATTTTTAGCACAGGGAGGGCGTTCGCAAAGTGTCGCCCCATTCCGAGTCCGGCGGACGAAGTTGGCCAGCCCCTCCCACCAAGGCTATAGGCTACCCGTTTTTTGGCCATTTTTGCGGCGGACGAACTTGGGGACGGGACCTCCGGGGGCTTATTTTTGGGTGCGGCTGTGCCCACGTCCTATTTTTGGCACACGGAGGGTGCTCGCAAAGTCTCGTCCCATTCCGAGTCCGGCGGACGAAGTTGGCCAGCCCCTCCCACCAAGGCTATAGCCCACCAGTTTTTTGGTCATTACGCGTGACGAACTTGGGGACGGGACCTTCGGGGCTCATTTTTGGCGCGGCTGTGCCCGCGGCCTATTTTTGGCACACGGAGGGCACTCGCAGTCTCGCCCCATTCCGAGTCCGCGGACGAGCCAGCCCCTCCCAAATGATATAGCCCACCCGTTTTGGGGCATTTTTGCGGCGGGAGGAACTTGGGGACGGACCTTCGGGGCTTATTTTTGGGTGTGGCTGTGCCCGCAGCCTATTTTTGGTACACGGAGGCGCCGCAAAGTCTCGCCCCATTCCCGAGTCTGGCATGGACGAGTGGGCCAGCCCCTCCCCCAAGGCTATAGCCCACCCGCTTTTTGGGCATTTTTACGGCGGACGAACTTGGGACGGGACCTCGGGGCTTATTTTTGGGTGCGGCTGTGCCCGCGCCTATTTTTCGCACACGGAGGGCGCCAAAGTCTCACCCTATTCCCGAGTCCGGGCGGACGAAATTGGCCAGCCCTCCCACCAAGGCTTTTATAGCCCACCCGCTTTTTTAGGGCATTTTACTGGCGTGGACGAACTTGGGACGGGACCTTCGGCTTATTTTTGGGCGCGGCTTTTCCCGCGGCCTATTTTTGGCACAGGGAGGGTACTCGCAAAGTGTTGCCCCATTCCGAGTCCGGCGGATGACGTTGGCCAGCCCCTCCCACCAAGGCTATAGGCTACCCATTTTTTGGGCATTTTTGCGGCGGACGAACTTGGGGACGGGATCTCCGGGGCTTATTTTTGGAGTGCGGCTGTGCCCACGATCTATTTTTGGTACACACTCGGAGGGCGCTGCAAAGTCTCGCCATTCCGGAGTCCGCGGAAGTTGGCCAGCCCTCCCCTCCCAAGACTATAGCCCACCCGCTTTTTTGGGCATTTTTACGGTGACGAACTTGGGACGGACCTTCTGGGATAATTTTGCAGCCCGCGCCATTTTTGGCACATGGTGGGCGCTCGCAAAGTCTGCCCCATTCCAAGTCCGCGGATTTGTTGGCCAAGAGCCCTCCCCCAAGGCTATAGCCCACCCGCTTGGGCATTTTTACGGCGGACGAACTTGGGGACGGACCTTCGGAAGGGGCATTTTTTGCACCCAGCGTTGCTGGGTGCCCACGGCCCATTTTTTTGCACACAGAGGGCGCCGAAAGCTCGCCCCATTCCGAGTCCGGCGGACGGATTGGCCAGCCCTCCCACCAAGGCTATAGCCCACCCGCTTGGGCATTTTACGTGACGAACTTGTGGACGGACCTCGGGTTTATCTCATTTGGCGCGGCTGTGCCCGCGTGCCTATTTTTTTTTTGGGCACACGGAGGCACTCGCAGTCTCGCCCATTCCGAGTCCGGGGGATTTGGCCAGCCCCTCCCCAATGATATAGCCCACCCGTGGGCATTTTTATGGAAGTGAGGAACTTGGGGACGGACCTTCCGGGGCTTATTTTTGGGTGTGGCTGTGCCCGCAGCCTATTTTTGGTACACGGAGGTCAGAAGTCTCGCCCATTCCGAGTCGGATGACGGCTGGGCCAGCCCCTCCCCAAGGCTATAGCCCACCCGCTTTTTGGGCATTTTTTACGGGCGGATTTAACTTGGGACGGGACCCTCGGGGCTTATTTTTGCCGCGCCAGGCTGTGCCTGGCGGCCTATTTTTGGCACACTGAGGGTGCTTCACAGGCCAATGTCTCGCCCCATTCGAGCATGGATTTAGTTGGCCATCCCTCCCCAAGGCTATAGCCCACCCGTTTTTGGGCATTTTTGCGGCGGACGAACTTGTGGACGGACTCGGGGCTTATTTTTGGGTGCGGCTGTGGCCGCGCTCATTTTTGCACATTTTTATATTACGGAGGGCGGTCGCAAAGTCTCCCATTCTGAGTCCGGCGGACGAAGTTGCTGGGACAGCCCCTCCCCCAAGGCTATAGCCCACCCGTTTTTGGTCATTTTTGGCGGACGAACTTGGGGACGGACCTCGGGGCTTATTTTTGCTGCTGTGCCCATGGCCTATTTTCAGCACACGGGTGTCTCGCAAGAGTTCCGCCAAATTTGGAGTCCTGGATTTAAGCCATCCCATCCACCGAAGGCTACAACCCACCATTGGGGCATTTTTACGCGGACGAACTTGGGACGGGACTTTCGGGGCTTATTTTTGGGCGCGGCTGTGCCGCAGCCTATTCTTGTCACACGGAGGGTGTTCGCAAAGTCTCGCCCATTCCCGAGTCCGCGGACGTTATGCCATCCCCTCCCCCAAGGCTATAGCCCACACATTTTGGGCATTTTTACGGCGGACGAACTTGGGGACGGGACCTCGGGGGCTTTATTTTTGGCGCGGCTGTGCCAGCTGCCATTTGGCACACGGAGGGTGCGCAAAGTTCGTCTGTGGAATTTCCAGTCCGGATTTGCTGACGAAGTTGGCCCTCCCCCAATACTATAGCCCACCCGTTTTTGGGCATTTTTGCGGCCTTGTGGACGGGACCTTCGGGCCTTATTTTGTGGTGGCTGTGGCTATGGCCTATTTTTCACACGCTGAGAGCGGTCGCAAAGTCTCGCCCCATTCCGAAGTCCGCGGATTTAGTTGGCATCCTCCCCCTGCTGCGGCCCACCCGCTTTTTTCGGGGCATTTTTACGCGACAACTTGGGGACGGACCTTCGCAGCGGCTTATTTTGGCCGCAGCTGTGCACGCGCCTTTTTTTGGCACACGGAGGGCGCATGCAGTCTCGCCCATTCTGAGTCCGGCGGACAGAGTTGGCCAGCCCCTCCCCCAAGGCTATAGCCCACCCGCTGGGCATTGCGGCGGGCCACGAACTTGGGGACGGACCTTCGGGCCTAATTTTACAGGGCGTGGCTGTGCCCGCGTCTATTTCTGGCACATGGAGGGCGCCGCAAAGTCTCGCCCCATTCCGAGTCCGCGACGGGGAGTTGGCTACAGCCCTCCCCCAAGGCTATAGCCCTACCGCTTTTGGCATTTTTACGTGACTTAACTTGGGACGGGACCTTCGGGCTTACTTGGGCGCGGCTGAGATCATGACCTATTTTTGGCACACGGAGAGCTGCCAATGTCTCGCCCCATTCCGAGTCCGGCAGACGGCGGGCCAGCCCCTCCCCCTGCTATAGCTCCGCCTGCTTTTTGGGCATTTTTACGCGGACGATCACTGCTGGGACGTGGACCTTCGGGGCTTTCTTGGGTACGATGCACTGTGCCTGCGGGCTCGGGCTTTTTCGGTACACGGAGCGCCGCAAAGTCTCGCCCCATTCCGAGTCCGGCGACGAGTGAGCCAGCCCTCCCCGCAAGGCTATAGCCCACCCGTTTTTTGGCATTTTTATGCGGCGGACGAACTTGGGGACGGGACTTTCGGAGGCTTATTTTGGGCAAGGCTGTACCCGCTGCCTATTTTTGGTACACGGTGGGCGTTTGCAAAGTCTCGCCCATTCCGAGTCCGTGGACGAAGGCTGGCTGGCCCTCTCCCCAAGGCTATAGCCCACCCGTTTTTGGGCATTTTGCGCATGACGAACTTGGGGACGGGATCTTCAAGGCTTATTTTTTGCCGCTGTGCCTGGGCAGAGCTTTTTTGCGTACATGGAGGGCGCCGCAAAGTCTCGCCTATTCCAGAGTCCGGCGGACGGTTGGCCAGCCCTCCCCAAGGGCATAGCCCTCCCGTTTTTTGGGGCATTTTTGTGGCGACGAACTTGGGGACGGGACCTTCGGGGCATAGGTTACATGCCTGTGGCCATTTTCGGCACACGGTGGGCGTTGCAAGTCTCGCCCATTCCGAGTCCGCGAGGGTGCCAGCCTCCCCCAAGGCTATAGCCCACCGTGGCATTTTGCTTGGGGCGGGAACTTGGGGTGGTGGGGACTGGGATCTTCGGGGCTTATTTTGCCGCTGGCTGTGTCCGCAGCCTATTTTTGGCACATGGAGGGCACTCCCGCAAAAGTCTCGCCCATTCCGAGTCCGGCGGACTTGGCCAGCCCTCCCCAAGGCTATAGCCCGCCCGCTTTTGGGCATTTTTATGCGTGGGACGACTTCCAACTTGGGGACGGGACTTTCCTGGGGCTTATTTTTGGCTGTGTCATGACCGCGCCTATTGTCGCACACTGCGGAGGGCGGTCACAATGTCTCCCCCATTCTGAGTCCGCGGACGATTGTTGACAGCCCCTCCTGCCGCGTATAGCCCACCCGCTTTTGGGCATTTTTACGGCGGACGAATCTCTGGGGACGGGCTCTTCGGGTTTATTTTTTGCAGCTGTGCCCGCGAGCCTATTTTTGGTACACGGAGGGCGCCGCAAAGTCTCACCCCATTCCGAGTCCGGCGGACGTTGGCCAGCCCTCCCCAAGGCTATAGCCTCCTGCTTTTTTGGGCATTTTTGTGGCGGACGAACTTGGGACGGGACCTTTGGGGCATATTTTTGGGCGCGAAGGCTGTGCCCGTGGCCTATTTCGGCACACGGTGGGCGTTGCAAGTCTCGCCCCATTCCGAGTCCGTGGCGGGCCAGTTGGCCAGCCCTCCCCCAAGGCTATAGCCCACCCGCTTTTGGGCATTTTGCATGGCGGACGAACTTGGGGACGGGATCTTCGCTTATTTTTTTGCCGCTGTGTCCGCAGCCTATTTTTGGCACATGGAGGGCACTCCGCAAAGTCTCGCCCATTCCGAGTCCGCGGACGAGCCAGCCCTCCCCAAGGCTATAGCCCGCCTGCTTTTAAGCATTTTTGCGCGGACGAACTTGGGACGGGACTTTGGGGCTTATTTTTGGCACGCTGTGTCCGCGCCCATTGTCGGTACACGGAGGGCTGTCACAATGTCTCCCCATTCTGAGTCCGCGGACGGTTGGACAGCCCTCCCAAGGCTATAGCTCCACCGCTGGGCATTTTTGCGGCGGACGAACTTGGGGACGGCTCTTCGGTTTATTTTTTTGCTGCGGCTGTGCCCGCAGCCTGCTTGGTACACGGAGGGCGCCGCAAAGTCTCACCTCATTCCGAGTCCGGGCGGATTTGTTTGCTTGGCCAGCCCCTCCCCCTGCTATAGCCTCCCGCTTTTTTGGGCATTTTAGTGGCGGACGCAACTTGGGGAGGACTTCGGGGCTTATTTTTGTGTTGCTGGCTGTGCCCGCGGGTGGGCCTATTTTCGCACTACGGTGGTCTTTTGCAAAGTCTCGCCCATTCCGAGTCCGGCGGACGAAGGGTTGGCCAGCCCTCCCCCAAGGCTATAAAATTTCACCCGCTTTTTTCGCTGGCATTTTTTGCGGGCGGACGAACTTGGGGACGAATGGATCTTCGGGGCTTATTTTTGCCGCGGCTCTGCCCGCAGCCTATTTTTGGCACACAGAGGGCTTGCAAAGTCTCCGCCCATTCCGAAGTCCGGTATGGACGAAGCCAGCCCTCCCCAAGGCTATAGCCGCCCGCTTTTTAGGGCATTTTTGTTGCACAGACGAACTTGACCACGGGCCTTCAAGCTTTATTTTTTGCCGCGGCTCTGCCCGCAGCCTATTTTTGGCACATGGAGGGCGTCGCAAGTCTCGCCCCATTGAGTCCGCGGACGAGCTGGCCAGCCCTCCCCCAAGGCTATAGCCTCCCGCTGGGGGCATTTTGCGGCGGACAGAACTTGGGGACGGGACTGGGCGATGCAGCCACGGCTGTGTCCGCAGCTTCTATTTTTGGCACATGGAGGGCACTCGCAAAGTCTCGCCATTCCGAGTCCGCGGGGCTTGGCCAGCCCCTCCCCCAGGCTATAGCTCCGCCTTTCGCTTTTTTGGGCATTTTTGCGGCGAGACGAACTTGGGGACTGGGACTTTGGGGGCTTATTTTTGCACGGCTGTGTCCGCGCCCACATTGTCGGTACACGGAGGGCGGTCACAATGTCTCCCCATTCTGAGTCCGGCGGACGAAGTTGGCTGGCCTCCCCAAGGCTATAGCCCACCCACCAGCTGGGCATTTTGCGGCGGACGAACTTGGGGACGGGCTCTTCTGGTTTATTTGCCGCGGCTGTGCCGCAGCCTATTTTTGGTACACGGAGGGCGCCGCAAAGTCTCACCCCATTCCGAGTCCGCGGACGGTTGGCCAGCTCCTCCCCAAGGCTGCCATAGCCCTCCGTTGGGCATTTTTGTGGCGACGACCAACTTGGGGACGGACCTTCGGGCTTATTTTTGTGCTGGCTGTGCCCGTGGCCTATTTTCGGCACACTGTGGTCTTTTGCAAAGTCTCGCCCATTCAGTCCGGGCGAGAGCTTGATTGGCCAGCCCTCCCCAAGGCTGCCATAGCCCACCCGCTGGGGCATTTTTGCGGGCGGACGAACTTGGGGACGCGGATCTTCGGGTTTATTTTTGCAGCGCTGCTCTGCCCCGCAGCCTATTTTTGGCACACAGAGGCGCTCGCAAAGTCTCGCCCCATTCCGAGTCCGGCGGACGGTTGGCCAGCCCCTCCCCAAGGCTATAGCCCACACCGCTGCCAGTATTTTTGTTTAGGACGAATCCTGGACCAACGGCTCTTATTTTTTTGCCGCGGCTCTGCCCGCCTCTATTTTGGCACATGGAGGGCGCTCGCAAAGTCTCGCCCCATTCCGAGTCCGGCGGACGGTTGGCCAGCCCTCTCCCCAAGGCTATGGCCTCCCGCTTTTTGGGCATTTTGCGGCGGGCGGACGCAACTTGGGACTGACCTTTCGGGGGCTTATTTGCGCGTGGCTGAGCCCGCGGTCTATTTTTGGCACATGGAGAGCGGTCGCAAAGTCTCGCCCCATTCCGAGTCCGCGGATTTATGCAGGGGCCAGCCCCTCCCCAAGGCTATAGCCCGCCTGCTTTTTTGGGCATTTTTACGGCGGACGAACTTGGGGACGCATCTTCAGGGGCTTATTTTTGAGTACGGCTGTGTCCGCGTCTATTATCGGTACACGGAGGCGCTGCAAAGTCTCGCCTATTCGTAGTCCGGGCGATTAGCGGACAGTGCCTCCCCATACAGGTAGCCCGCCGTTTTGGGCATTTTTGCGGCGCGGACAAACTTGGGGACGGGACTTTCGGGGCTTATTTTTGGAGTTGCACGGCTGTGTCCGCGGCCTATTATCGGTACACGGAGGGTGGTCACAAAGTCTCCCATTCTCGAGTCCGGGCGGACGAAGTTGGATGACAGCCCCTCCCGTGGCTATAGCCCACCCGTTTTTCGTCATTTTGTGGCGGACGAACTTGGGACGGGACCACAGGGGCTAGCAATATTTTGGGCGCGGCTGTGCCCGCTGCCTATTTTAGGCAATAATGGAGGGCACCCGCAGCCTCGGGCTCATTCGAGTCCGCGACGGCTGGGCCAGCTCCCTCCCCAAGGCTATAGCCCACCCGCTTTTTGGGAATTTTGCGCGGACTAACTTGGGAACGGACCTTCGGGGCTTATTTTTTGGCTGGGTGGCTGTGTCCGTGGCTCATTTTTGCACACGGGAGGGTGCTCGCAGAGTCTCGCCCCATTCCGAACCGGCGGGACGAAGTTGGCCAGCCCTCCCCAAGGCTATAGCTCACCCGCTTGGGGCATTTTGCGCGACGCAATCCGGGACGTGACATTCGGGGCTTATTTTTAGGGCGCGGCTATGCTCATGTGTTAATTTTTGGCACACGGAGGCACTTAAGGCAAAGTCTCGCCTCTATTCCAGTCCGACGAAGTTGCCAGCCTCCCAAGGCTATAGCCCAATTGGCTGTGGCATTTATGGGCGGGATCGAACTTGGGGACGGTACCTTCGGGGCTTATTTTTGGTACGGCTGTGCCTGCTGCCTATTTTTGGTACACGGAGGCCGCCAAGAAGTCTCGCCATTCCGAGTCCGCGGACGAAGTTGGCTAGCTCCCCTCCCCTAAGGATATAGCCCTCCTGCTGGGGCATTTTCAAGGGGGCGACGCACTTGGGGGACGGACTGGGGCTTATTTTTGGGTGCGGCTGCTCCACGGCCTATTTTTGGCACACGGAGGGCGCCGCAAAGTCTCGGCCTAGTTCCGAGTCCTATGGACTAAGTTGGCCAGCCCTCCCCCTGAAGGCCATAGCCCAATCGGCTTTTGGGTGATTTCATGGGCGGGACGAATCCTAGATGGACTCGGGGTTTATTTTTGGGTACGGCTGTGCTCAAGCGTCTATTTTGGCACACGGAGGGCGGGCCAGAAAGTCTCGCCATTCCGAAATGTCCAAGTGACTGTTGGCCAGCCTCCTCCCACTCAAGGCTATAGCCCACCGCTTTTTCGGGCATTAAGGGGCGGACGAACTTGGGGACGGGACTCGGGGTTTTATTTTTTGGCGCTGCTGTGCCAAGGCCTATTTTTTGGTGGTTACCTAGGTGCTCTGCAGTTCCGCCCATTCGAACTGCGGACGGTTGGCCAGCCTCTCCCCAAAGTGCTATAAATTTCACCCGCTTGGCCATTTTTACTATGACGAACTTGGGGACGTGGACCTTCTGGGGCTTATTTTCGGTATGGCTGTGCCCGCGTCTATTTTTGGTACACGGAGGCCGCCGCAGTCTCGCCCCATTCCGAGTCCGGCGACGGTTGGCCAGCCCCTCCCCCAAGCGATATAGCCGAATTCGCTTGGGTACTTCTTTGCGGCGGAGGAACTTGGGGGACGGGACCGGGGGCTTATTTGGGTATGGCTGTGCCCGCGCCTATTTTTGGTACACGGAGGTCGGCTGCAGTCTCGCCCATTCCGAGTCCGCGGATTTGCTGGCTTCAGCCCCTCCCCAAGGCTATAGCCCACCTGCTTGGGGTATTTCAAGGGCGGATAACTTGGGGACGTGGACCTTCGGGGCGATATTTTTGGGTGCGGCTGTGCCTGCGCTTTCCATTTTTGTACACGGAGGTCAGTCGCAGTCTCGCTCATTCCGAGTCCGCGGACGGCTGGCCAGCCCTCCTGCAGCGCCATAGCCCACCCGCTGTCATTTTTACGCGACGAACTTGGGACGTGGACCTTCGGGGCTTATTTTTGGGGTATGGCTGTGCCTGCCGCCTATTTTTGGTACAATGGAGGCCGCCGCAAAGTCTCGCCCCATTCCGAGTCCGGCGGACGAGGCCATACAGCCCTCCCAAGGATATAGCCGACCCGCTTTTGGGGCATTTCGCGGGGCGGAGGAACTGGGGACGGACCTTCGGGGTTTATTTTTGGGTATGGCTGTGCCTGAGCGCTCATTTTTGGTACACGGAGGCCGCCGCAAAGTCTCGCCCATTCGAACCGCGACTTGCTGGTTGAGAGCCCTCCCCCGCTATAGTAGCTCACCCGCTTTTTTCGGGGTACTTACATGACGAACTTGGGGACGGACCTTCGGGGCTTATTTTGCGCGGCTGTGCCCGCGCCTATTTTTTGCACATGAGCTGAGCCTCGCCTATTCCGAGTCCGGGGCGGACGAGTTGGCTGCCTCCCCAAGGATATAGCCCACCCGCTTTTCGCGATTTTCGCTACTGACGAACTTGGGGACGGGACCTCTGGGCTTATTTTTGGTGCGGGGCTGTGCCCGCCTATTTTTGTACACGGAGGTCAAGCCGCAAAGTCTCGCCCATTCCGAGGCCGGGCGGACGAAGTTGGCCAGCCCTCCCCAAGGCTATAGCCCACCCGCTTTTCGGCATTTTTACGGCAGACGAACTCGACGTGGGACCTTTCAGGGGTTTATTTTGCAAGGCTGTGCCCATGTCGCTTTGGCACACGAGGCCAGCCAGAAAGTCTCGCCCCATTCCAGTCCGGCGGATCAGTTGGCCAGCCCCTCCTACCATGCTATAGCCCACCCGCTTTTCGACATTTTCATGAAGTGGGACGAACCCTGTGGATCTGGGACCTCTGGGCTCATTTGCGTGGCTGTGCCCGCGGCTCATTTTTGGCACACGGAGGTGCTCGCAAAGTCTCGCCCATTCCGAGTCCGCGGACGAAGTTGGTCAGCCCTCCCAAAGGCTATAACCCACCATTTTTCGGGCATTTTTAATATGGACGAATCTCTTTTTTGGGACGGGACTCTTCGGGGCTTATTTTGGTGTGGCTGTGTCCGTGCCTATTTTGGCACACGGAGGGCACCCAAAGTCTCGCCACCCGAAGTTCGGCGGACGAAGTCAGTTAGCCCCTCCCCCTCTATAGCCCACCCGCTGCAAGATTTTTGCTGGCTGACGAACTTGAACGATCTTCGCGGCTTATTTTTGGCTGCGGCTGTGTCCGTGGCCTATTTGGCACACGGAGGGCGCTTCTACAGAGTCTCGCCCCACCCGAGTCCGTGACGGTTGGCCAGCCCCTCCCCCAAGGCTATAGCCCACCCGTTGGGCATTGGCGGTGGACGAACCCGGGACGGAGTCAGGGGCTTATTTTTGGGCGCGGCTATGCCCGCGACACTTGCACACGGAGGGCACTCAGAAAGTCTCGCCTCATTCCGAGTCCGGCGATCAGTTGGCCAGCCCTCCCCAATGATATAGCCCACCTGCTGGGCATTTTTGCTGGCGAGGAACTTGGGGACGGGACCTTCGGCTTATTTTTGGGTGTGGCTGTGCCCGCAGCCTATTTTGGTACACGGAGGCCGCCGTGTGTCTCGCCCCATTCCGAGTCTGGCGACGAGTTGGCCAGCCCCTCCCAAGGCTATAGCCCACCCTGCTGGGGCATTTTACGGTGGACGAACTTGACGGACCTCGGGGCTTATTTTTGCGCGGTTGTGCCTGCTGGCTCTATTTTTCGCACACGGAGGGCGCCTTGTGTCTCACTCCTATCTCCGAAGTCCGGGCGACGAAATTGGCCAGCCCCTCCCACTGCTGCTATAGCCCACCCGCTTTTTGGGCATTTTCTTTGCTATGACGAACTTGGGACGGACTCGGGGCTTATTTTTGGGCGTTTTCCCGCGGTCTATTTGGCACAGGGAGTGGGCACTCGCAAAGTGTTGCCCCATTCCGAGTCCGCGGATGACGCTTGGCCAGCCCCTCCCACTAAGCAGGCTACCCGTTACATTAAGGCGGATCAACTTGGGACGGGACTCCAAGCTATTTGGGTGCGCACAGGCCCCCCGACCTATTTTTGGTACACGAGGCGCGCAAAAGTCTCGCCCCATTCCGAGTCCGGCGGACGAGTTGGCCAGCCCCTCCCACCAAGGCTATAGCCCACCTGTTTTCGGGGTACTTTACATGACGAACTTGGGGACGGACCTCTGGGGCTCATTTTTCAAGGCTGCTGTGCCCGAGCAATACGTAACTGAACGAAGCATACTG